>CM061139.1:72317460-72845241 GCA_030789695.1 Scilla litardierei
ATGGTATGACAGATCATGATATGGTCTAAATAATCCATGAACATAGTCATCTACGAGAATTAGATACAAGTTGTAGAATCAAAGCAGCAATGAATCTTAAATGAAGGAATTGAAAAATATTCAATGAAGGTTAAAATCAATATACGTAATACAATCTAATAAACAGACAAGCATGTCATACACATCAGTTATCATATCCATAATATTTAACAATCTTCCCATAATATTTAACAATCTTCACAAAGAGGCATGCATGTGAGGAATGCGATGTGTAATGACAACGTGTTCCAAAGATATGAACATCAATAAACAACTAACCAATTCATTATATGAATGTTATAGCTACCATGGTACATGAGTCGTAATAAGACATATATGACATACATGAACAAGGTAGTCACATAAACAAACAATCTTCATGAGGGTGTGACAAGAATGAGCTAATGAAGGAGTATGCTGTATTACACAAATCGAATATATTAAAATACCAATTGTAAACATGGTAGTCAAAATCAACATATTAAAATACCAATTTACAAAACACATACTTACAACCTGTTGAATATTGGACTCCCCGGATTTGGTTTTGATGATGAGCACACATAAATAATTCATGAACTAACAATTTGTGAGCGCAGTATTGGAGATCGTCACCAAATTCACGAGAACAATCAAAGCGACATCTCAACACTTCGCAAAGCCCGTATTCATGCCTAAAGCTTCGTTGAAGCTCTCGCGCCGTTTTGGAAGTCATGAAGAATTAATCGAAGCTCTCGAAGACCGTTCTTTAAGGTTTTATTTATAGTCTTTTAGCTTCGATATATAGAATGTTAAGCCTTGAGTATATCTTACGATTCTAACTTCATAACGCTCATATCGTAGCTCTAGGATCTTAGTACAAGTTCATTCTAACTTCCTCGAAGCGTCGCGCTTCGATTCGGACTTGTTTGTGCATGTTAGTTGGTACAAGAAGAAGTACTGACCGACTAGATGGTGATCTAGTCGGTCAGCAACTCTTCTTGGACCGACTAGTTTGCTTCCTTAATTTCTTACACCTTACTGTTTACAGTTAGTCGGTCTACATTGACTCACCGACCGACTAGTTTGTGAACTAGTCGGTCAGTGATGCTTCTTTGACCGACTAGTTGTGATTTACTGTACATGCTAAATTTCTCCTAAGCTACTGTTTATCATTAGTCGGTCTAAGAACGTTTGATGACTGACTAGTTGACAATCTAGTCGATCAACTTTTGTTCTTGGACCGACTAAGTCAATTTGTATTCAGACTATTTCACTTTGCCTCTTAGTCGGTCTACGTTCACTGACTGACCGACTAGTTGTGAAACTAGTCGGTCAGAATGTCTTCTTGGACCGACTAGATTTCTAGGTCTGAATTTCTATCTCTTCTCAGTTCCTCACTTAGTCGGTCCATGTTGTTTGACTGACCGACTAGTTGATGAACTAGTCGGTCAGTGGTTGTTCTTTGACCGACTAGTTTCCTCAGATTTCTATCCGTTGGGAATTGACCTAACTTGTTTTTATGGGACCCTATAAATACGAACCTAGGTCATTTCTCTCTAGGTGAGAGCTGCCATTAAGAGATTCATTGAGATAGAAAGAGATAGCCATTCTCACTCATTTCTAAAGCTCTCTTCCTCACAAGAAACCCATTCTCTCACATTCTAGATCTAGAATCCATCTTGAGAGAAGTTTGTTCTTGGTGAGCCCTTCAAGCTCTAGCTTGATTCAAGTCTCCAAATCACTCCTAGGCACCTATTGCTGGTCATTTCCTTGGTGCTAGGTCTTGGTGACTTCATCTTCCTCAAATCCTTCCTTTCACCTATTTGGTAAGAAAAACTCAAGGTATAGGATTTTGTGGTAAGATTGTTTATTTCAATATAAACTCATTTATATTGCTTGTTGATTCTCTCGGTTGTGAGAGAAGGTTGTGATCCCGGGTTGTGGGAATCACTATTGCCATTGCATGTATGATTTGATCTTGTGAAGGTTTTTCATAAGATATTCATAGTGGAAATCTTGGGTTAGGGTTTCTAACCTAAGTATCCGGAGGGGATCCGGGTGGTTGGGACGTAAGATCACCGGGAACAAGTCGGGGAGACTTGGGTGGATCCGAACCCATTAACATCTCTTGTTAGCATTGTTAATTTTGTTGTTGTCATTCAATTTAAGCTTCCGCAAATTTTTTTGGTAGTTGTTTGCACTATAATTTGGAATTATACTCCTTGTTATTTTTAAAGTACTATTCAACCCCCCTCTAGTACTTGTGCAGTAGCTTGTAGGGCATTACACAACCATTTAGCTTTCCCTATATGTGTGCATCTCCAATGCACCATCCTTTCCTTTGAATTGATCCATCATTTGTAAACCAAGGAGTGTATAGAGTAGGCATCTTGCACAACAATCTGACAATTCAACAATTGGTGGTATCCAAAAACTTTTTGGATCCAATAGGTTAAGGAACAAAATCAAGTAGTCCAATAACCAATCATTTACCAATTGTAAATAACACTCATCAATAGAAATGCATGACATGCATTAATAGGAGTTATTATAATCTCGAAAATCATACATATCAGGAATTAACAATTCTGAATCATTAGAAATTAGATACACCTAGACTAATAATTCCTATGCATATGAGTTAATCACAATACATTATACAAGCAATCATCATTATGAATACACACATCTAATACAATAGTGTGTGTGCAAGAAAGATTCCTCATTCAATATGCATATGTACACAAAATAAACATTCACGGCACAACACATATTGAAGGAAGGCATGAAAAGTAATACCACAAAGAGTGTGCATGAAAAGCATAAAGTATTAATTTTCAAAACCAAATTTCTCTTTCCCTTGGCATATCAACAAGATAGGAAGGTGCAAATTGATAATAAATTACCAAGGTCGGAGAAATCAACTAATCTATATGCACAACCATAATACGAATGAAATGCATTGACATATAGAATAACATAACATGATAGCAATCAAAACATGTCATACTCCCACACAATCAAACAACCTATGCAAACTTGGGAGTAGTAGACGAACTCATATATATATATATATACTAGTCATAACCCGTGCCCGCCGGCACGGTGCAATTAAGATTTTTCCCCGCGAAATCTTTGTCCCCAAAAAAATATTTCTACAGCCAAAATTCAAAAGAATAACATATTTGTGTAATAAAATTTAGAGGCACGGCCGCCTTCGGTGAGGAACAATAAATTCTGTGCGGACGCATTTGGCACAGAACAACAAATTAGCGTATAAAAATTTAGCGGGCAGGCACCTTCGGCACGGGCGCCTTCGGCGCGGGCATGGTTCATTTAAAATCAGTGTTACTCCAAATATTATTTCCCCTTCCAAAATTTTGGGACATATAATATTCCACTTCACAATTTAAAAGAAAAAAAATTTAGCGGTTGCCTTCGGCGCCTTTAAGATATCCCCTCAAAATATTTGTTCTCCCCAAAAATTATTTCTCACTCCAAAATTTAAACGAACAAAAATTTAGCTTCGGCACGGGCGCCTTCTGCCCCAAATGTATAGCCACACATTACAGTTTATGTTCGCATTGACTTGACCAACAAAGGTTAATACACATCTACATTGCGAACTCTGGCTAAAGCGAGAATGTGTCGTATGTTCTGTTTTGGGCCTCTGAATGAAAATTGACTCTTGATCGACTCACTGTTTAATTTCTGAACCGTGCTCATGTTTGGTTAG
The DNA here is from genome assembly GCA_030789695.1 of Scilla litardierei. Lineage (NCBI taxonomy): Eukaryota > Viridiplantae > Streptophyta > Magnoliopsida > Asparagales > Asparagaceae > Scilla > Scilla litardierei. Next base: position 72,321,218 of record CM061139.1, read on the forward strand.
TTTGGTTAGTGTTAATTCTTTTGTAATTTGAAAATATGCACCGGTCATTAATTTACATGCAAAATTATGAATAATATGGAAGTGTACGCGACCTACTGTTTACCACCAGAAACTCACCAACTAAAAAGAAAAAGCTAGGCACTCACCAATAACTAAGTGATAAAAATTAAGTGTTGTTTTAAAAAAAATTGGGAAGAGAAAGATGGTGTGGGTTTCAAAAGTTTTGGTTTTCCCAACAAATTTCTCCCCAACAGTTATGATTCATTCCTCCAAAATTTCAAATAATCCCCCCCCAAAAAAAATTTCTCAAAACCTCATCCCAACTGTTGATTCATCAAAATCAAATCTCATTCTCAAGTGTGAAAGAGCAATGGATAGATGTTGAACTTGCTAGCTGAAATGAATCACAGAATGAGCATTATCAGATGAAGAAGGATCTGTTTTGAACTCAGTAACAAAGAGGGCAAATTGCTATTGAAAGAACACAATCAGAATTGATAATAATTAATAAATAATGATATCAAGCAATAAACAAAGAGATTTTCGAGGGGAAGGAATCAAGAAATGTGCAATACAAATGAGCGTAAATAAGTGTTCTCAGTCATTGAATATATTTTCCATAAGGTTCCTCACTAAACAATCGAACACTGCAAAATCTTATTCCTACCAGTTGCACACAATATGATATCTATGGCATCAATTTCTTTTTCTCTTTCCGATTTTTTATAAGAGTTTGCAAATTCTGTGTTAGCATTTATCCTGAAAATTCATGTCCATTACATATAACATATTCCAAATAATATTTGAATTCCTGGCTGACTGTTTTACACTTGCATGAATTAAGGAACTCCAAAAGTTGACTGGAACATTAACATGAGTTTATAAAGAACTAACACCAAAAATGAATAAACTTAACATTGTAAAGATATAGAATTGATACCATACAACATTCCCTGGGTGTAACCAACAAATTGTTGTACATGTTACAATTTATTAATGCCCTCTATACACACAGCCATGTTCTCTCAAGATAGAATACAGGCGTTCTTACATCGATGTGACTTAATTGGTATGGCTAATTTCTCGAAAGTAACCCTTTCTACAGCTGCTGAAACTCGACTGCTCTTGCTTCTCTCTGCAGGTAAAAGAAAGAAACAATCAACAAATGGGTTCTCGCAGGCATTTTAACAAACACTTACCATGCGTCAATCAAGAAATAAATTCAAAGAGCAACAGAAGTTAGATCAAATCATAACCAGCCAATTATAATACAAATCAAAAACATTCAGGGGCCATCCGCTTATTACATTTCCTGAATGCTACTTAAGTTTCCAATATCTGGGGGTTCACACTCAAATCCAACACAGTAAGGCTCTTCAACATTCTAATTTCTTTAGGTATTGTCCCGATGAGCAAATTTTTGTCCAATGCTCTGAAAATTACCCCATCATAATATTTCTTGATTGTTATATACTTATATGATCCCACACTAAAAAAGAATGAAAAATTAAAGGTTGTCGTTGAGGTTACCTGGAGAAATTTTTGGCCTGCGTATGGGAGCGAGGTAGAGATTCTAAAGAAACTAACCGCAACCAATGAAAATGCATCAAAAGAGAATACAACAAATAAGTAACTCAGAAAAACTAAGCAAGTGTAGATTAAGAAACTAAGCAAGTGTAGATTAATCACCTCTCATTTGAACCTTAAACTTCATAAGCTTTATCGTAAACTTCTGAAAGTAAGAGAAAGAGAGCAGAAGAAAAGATGAAAGAATTTCAAGAGGAGGCTAGACTACATGCTAGTATGTGCAGTGTGGCTTCCCAACTGGATCCGATGTATTTCGATGAACATCAAACATGTGCTCAAGGATTTTTGTGATTGCCCACACACATCAAAAACTCAAGGGAGCCCACGGTTAATTTACATTAAGTAATGTGTTAGCTGTTCATGAGCCATTAGCAAAAAGCTCTGCACTTCCTCTATGCCCATTTGAATTAAAGTGGCACTGGAAACAGAGAAAGAGGACAACAACATTATTATTATTATATATATGTTTTACAATATATTGAACAGATATTGGATATTGAACAGATATTGGATAGATGAAGGTTTACAATATAATTCATTTGCATAAGATATTCATCAACTTACAGCAAGAGGAATAGGCTGTGGAAACGGGTTGTTGATCCCAAGCAAATTATCGTATGTTACATTACAGATGCATACCGAAAAAGTAAATAGTTGGATTTTAGAGCTTAATGCCACCAGGAAAGATACAACGTTTTAGAGCTTAATGCCACCAGGAAAGACACAACAGGCAGGTAGCTTAGCACTACATTGAGGATCCTACCATCAGGGTTGGTTATGAAGGGTTTTGCGGGACCCTTAGGGCACAAAAACTCTAGTCCCGTCCTAAGTCGGACGGAACATAGACAGAAAAGAACAGCGGAAGAATAAAACTTATGTTAATCTAATTAACATGCAGTTAAAACATTTTTAACTTAGCCCTAAGGTCCAAGACCCTTAGCCAAGATCTATGCCAACTTGGGATGGATCTGACCATCCCAAGAAGGATCTAACCTACTGCGATTAAATTAAACTAATGCTAATTAAACACATACCCGGAATCTCAACCCTGGGGCAGGCGAGATGTTCCGCACCGTCTTCCGAGCTGCTCCCGTCCCACGCCGAGCCGCTCCTTGAACTGCTCCCCGAACTGCTCCTCGAACCGCTCCGCATCCCGAGGCGATCAATCCCATGTCACCGAGCCAACCACGCGCGGAAGAAAGTTTCACGCGAGTGAAACCTTCGCCTAGATTTCGGATCTGAATCCGAACTCCGTTGCAGCTTTGTTAGAGCCCTCAAGAGAAAGGCAGAAATTTATAGGGAGATAGAGAATATTATTTTAGCCTAGATCCGAGCGTGCTCCAACATTTACGAGAGCCGCTCAGATCTAGAGCTTGGGACGACTTTTGAGGAGGAGAGCAGACCCCTATTTATATAGGCGGCTGACTGCTCCCCTTCGCTCAAAATCCGATGTGGGACTAATAATTAGAGTTAATAAAATCAATTTAGTTTGCCTTTCACAAAGTGCAAACTTCCGTGAATTTTAACTCCCTCACCGTTGAACTTCAGGATTGATACAACCTATCAATTCGAAGGGTGTTCAACGGTGAATGCATAGGAAAAAACCGTTCGTCAATCGGAGTTCGTTTGACCACTCAATTGTATGTCCAAAGTTCAGCCCAAACACACCAAAAACGCAAAACTGCAGCCGCCAGTTTATTCCTAGGGTTCTGAACCCACGTGGGCCCCACCATGGGGCCCGGATATTTGCTGGCGCGCGCAGAACCCAGGCCCATCCGCAATAATGTGGGTGGGCCCCAGCCGCCCGCTGATGCGGGCGGCTGCCTTGCTGACGCGGGGCAAACCTGCGTCAGCGGGCAATTGCCTCGCTGACGCGGGTGGGCCCCGCGTCAGCGGGCAGTGGCCCCGCATCAGCGGGTGGGCCCGCTGACGCGGGCGTCAGCCCGCGTCAGTGCGCAGGCTGACGCCTGGGTCAGCGGGCCGGGCCCACAGGTTGGTTTTTGTGCCTTTTTTAACAAATAAAAGGGCTTTTGGGCCCTAACTCATTTGGTCTTCTATTTAAACACTTTAAATAGACTTATTGGGCTCATTTGGACTCCGTTTCAGACGCGGTTTGAACCTGGGCGTAGACCGGGACATTCCCGTCTTACCCGTGATTTTTTCCTTGCGTTTATATTATTAAATATTGTTTTAAACTATTTAAAACTTATTTAATCCCTTTTACATCAAATGCAAAATAGTCACTATCTAGGCTTAAATTATCATTTGCATCAAATACAAATGATCCGAGGGCATATTCCTCTACATCTCCCACTTGCACTCAGGATCATTTATCCCGAATGTAGGAGATGATTGCAAACATCTTTTGCAATATTTTATCCCTTGCATCAAATGCAAATTATTCTCCCTAACTAATTTCTACCTATTACTAGACGAAGATCGCACTCTGTGTGAGACCCTACAGCCTGACCCTTACAACAAGTTGGGCTCGAAGCCCTATACGGCAGTGACCACAAGCAGTGGCTGCCGTCCCTGCTTCAGGAATCATCATTATGTGGTTAACTCATTGACATGAGTATTGTCGGGACCACCCTGACTGTTTCCGTGATGAATTCCGCAGTTATAGTCTCTTCGTCTTAACTATGTCGTGTAGCTCAAGTCTAGGGTACGGTTAAACTGTCAACCCCAATAACTTGACTCCGGTTAGTTTCTATCAATCTTTAGTCAAATCATGTTGGACTTGTTCCAACATACTCTGGCCAGAGTTTTTACCAAAGATCGAACTAACCCTACGACACTAACTCCCATTGACCGGGAGAGACGAATCCTCTCTTGGTCATTACTCTCCTCATACGCTTCAAGTGTCACCCAATCAAATACCTTTCGACGCGGCTTGCCCCGAAGCTAGGTCATTTGATCTAAGTGGCACCGTTCACGCACAGGTTCGTCAAAATGACCTCAAGTCAAAAGACCAACTAGCCTATCATCACTCAGAGTCATCATTGACAGATTGGTCAATATAACCATATGATAACTCTTGTGGATCGTTCAGTGAACTCATTCTCTAATGAGCACCTGTGTCTTGTCAACGACTTCGCCAAGTCAAGCGATCATGAGATCATCGCCACCGCTATACGATGAAGACTAAGACACAATGGTCTATCCGATGTTTCGATATCCTAGTCTCGAAACATCTACGACCACGAACCCTTTTTAGACTTATGCTACAGACGGTCAAACATTTCTCCATGATCGAGATACTCATCTCGATACCTGTTTGACCTTGCATAAAGTCTCAGGACTTTACCTAAGTTAATATCTAATGTTAACTACATTATAACATAACTTAGATAAATTATTACCAAACAGCTTACTGTTATTTCGAACAAGATGTTTGTGCTATGCACACATGAAAATAGATAGCCTCGAGGGTATCATCTCTCAACATCTCTCACTTGCACTCAGGCCCATTTATCTCGGTATCTCATACCGTTTTTACACATAAGTTTTCCCGACTTCATGTGGTAGAGCCTTCATGAGTGGATCTGCTAAAACCGTCTACATTATAGACTTAAGGGTTTCTATGTTTAGACCAACCATTTGAATCTCATTCAAATAATTCATTTGGTCATTCAGAATCCATAATATTTTAATTTACTTGGATCTTATCCAATTCATCGTACCTTACGATAATCATTTAAATCAGTTACTGGTCATTTCAAATGGCTCATATTTATTTCTGATAAAGAATCAAACTCTTTTGATCACTTTGTCAAAATATATGTTCCATCCCTTTGATGCCTCACATGTAATTTACACGCTCCCACTGACCTTGAAAATTATCTGGTTAATTCATATAAGTTGGTCCGTCTAAATCATATTTAGAAAAACGAACTTGTAAGTAAATACTCCAATTTTCATGGTCAACTTAAGCGTTTACATCGAGTTTGGTCCGAGTAGTTCTGTACACATCTGCTGGTGGAAAACGGTTTCATTGTAATCCGTTTTATAGGAATTAGTATGGAAAAACCGTTCTCGACCAACATGATTGCACTTCACTATTTTTCTTTTCTGCACCAATCTTTCAACTTAAAGATTTACTTGCAGTAAGTGAGGAAACATTTTCCTTGGGCACGTAAACTAAATTCCAAAATTTAATTACGCACACGGACCTATTCTGGTTGCATCAAGTTTTTAAAAATCGGAGTTACTTCTCCGAATTTCATCCCGGAAGTTGACTAAGTCATCATCAGTTATGATGTCTAACTCGACTCTTCGTCTCACGAGATTCGAGTAATTATACAACTTCCTAATGCTTGATTTAATGAATATCTTATTGATAATGTCCTCATAGTACATTATCAAAACCTAGGCATTACTATCTGGGACTTAACCCAGAGGAAGGACTTAACTCAGAGTCACTTGTTATGGATCGCACCGAGTCTAACTAAGTGTGATTCATACCTTTTAACACACTGATGTGTTAACAGACTTGACCTGAGAGAAAATCACATTTTCTTTTAATTACACAAGATTTTATGTAGCCTAGTATTTAGCCATTCGATCTAATCGAATCAGTTTAAATACTTTTGTCTTTTCGTTTATTATTTCAGACTTGTGTTTCATCAAGAACACGTCTTAATAAAATATACGAATAACTTATTTTGGTTGATCTAGACTCGGGTACATCAGTATGTACTAGACTGAGTTCGACAACTCATTCTCCCACTGTCTCACAGATGGGTTTCGGCCAATTTTATCTAAGAGGATAAGACTCACAAGTGTCCGTAGACTTCATAATACGAGAGGTCAGACCCCTCTTTATGTGACTTGTGAAGCTTAGTCTCTCGATACAGCCTAGTCTATTTTACCATATAAGTTTGCTACTATCTTGTGTATTTATATATTAACATTTAATATATATATATATATATAGTTATTACAAATTACTTAACACAAAACATTGCTTCCGAAGCAAGGTGACGACATTCGTCCAAAAAAATGTGTTTGACGTTTTTGTATAACTATTTATTCTGAAATCGTGACATCAAAATATATCACATTTTCATTTCCTCCTACTTATGCCTTTACTAATGATAAATTAAACTAACTTTCTCAATTGACTTTCCGGAGTGCCTTCTTCCTTTTCTAAATCACATTTAGATATTAATTAACCCAAAACAAATAGCTATGCAAGCATCTAATGTATCCAAACGCTTGAGCTTTGCAATCTCGAGTTTAGCTCAAGAAGTTGCTTATCTCAAGATCCGGTTGGGATACATAGTCTTGCACCGCTCATGCACTCGTATTCGACTCAAACGTTTTGATCGAATTTTCAAACTTTGCGGATCGGAATTGTTTGTCCATACAACCTTGAGGGTAGCTCGACAAGTTGTATGGAGAAACATACTTCGAATATCCTATATGTTCAAGCTGCCTCATATAGAGAAGAGTGACATGTAGCTTTAATTTATTTGTTGGACCCAGAACTTAATGAAATCATATTTCTTAAGTCTGTTCTTTAGAAGGTCATTTAATGTCAACGAGAATATAGTTTAATTCCATCAATTAGAATTTAACTTGATATTCAATCAATCAACTATTTGACCAGTTAACTTATTCCAATATTATATTTTGATTCCTTCGGTAAACATAGTCTTGCCCTAGTTTTTGCATATGTTCAATATTAAATATAGGTAGATTGGCTTTCATCTATCTATATCCTCCCACTATTTTTATGATCGTTTTAAAGCTTAATAACGAACGATTTAATCGAATTTAAAAAATTAGTGAAAGAGGGATCCAATCATCCCGAACCTCACAACCTTGAGGAGACTCAACAAGTTGATTGGTTCCATGACTGGTAGACTAACTCTTGGTCAATCACATCACATGTGATTCCCTGTCGATTTTTACCCACAGTCACTTATGATCTTGAGGAGACTCAACAAATCATAATGGCTGGTCTAGTCAGACCCTTGATTTCGTGTCCAAACTTGACTTAGATTGATACTCGAGGAGACCCGACGCATCGATTTGGGTCAAGTCTAGACTACATCACATGTATGTTGGAGTTTGTTCCTTAAAGAAAAACAAGTCACAGCTTGAGGAGACTCAACAACTATAATTGTCTTCTTTGAGTTACCAAGCTCCAAAATCAAGGAGGGATACGAATTAATCTTTAATAAGATTTATAACGCATTGACTAGATATAGTCCAGGGTGTCATACAATCATGATTCGCGACATTGCGGTCCAGCGGAACACAGCCAGGGAATTGACTAAGCCAGGATCACTGCCCCTTGTACTAGCAAGGGTTGACCCAGAACTTTTAGCCAAGCACATTGACTGGATCATGGTCCATTGAATGAAGCTTGTCATTTTTGTATGTGTGCCATAGACTAAACAGCTTTTATTAACAACTAATTAATCCTATCAACTAGTTGCATCCTTAAATTCAAAATTTTAGGATTTGTTTAATAACTTTTATTAAGTCCTTATCAACTATAAGGTTCACGTGCTATCCTAATCGTTATTAGGATTTTAATAAATTATTAACCAACGCTTAAAAGCGAAGTCCTTTAATGATTTAATAATAACAATTAAAATTAAAATTTTCATTAAACGGACTACCCTAATCAGGAATTAGGTCTTGAAGCATTGTTAATGTTTTATTAAAACATAGCATGTCATTAAAATTCAAGTAATAAATTTTAATCATTACTTAATGGCTAACCTAAAGGGTTGTCTTGTGTAATCAAATAAGGGACAAGATGAACTAGCCATTAAAATTACACTAATTTTATCGCATAAAAAGTGTACTACTATTTAACAATTAAATAGACTAAAGTTTATCGCATAAACAATATTAGACATTTTAAAATCAGTTTTAAAATTATCTTATAAATTTAAAACATCACTTTAAAATTTTTCCATGTTCAAAAATTTATCATATACAATTTTTAAACATCTAAAACATTTTAAACTTATCGCATAAATTTAAAGCCTTAAAATCAATTTTAAATTTATCACATAAATTTAAAACACCATTTTAAAATTTTTCCATGTTCAAAAATTTATCATATACAATTTTTAAACATCTAAAACAGTTTAAACTTATCGCATAAATTTAAAGCCTTAAAATCAATTTTAAATTTATCACATAAATTTAAAACACCATTTTAAATTTTTTTCATGTTTAAAATTTTATCATATAAAATAATTAAACATATCAAATTCTTTTAAAATCATTTTTAAAAAATATCTCATAAATTTTAAATCATTTTAAAAGATTCAAAAAAAAAATAAAAATTATTTTAAAATTATCTCATAACTTTAAAACCATTTTTTAAAGGTATTTAAAAAGCATTTTAAGGTTTAATAAAATCGCAGTGCTAGATCGGCTACGCAAACCTGGCTCTGATACCACTGAAGGGTTTTGCGGGACCCTTAGGGCACAAAAACTCTAGTCCCGTCCTAAGTCGGACGGAACATAGACAGAAAAGAACAGCGGAAGAATAAAACTTATGTTAATCTAATTAACATGCAGTTAAAACATTTTTAACTTAGCCCTAAGGTCCAAGACCCTTAGCCAAGATCTATGCCAACTTGGGATGGATCTGACCATCCCAAGAAGGATCTAACCTACTGCGATTAAATTAAACTAATGCTAATTAAACACATACCCGGAATCTCAACCCTGGGGCAGGCGAGATGTTCCGCACCGTCTTCCGAGCTGCTCCCGTCCCACGCCGAGCCGCTCCTTGAACTGCTCCCCGAACTGCTCCTCGAACCGCTCCGCATCCCGAGGCGATCAATCCCATGTCGCCGAGCCAACCACGCGCGGAAGAAAGTTTCACGCGAGTGAAACCTTCGCCTAGATTTCGGATCTGAATCCGAACTCCGTTGCGGCTTTGCTAGAGCCCTCAAGAGTAAGGCAGAAATTTATAGGGAGATAGAGAATATTATTTTAGCCTAGATCCGAGCGTGCTCCAACATTTACGAGAGCCGCTCAGATCTAGAGCTTGGGACGACTTTTGAGGAGGAGAGCAGACCCCTATTTATATAGGCGGCTGACTGCTCCCCTTCGCTCAAAATCCGATGTGGGACTAATAATTAGAGTTAATAAAATCAATTTAGTTTGCCTTTCACAAAGTGCAAACTTCCGTGAATTTTAACTCCCTCACCGTTGAACTTCAGGATTGATACAACCTATCAATTCGAAGGGTGTTCAACGGTGAACGCATAGGAAAAAACCGTTCGTCAATCGGAGTTCGTTTGACCACTCAATTGTATGTCCAAAGTTCAGCCCAAACACACCAAAAACGCAAAACTGCAGCCGCCAGTTTATTCCTAGGGTTCTGAACCCACGTGGGCCCCACCATGGGGCCCGGATATTTGCTGGCGCGCGCAGAACCCAGGCCCACCTGCAATAATGCGGGTGGGCCCCAGCCGCCCGCTGATGCGGGCGGCTGCCTTGCTGACGCGGGGCAAACCCGCGTCAGCGGGCAATTGCCTCGCTGACGCGGGTGGGCCCCGCGTCAGCGGGCAGTGGCCCCGCATCAGCGGGTGGGCCCGCTGACGCGGGCGTCAGCCCGCGTCAGTGCGCAGGCTGACGCCTGGGTCAGCGGGCCGGGCCCACAGGTTGGTTTTTGTGCCTTTTTTTAACAAATAAAAGGGCTTTTGGGCCCTAACTCATTTGGTCTTCTATTTAAACACTTTAAATAGACTTATTGGGCTCATTTGGACTCCGTTTCAGACGCGGTTTGAACCTGGGCGTAGACCGGGACATTCCCGTCTTACCCGTGATTTTTTCCTTGCATTTATATTATTAAATATTGTTTTAAACTATTTAAAACTTATTTAATCCCTTTTACATCAAATGCAAAATAGTCCCTATCTAGGCTTAAATTATCATTTGCATCAAATACAAATGATCCGAGGGCATATTCCTCTACAGGTTATACTCAACACTTAATATTTTGCAAAGCTCGAGCATTCAAGCAGTCACACTAAGAGCTTAACATGCAATGAAGCTCTGCCAACTTACAAAATACCCCATGATAGGGCATGCAATTAAAATTTTAACATTTTGGAGCTGGATAGTAAATGGTTAAGATGCAAAGAAAATCACAGTGGCGACATACTTTAAATAAAACTGGACCTATTAGCATCCCTAAATAAAACTGGACATACTTTAAATAAACATGACATTGATTTATATGTTAAATTTGGAGATGGATGAAATTATTTCAACACTGTTGGTTTTTTACGGTTAGTTTTAGGAATTTCTTAAAATATTCTAAATATTTGTACTTATTAGCAAATTATTTAATCAGCTTAGCTATCAATGTTGCATTAAATTGTTTTTCTAGTCTCAACATTATAATTTGAAAAACAGCAGGTCCCAAAAGTAAATTCAAACTTTTGATATTGTTGATAGCGTACAATATGATGTTTCTTTTACAATTTTTTCATCCTTAGGTTTATCTGTTGAGAACCAAAACATACATACAAATATTTGCATCAAATGCATACCTAGTGGGTATCTGTAGGCATCACTAACACTTGATCAAGCCAAATTACTCAGTTTTGATTGGTTGTCAATTGGAGTCTCAAATTTCGGTTTGTTCCTATGGATTCTAACTAAAACTCCACCTTTTTCCAATTTGACACTGTTGAATCTGTGCATCTGCCATAGAAAAGCTTGTTATAAATAAAATAGAAAAGTGTAAAAGTATTACTGATCACACAACTATATATCAAATGGCTAAACCTGAAAACAACAAATTTTGTTGATCAAACCGTTTCATTCAATCATCACACGTTTGCCACCTTCATACCACAATTCCTTCCCGATACCTCCCAAGGAAAATCCCAAATTGGATCCAAAACTGACTTGTTAATGTGATCATGCAGTTACACATAATTAACTATTCAGAAGAGCTAGCTCAATTGAAGATCAAATTTCAAAAATTCATTCTATTTCCTAAATGAAACAATAAGTTATGCATCATTAAATATAAATAAATTATGAAAATAACAACAAAGACAATCACACCAAGAACGCCTCAATGGCCTCACAAACAATATTTTAACAAAAAGAAATCTATTTGCATTGTAATAAATATGCGGAACGACGCTAAATCAACCACATTATGTTAATACGCTATCAGGAACAATATCACATCTATAGGCAACATTATATTCCACTCAAACTCTTGCAACATTATATTCCACTCTCAAAAAAGCCTAAATAGAATTTACGGCAATCTCCTCTACTGGCAACAATTTCCGCGTCAAAAGGCGTTGCGCTAAGTTAAGTTCAGAGATTAATAACAAATGGTAATTTTTTGTGAAATACTTCATCAAGAATTTTACCTGAGAATCATATACATTACTAAAGTAGCAACAACAACAGACATGCTGAAAAACGAATCCGACAAACCCCTGTATACTAAAACTAAAATTAGTTATATAATGCTCAAAATAAATCTAACTATTGAACTTAATGCCATGACAGAATGAGAAGATGTTTTGATTGAGTTCATAATTTAAGGGTGTTTAATGATATATAAAGAGTAGTACAGTTGGTGTTACTAAAATAGTAAAATTTACCCTAAAAAGAAAGTCACGGTCTGCCCAATTTTCACTTCAGATAACCAGTATTAAGAGAATCATAAGAGGTAATAAATAATTTGCAATTGCGTACTTTGAGATGATTTTACATTGGTTCATGCAGTAAAAATTGATATACCATAAAGAGTAGTACAACCTATGGATATTTTATGGATATTTTATCTCAGAAGAAAGTAACACACATAAGTGAAGGGAAACATAAAGAATAATTTGCATGATTTGCATGAACCACTCTATATTAAACAGTAAATTGCAACAACTACCCATCTATTTTGGGCATGATTGAACTAATGAAACAAATGGACCTATTAAACACTCTCCTTCAGACTGGATTTGTAGACATTACATTTTCTACAAATGTCCATATATTAAATGTCCAACTATTACTTTGTAGACACATTAATTTTGTTTTGTGCTATCATAAGACGTCCTAATCTAAGTTCACCACTATTAAATGTCCAACTATTAAATGTCTACAAATATAATGTACTGGGATTTTCTGCATGTTCCCATATACACAATATTACAAATGAAACAAATTCACCATATTCTTAACTGTCCTCATTTATTGGATCCTCCCAAATTTTAGATAGATTTTAAAAATGTTGCAAAGGGTGTGAGGATTTGTTTGATTGATATTTGTCAAGATTAATCTATTAATTAGGATGTTGAAGCAGAAACATGTTTTGTAGAAATATTAAAATTACTACACTATCATTAACATGATTTTGTAAGTGAATATATTGATACAGAGAATAAGTTTGGAAACTTATTAACAATTCAAAGGTTAAAATACAGAAAGTTTCTTGTCCATGGTGTTATGAGTCTTTAAAGTGGCAATATACATGACTTTAAAAGATAGTTAATATATTGAAACCATGTACCAATTCAACAATGGCTAAATAGCAATTGTAGATACATCTATATATTGATACATCTAAGGTAATTAGTCAATGGTCTGAATATCAAAACCATATACCAATTTAAAAAATATTGGACGCAATAATGATGACATCAATAATGAGAAAAACACAAATCATAACGGCAGATCTTGGCCAGGTGATACTCTCTGAAACATTATTTTAGAGCAGCAGAACATATGTGGTTATAAAAATACATTGATAGCTCATGGGTTGTCATATATAAATACGAAATCTATCATTCGGTGTGTCAATAAAGTATGATTATCAATAGAATACTTTACTGGTACAGATCAGATATCTATAAGATACTTTCTAATCACATCACTCGTATGAAAATTTTGGACTCAACATAGTGTGGCAGAACTCTGTATAATATAAGAAATTCAACATATTTTTTGTGTGTAATCCATTGAAGTTCATAGAAATAGACAGAGTTAAGTATGCCTCATGTTTGTAACTATAGAAACACTGTAATACATAGAAAGGGAAGTAATGAATATTTTTAACGACCTTTGATATCAAAGCCAAATTTGTTGACTGTATTAGATGCATCAAAATTAGATAAGAACGTGCAAAAATTTATTGTAGGTTGCCAGATGCATTGAAACCCAAAAAAGCTCATTGAACATTACAATTGAAATTATAATATTCACGTGCAAAATTTATTGGAGTAGGATGTTTGATCAAGACAAATGTTGGTTAGGTAGCAAGAGTTAATTGGTTACCGCAATAGTTTCTATCTGGCTACGGTCGCTCCATTCCGCCAAGAAAGCCAATATAAAACTGCACACGTTCCAGGCGAATCATAATATTAGTGCATATTTTCGGAGATGGTTAGCTCTCAGATCCATTTCAGAGGCAAATCACAATATTAGCCTCCTGCAAAATTAGCTTTGTGATAAGATATTCTCAGAACCATTTCAGAGATGGTTAGTTCTTCATAGGAAAAAAGATTAGAAAGAAGGGAAAAAAGGAAACACACCTCTAAGAATATTGGGGTACAAAATCTAGAAAGGAAGCGACGATGCGCTGATTTTCCTTCCCCCTCCACCTGCAACATAGTGGTTATAAAAGCGTATGCAGTTTGAAAGGTTTAATACAGCGTCAAAATCAAATATTGGATCACACAAATTTTTATCTCTCTTGCGCTTGATGAAGAAGATGGAGCTAAATTAGAAGATTGCATCACCAAATCATCGGATCAGATATCAACAAAAACAAAAAATGGCAGTGGTTGAGGGAGAGGCTCCCTAGATTAAAATTCAATGGTTTATTGACAGCCATAGTTTAAGAGATGGTCATACTACCAGAGATGTTAGCAGAATTTAACCCCAACAAAAAATTAGAATCCTAGAACTCACAATCCTATCGTCGACAGCAGTGGAAGTTTGAAACCCTTGGGTTTTTGAATCAAACCCAAGTGCTAGAAATTTATCTGTGTTCTCTATGAGATATTCTGGAGCTTCTTCCCCCTAGAGATGAATCCAAGAGGGGGCATTAGCGTTAGAAAATCTAAGAAAAGCAATAAAATCTATAATTTTTTTCCTGCAATCATGATTGTATTTGTATTTTCGTAACGATCAACTCACCATCTATTAATAAACTTTATGCATGTCCTAATCAAGCTCCATAATCTGAACAATATGAAAAAAGGATCAAAATGCAATTAACACAAAGACCAGTATCAAACATATCACTCTCAATTTCAGCAATTGCTTGAATTTCACTGAGATCCAACATAGAAGGCTTAAATTTCTGCCGTCTAGATCTAACGGCAACATCGAAATATTAATCAAAACAAATTGCCAAAAACGTAGATGTGCATGCAAATTAACCAAAACACACTTGCAGAATCCATCCACAAACCACAAATTCAGCACACAATGCAAAAAAGATTCAATTTTTTTCCCTCACCTGAATCTCTAGACTCCAACACGATCCCAATGCCGAAATCGATGAGGGAGAGGCTGAATTTTAATTTAGGGAGCATCGTGCGATCCTCATCCGCTGGAGCCAACCTCGAGGTTCCCAGGACAATGAAGGATCTCGTGTGCTTGAGGAAGAAGACGAAGCTGAAAGAGATTGGGTTTTCTCAATAACAAAATGATTCTTACTCTTTCTTCTTTGATGGGTCGAAGGGCCTTTGAGCAGGAGATCCCCGGAGAGATTTTGCGCGATGAAAGATGACAGCTTCTTTTGGGGACATGGCTCTTGCATAGGTCTTGCGGGGGTTTTGGGGGCAGGGAAGCAGAGAGAGTCACTGAGAGAGAGCGCGCACGCGCGCATGTGAGATATTACTTCCCCCAAGTTTAGACAGGGGTCAGCTGAGTATTCCCAAATTTTCAAATTTTTAAGCTTTCAAACGAAAATTTCAATTTTCAAATATCCCCCCCCCAAAGCTTTCTCCCCAAACCCATCCTAGTCATCATTTATGTTTTATCCTAGTCAGCTTTTGCTTGCCACGTAGGACAAACTTTGTCCTAGTAGGATAAAAATTCAAAAAAGGTCCTCTTTTATAGAATATATATATATATATATATATATATATATATATATATATATATATATATATATATATATATGGGAACAAAAAGTAATCATACAAGCATGGTACCCAACCAATGAAGTGCAATATGAGTCGCATGAGAATATGCATTCCTAATATACGAATCTATATGTGTGTTCATACCATGCCTAGAAACAATCTTAGGAATCCAAAAGATAGTGATGTGGGATTCTTAAGAAGAGGTTGTGTAGAGGCATGAGTAGGAAGTTGGGATGCACGCTTGTGAAGTGGAACATAAATATAAGCGTGTCCCGTGTGTGAAACAAGCAGATGAGCATTAATTCTAACATGAAAATTTTTAAGCCACATGTTATAAATAATCCTCGAATAAACATATGAGTAAGGATTATGAATACACAATGCACAACAGTCAAGAATTTGACACCCGTGAAATACATAGACATGAATGACATACAAGACATACAATATGCAAACATAGGTATACAAGAGATAGTCTCAAACACAAAGTGACATCTACATGCATCCAACACACATGGATACCAAGTGTAAGAATATACTTACAACATTAAGCTCCCCCTACTTTGGTGCATCACTTAAGCACCATCAACTCCATTTGAATGAAAATCTTTGCAAATCAAGGAGTTGGTAGGGTTGGTATCCCAATGTGGATTGGACCTAGAAAACATAATTTTGGTATCCAAAAATCTTTTTGGATCCTATGGGTTAGGCAACAAATTTAACAAACTAAATTCAAATTATGGTAACCCATATCCTAATGTAATCATACACAATATTAATGAAACATGTAATCATGTTACTATATGAATATATAACCATATACATGCATGTACCAAATGTACCAAAAGTAAATATGTATATTAATCCAAAAGCATGACATGCATCACATGCAACAAAACATAAATATGAACCAAAGCATGAGTTACATAAAAATATTAAATATTTTAGACATGAAAATCATAAACACAATGATTTACTAATAAACATACAATGGAAATCAAATTCAATGCGAATTTAAGTTTCTAACAAACATGAGCATCTAAGACCAATATGCAAACAAAAGAATAAACCAATTCTTAACACAAATGCTTTGGTACCCATAAAATGAATATAAACTTATGGTACCAAGCAATGAAGGGTCAACGGAAACTAACCCTTTGGAAACCAAGTCCAAGAGGACCGTGATTTCCCAACATAATCATCATTTAAAATAATATCATGAATATAAGATTGCACATACATATCCTTAGCATGATTACTAGTGTTCTTAGGACCCCAAATAGTGTATGATTTGGGTATCCTCTTCCTAGTGGTTGCATGCATAAAAGGTTGATCTCTACGTGGTGCATGTGTCATAGGAACATGAGATCTAGCAAGAGCATAAGGAAATGTGTATGGAACATTGTGTTGTGCTAAAGCATGATGATGGGCATATGGTCCATGGTGTGGTATTGCATACATACGTGGATGAATATGAGGTGCGTATGCTTGAGGATGATCATGAGAATAAGCATGTGAAGGTACATGAGCATGAGTACGTGCACGAGAGTGTCTCAAATGAGTGTTTGCACGTCCTCGTGGATGTGGAGCATAAAAACCATCGTTAGTATGAACATGTGGGGTAGGATGTGTGTTCCTACGTGGCGTAGTATTGGTGTACATAAATGCATGACCCTTCTTTGGAGGTCCACCCAAAGTGGGTTTCTTTCCAAAGGAGGGAGGAATAGGAGTGGTGGTTTCCTTAGTAGTAGAACTACACAAGTTGTTATAGACACCACTCGTGGATACACCGGAGGATTGCCTCACAAAATCTATAGTTACTTCACTATAGGAGGTGCGTGCAATGGATGCACTTGCCTTAGAATAACCAAGGCCAACACGATGGTTTGGCGGTAGTTGATTCTTTAGCAAATCATCCAAATTGTCATTTCTCTTATTGAATCTCTCAACAATGGAGGACATGAGCTCATATTTCTTCGAAATTGAAGAAATAGTGGCATTCGAGGTGGATGCAAGTGTGGTGAGCTCGTGCACTTGGGATTTGAGATCCTCATTCTCAATGCCCAAATAAGTGTTTTGAGATTGAAGATTTTCAATCTCAAGATCGTTATTATCCACAATGGAAACACGATCAAGTTGAGATTTGAGGGACTCCACCTCATTTCTCAACATGCCATTTTGAGTAAGCAAACTTGCTTTCTCAATAGCGAGTGTCTCAACAATGGTGTCATTGTTAGAGGTGCTACATGTAGATGTGTTAGTGAGACTAGCAATCTTATTCTTAGCATCACAATATTTATGCATAAGCTTTTGATAATTATCAAATAATTGCTTAAGTTCAATTCTAAGATCATCCACTGTTACCTCTTCACCGTCGCTATCACTTCCACTCGAATCACTTGATTCGTCACTAGAGTCGTTCTCCCGTGCCATCAAACCCATGAATAAATCTCTTTCATCATTGGAGGAAGAACACTCCGAGGTGGACTCTTCTTGCTCCGCTAGCATGTGCCATATTTGATATGCCGTTGTTGCCTTGGACACACGCATAAGAATGTTATATGATAAATACTCAAGAAAGATATCCATTACCTCTTGATGTTTCTTCACCAATTCTTTTTGTTCATTTGTCCATTCATGTTCAGAAGTGGTAGGTGCACAAAGGGGCTTCTCCACTATCTTCCAATAATCATCATCGATGGATTGAATATAGGCCTTCATCTTCACACACCAAATTTGATAGTTGGGTCCAATGAGATATGGTGGAAAAGGACTTCGTATGTTGTTGGTGGTGGTTGCCATAGCTATTACCCTGCTCTGATACCAATTGTAGTGACCCTGTGCTATGAGGAATAAACACTAGAGGGGGGTGAATAGTGTTTTATAGAATTATAAGGAATTTACACCAAATAAAACCCTACTTAATCAACAAATGCGGAATATAAGAAATGAACAACAACCCAAGCAAGAATGCAATGCTAAAATGCAATGTACCCTGGTTCGGTGCCACCCAAGTCTCCCCGACTTGTTACCGGTGCCCTACTCCAGCAACATCCGGATCCCCTCCGGATACTCTAGTAAAACCACTAGAGCGTTCCTTTAGCCCACTTGCAGAAACCCCACGAGTGCAATCGACCTACAATCGATGTCCGTGTATCCCACAACCCTGGAACACGCAAATACCTTAATCCCACAACTTGGGACTAAGCACACTCTCACAAACCGAGAGCAAAACGAAATCTTGACTCCCACAACTTGGGATCAAGCCAATCCTCTCACCACCGTGAGTATACAACAAATATGAAGTATAAAGAATGAAATATAAAACTTCTTACCACAAAATCCTATGCCTTGAGAAATACTTACCAATATAGGGCAAGAATGGATTTTGAGGAAGATGAGATCACCAAACCCTAGCTCCACCAAGATGAGCAGCAATAGATGGCTAGGGAGAAGTTGGTGACTTGGATTCAAGCTCTTAGCTTGAGTAGCTCACAAAGAATGAGAATCTCTCTTGAGGAATTAGTGCTCAAAGAGTGAGGGAGAGATTCTTGTGAGAAGAGAGAGCTTGGAAATAGAGTTGAATGGCTATTCTCTTAGATGTGAAAAATGTCTCTAATATCAGCCTTGGATCCCTGGTTTGAAGCACTCAAACTTATATAGGAAAGAGACAAAACGGTCACAAAAAACGTGGCATTAAATGCCCCAACGGCTCTATTCTGAAGCTGCTTAATCGGTCTAAGAAGGATCACTGACCGATTATTTTTGCAACAAGTCGGTCGGTGATTCTTCTTGGACCGACTAGAAGGAAGACAGCTAAATCAAGATATGAAGAACTAGTCGGTCTAAGAAGAGACACCAACCGACTAGTTTGACAACTAGTCGGTCGGTGAACCTTCTTGGACCGACTAGAAGGTTGACAGCAAAGATAGTGAAATCACGAGATAGAAGAACTAGTCGGTCTAATAAGAAACATCAACCGACAAGTTTGAAAACTAGTCGGTCGGTGAGCCTTCTTGGACCGACTAAGTAGTCAACAGTAAAGAAGTCGAATTTCACTTAGGAGAACTAGTCGGTCTGAGAAGAGACACCAACCGACTAGATAGTCATTTAGTCGATCGGTGAACCTTCTTGGACCGACTAATAGGTTAACAAACAGGCTTGAATAGATTAGGACAACTAGTCGGTTTGAGAAGGATTTCCAACCAACTAGATCGTCATCTAGTCGGTCGGTGAACCTTCTTGGACCGACTAATTGACCAACAGTGAATGGGCTGAATTTAACTAGGATGTCTAGTCGGTTCAAGAAGAATTTCCAACCGCCTAGATCGTCATCTAGTCGGTTGGTTCTTCTATTTGAACTAACTAAGATGCATAAGAAGCCGAGAAAAGATGCGATAAGCTTCGGGAAAGTTTCTAAGGGCTTCTAAGGCAATCCTAGAGATAAGATATGAAAGTTATGAAGAATTCTAGGCAAGTACTACTCAAGGCTTAACATTCTACTAAACCAAAGCTAGAAGACATAAAAGTAAACACGACAAACCGTCTTCAAAGCTTCAACATGGAGAAACTGAATCCCTTGACTTCATGAAAACTCCTTGAGCTTCAACGAAGCTCCAGGCACAACGATCACGCGTTCTGAGGAAGTCTTGGGACGTCGCTTGAGATGAACAAAGTACTTTGGTGACGATCTCCATAATTCTTCAATGTCTTGAGTCTTTTAGTTGAATGACTTGAACGTCATAGTCTTCGAAGCTTTTGACTCATCCATTCCTTTCTTCTCTTTGGATTGAATCTCCATTCATTTGTTGATGCCATTGGCTTGAGGTTTGAGGTATCCTTTGAGTTCTTCAAGCCAATGCTTCACTTTTGTTGATCTACCAAGTTCTCCACTTGAATCAACACGTGTAGTCACTTTTGATCTTCTTGAATTTAATTGGTGACTTTTTAGCTAACTGTAATCACTAGAGTTAGTCACAATGATTTGTGTTTGATCATCATCAAAATCAAGGTGGAGAGTCCAATACTCAACAACGTGGACATGGGAGAGATCTGCTGTTGAGATCTTCCACAGGGCAACATAGAGAGGGAGGTCGTGTGCGTGCGTATGCATGGGTTACGTGAGTGAGGGAAGGATTTGAAGGCAATGATGTTGGGTTGTTAAGATCATTTTTGTGGAAATCGTGGGGGAGATTGCTTGCACGTATAGGTTGATGCTGAGGGCCCGGGGTTGGGGTATAATATGGGATTTAGTTAGGATTTAGATTTATTATTAGAGAAAAACGAATTTAATTAAGATATTAAAATTAGTTAAGATACCAAGTTATGATTTGGATAATATGTGATTTAGTTAATATTAGGTTTGATTTGTTAAGATTTTTATTAGGATTTAAATTAGATTTAGAAGTAATTTGATTAATATATTTAGATTGATTAATGTTTAAGTTAGATTAATAAAATAATAAAGCTAAACATGTTCAGATTATTACAACATCGTCCATATACTCGATATCATCCAAAAATTATAAAATAATATTAGCACGACCGTGAAGTCATGCGAATCACGAATACCGGGTCCGATCGTGCGTTCAAGCTATGGAAATTAATTAATAAAATCATAACGCAAATAATCACCTAATTCAATACATCAATAATGTACGTACGAAATACGTACGACAGAAAGTGGTAGTTACATCCTACCCACCTTATTAAAATTCCGCCCTCGAAATTCTATCAGATAGGGTACAGTGAATAAATAAGGATAACGCTCACGCATTAACTCTTCCCGTTCCCAGGTAGACTCTCCAGGTGATTCGTGACGCCACATCACTCTAACAAGATTGATGACTTTATTCATGAGGATCTTCTGTCGTCAGTCCAAAATCTGGACTGGCTGCTGTTCTTATGTCAGATCCGCTCGAACAGTAATCTCAGAGTATTCGACTGCATGAGTAGGGTCACTGACGTAACGACGCATTAGGGAGACATATAAGACATTATGTACTCCCTCCAGTGATGGCAGTAGAGCTAAACGATATGCAACTTCTCCAACTCGCTTTAGCACATCAAATGGTCCAATAAATCTTGGGCTAAGCTTTCCTCGCTTCCCAAAATGTATCACTCCTCGGTTTGGAGATATCTTCAGAAAAACATGATCTCCTGGTTGAAACTCAAAGAGACAACGCTTGGCATCAGCCTAATGCTTGTACCGGTCTTGTGCAATGCATAACTTTTCCCTGATATTACGCACCACGTCCACTGTTTCAACAATCATCTCTGGACCCAATAATTCTCGATCACCAATGTCATCCTAACTCAACGGGGATCAACACTACCTTCCATATGGTGCAGCAAATGGGGCCATGCCAATGTTGGATTGGTATCAATTGTTGTAGGCAAACTCTACTAAGTGTAGGTGATCTTCCCACGAACCTATGAAATCCAGCATGCAAGATCGTAACATGTCCTCCAATATCTGGATGGTACACTTTGATTGACCATCAGTCTGCGGATGATACGCAGTGCTGAAGCTAAGACTGGTACTCAGATTGGTCTGTAAACTCTTCCATAATTAAGAAGTGAATCTGGTGTCTCGGTCAGAGACAATGCTCACTGGAACTCCATGCAATCAACAATCTCCTCCATATACTTCTTCGAAAGTATTTCCGTCGATTATCCCACTCGAAATGGTATAAAGTGTGCGGATTTGGTTAATCGATCAACGATCATCCAAATCACATCATTCTGCTTAGCACTCCGAGGTAGTTCAGTTACGAAATCCATAGTGATATGCTTCCACTTCCATTCTGGAATAGGTAGAGGTTGAAGCAATCCAACAATGCAGTGATGTTCTGCATTCACTTGCTGACACATGAGGCATTTAGCAACACTGCGAGCTACGCTTCTCTTCATTCCATGCCACCAAAAGTTCAAACAAAGATCCTTGTACATCTTGGTACCACCAGGATGAATAGAGTAAGGAGAGCTGTGTGCTTCATTCAGTAGCTCATCCCCGATATCACCTGAAGGCTGATCACTCCTTATTTTACACCTTTTTCCCGCATGTTTGCATGCCATTTAGATCGCCCAAATCACGTTTTTCACGATATATCGACGATATTGCGATGCTTTTCACGATTTGTTGTTTTTGTCGCATTTCAGGTGATTTGGCGCGATTTGGAGTGATCTCGAGATGCGCTTACTCCGGAGGGTCACCGACGACCTCCCCGAGGGGTATTTTGCTGTTGGAGAGGAGCGGAAGAAGAACGGACGTCGCAGGAGCGACGAGGAGGCCAAAACAAGCAGTTTGGGCATGTTTTGTGTCCCACTCAGCCGAGTGAAGGAGTCACTCGGCCGACCATCGAGACACTGCTCGGCCGACCAGATCAGACACGATTCATACGTGCACTCGGCCGAGCGACGGAGACCACATCGGCCGAGTGACGAGACCCCGTCCGCCTGAGTGGCACCCAGACGAAGCCCTTCAAAAATAGCCATGTTACTGTTTTTCGGCTGCCTGAGCTTCAGAAGACCCACTCGGCCGAGTGGATAATCCCGTCCGCCCGAGTACCATGAAGCCATCGGCCGAGTGACGACAACTCACTCGGCCGAGCCGCCCCCGAAGTGAAGACCCCTGAAGATCGATACTTACTGGAAAATTACATGGTTTTCACTCGGCCGAGCAACTTTTGTCACTCGGCCGAGTGCGACGCGCTGCCTGTAGCGAAAATTGCGGAAATCAGGCTGCGCAGGGGTATTTTGGTCACAGTTTTTGGACGATTTTGGGGGCTATTTAACCCCTGTTTTTACCCTAGTTTTGAGGGCCTCTCTCTTAGATTTTTTGCAGCTTTTTAGATTAGCTTTTTAGTTTTATTCTTATGATTGAAGAGGAGACAAAATTGGATTTTTGTTGGATTAATTGAAGAACTCCATTGGTTTGCTTTTCTCTTCTCTAAAAATTCTATTTTTATTGCATATCTCAATATTGTGATGAATTCTATTGCTTATTTCATTGATTATTTTTGTGATCTTGCTATGAATTATGAGTAGTCTCCACGTCTTGGGGCGTGGGGATGAACCCTACAAGCCCTATTCCATAATTGTGAAGAATTGGTAGAAATTTTGCTAGAATTGCTACTAGGGATTAGATTGGGATCAATTTACTACGGATGGCTAGGAATTCACATCGATTGGGATTTGCAAGAGATTGGATCCCAATTCGATAGGAAGCCCTAGAAATCCGAATTGGGTTGGAATCGAATTTCCGTAGTATTGGTTTGCAAGAGATTGGACCGATACTAGGGTTTCCGGTTCCAATTCCGCGCCAATACCCGTTTGCAAGAGATTGGACGGGTAGGAACTATCCCAAACTAGGTCGTGGACCGAGTTTGCAAGAGATTGGGCTCGGTGCGGGATTGAACGATGATGTTGATCCTAATGCTAGCTTCCCTAGGCTAGGGTTTGCAAGAGATTGGACCCGAGGCTAGGATAGCTATAGACCGGCAACAGCGCGAGAGCGTGAGCTTGGTTCTACATTCAGTTGCAACTAGTTCATCCAAAATCTTATTCTAGCAACTTTGATACCAATGAACCACTTTTATGAAATACGGTGAGTAGCGGGAATTCCCCATTCCCTAGACGTTCTTTATTGATTTGATATTTCCGTACTTTGTCTGACGATTGTGACAGGATCGCCAAAGGAAAATTTCTCTCTTCTTAAATAGCCAGGTTGATTGGAACAAGCACGGTCATTCGTCCTCCCTGTGTTCGATAACCCGCTCGCTGCTACACCGTGCACTTGCGGTAAAACTACAACCGTTCTTTTGGGTTACGTCCCGGAGCGATCAAGTTTTTGGCGCCGTTGCCGGGGAGGCGATTGCGTTTGATCTTACCACCCTAGCTATTTTTTTTATTTTTATTATTATTATTATTATTTCCATTCCTTCATTTTTACCTAACCCTTCCACGGTACTAATCATTTCTTTGAAACTCTGTTTTCCCTGTGCATGTACACGAGATCTACGGCGGACCCTGAAGCTATACTATTTGATCCCGAGATCGAACGTACCGCGTGGAGACTTAGAGCGGAAAGGAGACAAAATCCGGAAGGGCTGTTTATGACCAACCCGGAAACTGCGGACCAATTAGCGGCAAGGATGGCGAGGATAATTTCTATTCGAGATAGGCTTCGGCCTAAGACCTCTTCTACGACCTCATCCATTGCCGTGCCGGAGTTGGCGGCTGACAAGAACTTCGAGCTAAAGACTGGACTAGTGGTTCTGATGCAGCAGGATCCATTTCATGGAAATGCCCATGAGAATCCTCACAACCACATCCAATTGTTCTTGTCGAAGTGCGCCACATTTCAGATGCCGGGGGTCTCCATCGATGCCATCAGACTGCGTCTCTTCCCCTTCACGCTAAAGGACAAGGCACTCTATTGGTTGAGGACGCAGGCTGACGGAGTTTTCACCTCTTGGGACGAGTTGGCAAGTGCATTCATTGACAAGTTCTATCCGCCATCCAAGACGGTGAAGATCCGGAGCGCTCTCATGTCCTTCAAGCAAGGACCCCAAGAGACGCTCTATGAGGCTTGGGAGCGTTTTAAGGATCTACAGCATCAATGCCCGCACCATAGCATAGAAGATTGGGAGCTAGTTCATAGCTTCTACAACGGTCTCCAACCGGGGACCAAACAAATTATTGATGCCGCGCCGAATGGTGCTATCTTGTCAAAGACTCCCGAGGAAGCTACGGCCCTAATTGAGGAGATGGCCTCAAACAACCAACAATGGGGCGATGAGCGAGGACACTCTACGTCCTCCTTGAAGCCGACTAGTATCTATGAGGCGAAGGCCGTAGCGGAGCTCACAAGCAAGTTTGATTCTCTCCACAAGGTAGTGGAGAGACTGGAGAAGTTTATCACGGAGCCCCAAGGAACCCCTTCCACCTCCGCTCCAACGAACCAAATGTGTGATTGGCAAGACCAATCTCAAGCCATGTATGTGGGAGGAGAGCAAGGAGAAGGATCCTTGGAGCAAGTACAATATGTCGCGGGGAACCAAGGATATTGGGCCAATCCGGCCACAAGAAATCATCCCGGATTCTCTTACGCCAACAATGAAGGAGCTTTGAACCCGCCACAACAACCACCTCAACAAGCTCGACCACCACCACCCCAACAACAACACTATCCGCCGAGGGGGCCTCCACAACAAAATTTCCAACCGAAGCAACAAGTTCCACCATATAGGCCGCCCGGATACAACCAAGGGTAGAGGAATCAAAATCAAAACCCTCCACAAGCTCAACAACGATCCGACTTCGAAGCTAGAGTGGAGGCGTTTATGGTCGAGCAAAATAAGGTCAATGCTACCTTGAAGGCGGGGCAAGACTCCCTTAATACCGTTGTGGCTCAAATATCGGAGCAATTGGCGTTGCTCAATCGGAACACTCAACGATTGCCGGCGCAACCCGAGAAAACCCCACGGGGCAACACCGGCCACATCAATGCCGTAGTTGCCGTTACTACTAGAGGCGGGAAGGACACCTCCCCCGCCATGATTCCTACCGAGGAGCCCGTGGAGGAAAGCTTGGAGCCAATTGAGCCGGTAGTTGAAGATGATAAGGAGAAAGAGCCACAAGAAAAGGAGAAATCTAGAGCGGAGCAATTGATTGAGGAAAGGCGCTTCATGCCACCGGTCCCATTTCCCCAAAGGCTTGTTAGAGCGAAAATGGAGAAAAGGCTAGCAAAGTTTCTCGAGTATCTTAGAGGAGTTAGCCTTAACATTCCCTTCCTCGACGCCATCGTGGAGATCCCCACATATGCTAAATTCTTAAAGGACTTGATTTCGGGGAGAAAGAGGAAGGAGAAGATTATGCTAGCCGAGGAGGGCTCTTGGTTCACCAAGAGAGAGAAGGAGCCGGCCAAATTTAAAGACCCGGGGAGTTTTCGGATTCCTTGCACCTTGGGCGGCGTCCCTCTTCAAAAGGCGTTGGTTGATCTAGGGGCTAGTGTGAGCCTCATGCCTCTCTCCATGTTCTTAAGGCTAAACACCGGGACGAAGTTGAAACCTACCGACATGCGGATACAATTGGCCGATGGGCGAATAACAAGGCCGGTAGGGATAGCCGAAGACATCCCGCTACAAGTCCCGGGAGGAATATGCTTGCCATGTGACTTCGTGATCATGGACGTTAAGGAGGAGGGAGATACTTCATTGATACTTGGACGCCCGTTCCTCGCCACCGCCGGAGTGATTGTCGACGTGCGATAAGGTACCCTAACTTTGAATGTCGTCAACATCGAGGTGGAGCTTCACATTCCTAAGGCTATGAAACACATGCCTTACCACGAGGAACTTGACTACATGGACCTCCTTGATGAGGTGATAGAAGAGGCGATCCCCCACTCGATTGGCGCTCTTTTCGATGAGGATTTTGATGAAGGCCCGGATTTAGGCCAAGATGAGAATATAGACGATTCCCCCGACCTCTTCGCTGAAAATGATGAAGGCGACGCTGATGTCGCAAGGATTCGAGAGCTCTGCAAGCTCTCGAAACAAAAGTCTCCGAAGAAAGCTCCGCCGCTACGAAAATCGGCGTCACCGGTGAAGCCGTTGACCAGAGCAAACGCTAGCTTGGGGGAGCCTCCCCCCAACACAATTCGAGAAGAGAAACCACCGCGGGAGAACACGCCACCGCAACTTCCGAATCCAAGCGTTCTCCCCGGAAAGTTTGATGGGTGCATCTCATATGCACCAAACATCCCGCATTAATTGAAAATCATAGGGGGTCGAGCTCACGACCTTAAACGAGCGCTTGTCGGGAGGCAACCCGACGGTTATTGCTTTATTTTTACTTTTTATTTATTTTTGTTTTAGAAATTTTTAGTGTTTTGAGTCGTTCGCCCAAAAATTTTGTGATAACGGGTCCTATTTTTCTTGACAGGAGAGGAGATAGGTAAATCCGTAATGAGGAGGATGAACGAGGCGACGAGGAGCGCCCCAGGAAGATGCTCGATGCTTAGGAGTAAGATGAAATCGACTGGAGGAAGAAAGACGGAGTTTAGAGCCCAAACGAAGACAAACAGCAGAACAGAAGGCTCACTCGGCCGAGTATACTAGTCACTCGGCCGAGTACACAAATTCGTCCGGCCGAGCCGCTCACGAACGAGGGAAGTCTGCTGTACCCAACTCTCTGTTTATTTTCTTGATTTCAGTATAACTGCTACTCGGCCGAGTATATATTTTCACTCGGCCGAGTAAAACGGATACGCTCCTAGGGCGAGTCTTGCCGAGTAGCTTGAGCCACTCGACCGAATGGACTTACTCCACTCGGCTGAGGCTGGCAAAGCCACTCGGCCGAAGCGTAAGCGAGGAGGATATTTCATTTAATCCCACTCGGCCGAGTGACCTAGTCACTCGGCCAAGTCGTAACTTTTATTATATAAGGGACCGAGGGAGGCACAATTTTCGAAACGAAAAAATTCCCAAATCGCCCGACCCTTCAGCTCCCCTCGCCTGACCCTCGCTCGCTCGCGCCCTCACTCGCTGGTCGACCACCGCCACGCCGCCGCTCGGCCTGCCACCGCCGGCCGAGCACCGCCCGCGTCTCGCCCGAGTCGCCGCCGGCGGCCGCCGCTCCGACCACCTCCGGTATCGCCTGATTCGCCCTTTTTCTCCTCTTTTTGTGTGTTTTTCGAGGATCCATGTATTAAACGAACCCCAAACCCTAATCAATTTCTATATCTATCTATTATACCCCTAATGCTCCATACGTTTTGAATATTACCCGCTGATATCTCCGTTTCATGCGCAGGTTGATTTTGGGAGCTTAGGGGAGCTCAGGGGAGCTTCTACGGACTGATTTGGGCTTCGCGGAGGCGCTGACTTCGCACGCTTCCATTATCTTGCACTCGCGGCGTGTTTGGGTATACTCCTTCCATTCTTTTGCACACGCCGCACTTTTTACACTTTTTGGCGCGCGCTCGGGGCCGATATGCCGCCCCGGACACGGCCGCGGTCGAAGAGAGCTTCCGCCAAGTGGAAGCGGTCGGATGACGCCGGCCCCTCCCACGAGTTGGAGGACTCTCCTCCACCTTCTCCCACACACCCCGCACACCCCGCACACCCCGCACAGCCCGCACAGTCTGCAGTGCCCGCACAGCCCGCACAGCCCGCACAGCCACTCCCCGCCGTTCCACAGCCACCACCTCCGGCTCCACTGGTCGGGCCGCTCGGGATTACGTTCCGAGACGACGCACACCGCGCCGTCTTCGAGCGTATCTCCCAGCGCTCGATCGTACCCTCCAGGTTTGCACACCTTGCCGACCTAGGACGCCTGGGGGTACTAGAGGGGATGCTCACGTTGTACGACAACGTGGGCTGGCGAGATTTCTTCCAGGTGTCGGCGGACACGTTCACCCGCCCGACACTTGAGATTCTTAGTTCGATCGCCCGGACCGACGAGGGATGCTCGTTTCGGTTCATGGATCGGGAGTGCCAGGTCACTCTCGATATGATGAGAGCATTTTTCTCGTGGCCCGCTGTCCCCGGAGCCGATCGCGGTTACGGCCCCACCCATATCCCCCCACCTTCCTTCGACGCCGGTGCCTTCTGGGCCCGGATTACGGGTCTACACGCTGCCTTTGACCCTAGTAGGGCCAAGGCCTCGGCCATTGTCCATCCCTGCCTCCGCATTACTCAGCGCCTTATGGCGACGACCTTTTTGGCCAGATATGAGCCGGGCACGATGTCTACGCCGGAGCTCTACATGCTCTACGCGATGACACGTCCCAGAGCTCTATCTAGGGATGGCGATGAGCTGGTCCCCGCCGTCGTGATTGATGTCGCGGCTTGGTTTTTGGACCGCATCATTGTATCGATGGGCGCTCGCTCACCGATATGCTGCGGCGGCCTGATCACCTTGCTTGCCCTTATGACCGGCGAGGACTTCCCTGACGACTTGCGACGAGCACCGGGCCCCACTTCTTTGTCGATCGATGTTATGGCCCGGATGAAGATGCTTCGTCCGCACGGTGAGCGTCACTGGGTCTGGTTGCACGGCCCTTACGGTGCCGATTACATGATTCTTCCGAGCCCAGCTCGGACTCAGATTGCACCAGCCCACGTTGACTGGCTCCCTGCGATGGATGTTCTCATCCCCGCTGCTTACGTGCTCGAGGCCGAGGAGGCCGAGCAGGCCCACGCTGCCCACGCTGCCCCCACAGACCCTGTCGCCCCTGCCGAGCCTGCTGCCCCTGTTGACCCTGTGGCCCCTCAGCCTATCCCTGATGTTTCCGCTGCTCCTGACACCTCTGTCCCCACCTCTGTCGGTGTCGGGAGTACCTTAGCTAAGCCCACCCCCACCACTCCCACGGCTGTCACCACCCCCACTGGCCCTCTGTCTGATGAGCCTGTTTCTTTTGCACCACCCGAGCGCCTGCCGACCATAGTTGAGTGCGGCGAGCCCTCTGTTTCCACTGCTGCTGTATTCTCCGAGAGTGTCGTGGCGTCTGTCCACACTTCTGTGCCACTGACCTCTCTGGCCGCCTCGCTGCCACTTTTGCATTCTTCTTTCGTTGCTGCTGCCTCCACTTCTCACCAGCCGGTGCCCCGGCCTCACACTGAGGCCAGGCCCACATTTGCTAGCGCAGCACCTTTTGTTTCCTTCCCCGCTGAGCTCGTCACATACGCGACCCGAGTACGCCAGCCCCGCCCTGCACAGCCCCGACCGGTGCGTCCCTCTGCACCACCTCCCCCGACACTATACTTCAGAGCATTCGTGCTCTAGAGGGGGCGGTGAGTGGCCTCAGAGGCGACCTTAGGACCCTGTCCTCCACCGTCTCTGCGATGGCTAGCCGCTTTGACCTGATCCCCCAGATTCACTACTGTCTTACCCAGGTCCTGGAGCGTCTCCCCCGCGTACCACCACCCACCCAGCAGGTTCCCACCCACACTTCCACACACACTCAGCCTGCTACCACTTCCACACCCACACCCGCTCAGCGGCCCGTCCAGCCACCACCACCACTTCCGCCTCAGGACGGAGACGGCGCAGCACCACCTTCTTAGGCACCCTTGATGCCCTTGATTATTCCTGCCGTTGTGCTGCCCGTTTCTGCTGGGTCCTGTTGCACTTTTGTACACCCCCCCTCCCCTCACTTATTTTGGGATTCTCATGTCGACCATATATTTATATATCTTTTTTGGGAGAGAGGAAGAGTTTTTGGTGACACTCTTATATATCTGTATCACTCCTATCTGTGCATGCATCATGTCCGCATCATATTTTCATTTCTTTATTTTCCTTTTTATTTTCATCTTTTTCATTTGTCATCATGCATGCATCCTCACTTGCCCCTCCCATTACTTGTCTCTCGGTGTGCCCCACTTTGCACATTGAGGACACTGTGCCATTTAGTTTGGGGGAGTGAGTTCTCACGTTCTTTTTCGGTTTGCCACCTTTATTTTTAGTTTTCACACCGTTTTTCGCTTTTGCACTTTTTTCATCATTTTTCTTTTATTTTTCCATGCATCACGTTTTTCTTATTTTTCTGTGTGCCGCATTGTAGATAGTTCTATTTTCCCTTTATCTTTATTTCTTTCTTTTTCATCTCATGCTAGAGATGACTTTTCTGTGATGATGATGACGTGGAGTTAGCTTATTCTATATGCATGCTTTATTTGTCATGTCTTAGATTTTATTTCTGATATCATATGATATGACTTGCCTTGCATCTAGAGATAGTAACCCACACTTTTTCCACATGAAAATGGATGAAATTTTATTATTAGCTGAGTCTGAATATTCATATGTATGCTATCACAGAAAACACACCAAGATTCACGCATTGAATGCCTATATCTGGAGTACTGATTTCTTTTGCTATATCACTTCTATATGCATGAACTGTACATTTCACTTCAGGATGATTGAATGATGTTAGCTATGATAAATCTGGATTAGTTAGCTTTTTTGTGATCGAAACTGAGTAGATTAGATTACCCTGCTGAAGTTGTCGTGCATGTCTTATAGAGTGAACCGAGTGATATATTCATTTCTTTCTCCACAAATCTTGAACATCATTTCTCTACTTTTAAAATCATTGGTGAATCTCCCCTTAGCGATTCTATTATATGGCATTTCCCCCGCTATTAATTCCTAGCTCCAAATTTCTTATTCAGAAAATAAAAAAAAGAGAAAATATTCTTGCATATCATTATCTCTCTTCGAGTTGGGATCGTTGTATATATGCTTTTGCTAAAAAAACAAAAAGAAAAAAAAAGAGGAAAAATCCTCAATAAAAGATCCCATCTCACTTTCTTTCTTTCTCTTCTCTCTTCATTGCTTTTGGAGCTTTATAGAAATGGGGATGTAAATATTTTTTATGCCATCACGCTTATAGATAAGCTTGGGGGAGGGGATCCATTGATGTGTGAGAGTGTGACTACTTGACGTTGCACGACAACCTAGGCTAAGTAATATTCTATACTCGGTGAGATTATTTTTAGCTTTACGAAATCCAGAAATCTAAGCCTAGCAATCATTTCATGAAATCCATACTTTTCTATTCTCTCTATTCTATAGTGTGATACTCTTATACTCCTGATAGAAAGCATTCAATTGAAAAGTGTGTGATCTGTGATTTGTATACCGCTTTAAATGATTCAGACGATGCTAATTATAGAATTATTCCGTTTTTCATGATTATATTGTTGTTCGTGGGTTTTCTATTTCTATTTGCACTATTATACTATGATATCAAAATAAAATTCTTTGACATGTGTTTTTCATTCAGTGCATGCTATATGAGTAAGCGGAACCTACGTCCTGAGAAAATGATCTAGCAGCCTACCTCTTCGCTTCTTTCTTTCTTCTTTATTTTTTATTTCGTTTTTCATTCTTCTCCGTTTTTTTCATTCTTCATTTTTCGCCGTTTTCGTTTTCCGAATCCACCGGGTTCGCCTTTTACTTATCTTCCTCGAGGACGAGTAAGAGGCAAGCTTGGGGGATTTTGATCACTCCTTATTTTACACCTTTTTCCCGCATGTTTGCATGCCATTTAGATCGCCCAAATCACGTTTTTCACGATATATCGACGATATTGCGATGCTTTTCACGATTTGTTGTTTTTGTCGCATTTCAGGTGATTTGGCGTGATTTGGAGTGATCTCGATATGCGCTTACTCCGGAGGGTCACCGACGACCTCCCCGAGGGGTATTTTGCTGTTGGAGAGGAGCGGAAGAAGAACGGACGTCGCAGGAGCGACGAGGAGGCCAAAACAAGCAGTTTGGGCATGTTTTGTGTCCCACTCGGCCGAGTGAAGGAGTCACTCGGCCGACCATCGAGACACTGCTCGGCCGTCCAGATCAGACACGATTCATACGTGCACTCGGCCGAGCGACGGAGACCACATCGGCCGAGTGACGAGACCCCGTCCGCCCGAGTGGCGCCCAGACGAAGCCCTTCAAAAATCGCCATGTTACTGTTTTTCGGCTGCCTGAGCTTCAGAAGACCCACTCGGCCGAGTGGATAATCCCGTCCGCCCGAGTACCATGAAGCCATCGGCCGAGTGACGACAACTCACTCGGCCGAACCGCCCCCGAAGTGAAGACCCCTGAAGATCGATACTTACTGGAAAATTACAGGGTTTTCACTCGGCCGAGCAACTTTTGTCACTCGGCCGAGTGCGACGCGCTGCCTGTAGCGAAAATTGCGGAAATCAGGCTGCGCAGGGGTATTTTGGTCACAGTTTTTGGACGATTTTGGGGGCTATTTAACCCCTGTTTTTACCCTAGTTTTGAGGGCCTCTCTCTTAGATTTTTTGCAGCTTTTTAGATTAGCTTTTTAGTTTTATTCTTGTGATTGAAGAGGAGACAAAATTGGATTTTTGTTGGATTAATTGAAGAACTCCATTGGTTTGCTTTTCTCTTCTCTAAAAATTCTATTTTTATTGCATATCTCAATATTGTGATGAATTCTATTGCTTATTTCATTGATTATTTTTGTGATCTTGCTATGAATTGTGAGTAGTCTCCACGTCTTGGGGCATGGGGATGAACCCTACAAGCCCTATTCCATAATTGTGAAGAATTGGTAGAAATTTTGCTAGAATTGCTACTAGGGATTAGATTGGGATCAATTTACTACGGATGGCTAGGAATTCACATCGATTGGGATTTGCAAGAGATTGGATCCCAATTCGATAGGAAGCCCTAGAAATCCGAATTGGGTTGGAATCGAATTTCTGTAGTATCGGTTTGCAAGAGATTGGACCGATACTAGGGTTTCCGGTTCCAATTCCGCGCCAATACCCGTTTGCAAGAGATTGGACGGGTAGGAACTATCCCAAACTAGGTCGTGGACCGAGTTTGCAAGAGATTGGGCTCGGTGCGGGATTGAACGATGATGTTGATCCTAATGCTAGCTTCCCTAGGCTAGGGTTTGCAAGAGATTGGACCCGAGGCTAGGATAGCTATAGACCGGCAACAGCGCGAGAGCGTGAGCTTGGTTCTACATTCAGTTGCAACTAGTTCATCCAAAATCTTATTCTAGCAACTTTGATACCAATGAACCACTTTTATGAAATACGGTGAGTAGCGGGAATTCCCCATTCCCTAGACGTTCTTTATTGATTTGATATTTCCGTACTTTGTCTGACGATTGTGACAGGATCGCCAAAGGCAAATTTCTCTCTTCTTAAATAGCCAGGTTGATTGGAACAAGCACGGTCATTCGTCCTCCCTGTGTTCGATAACCCGCTCGCTGCTACACCGTGCACTTGCGGTAAAACTACAACCGTTCTTTTGGGTTACGTCCCAGAGCGATCAAAGGCACACAAATACGACTACCATATCTTAAAGAACCATCCTCATGAAAAAGAAAATACGTCCGAAGTCCAGCTTCGACTTGCTCTCTGATCTTCTGTAACTTTGCATCTCCAGTATGATCAGCTTTAATCCGATCTACGATAGTAGACTGAATTTGCATATTCATTAATGATGCTGGAGTTCTAGGTAAGATAACTTAAATCTCCATCTCTCGCATCGCTTGCTGTAATCTCCATTGAGCTGAGAGAGTCATGATCGCTGGTGATCGATACAATGCATCTGGTACTACATTCACTTTTTCCAGATGGTATTAGAGATCGATGTCATAATCAGCCATGAAATCTAACCTTCTGCTCATATTGAGCTCCTTTTGTGTAAAGATGTACTTCAGACTTTTGTGGTCAGTGTAGATCTTCACTTGCTCACTTAATAGAAAATGCATCCAAATCTTCAGAGCAAATATGACATCGGCTAACTCCAAGTCATAGGTTGGATAATTCTTCTTATGAGTCTTTAGCTGCCGGGATGCATACGCAATCACATGACCATGCTGGTGTAGGACACTTCCAAGACCCTTGCCAGATGCGTTACAGAAAACTTCAAATTCCCCAGTTCTATCTGGTTTAGCTAGCACTAGTATATTCGTCAGCATCGTCTTCAATTCTTCAAATGCTTGCTCACAAGACTCAGACCAAATGAGCTTAATATCCTTCCTCATCAGGCGAGTCATAGGCTCGGCAATCTTCGAGAAGTCATTGATGAATCGACAGTAATAGCCAGCCAGCTAATCCGAGAAAACTTCGGGTATCTGAAGCTGACCGAGGAATTGCCAATTTCTAACTGAGGTAACCTTCTCCAGATCGACAGAAATACCGTCTCCTGGTACTACATACCCAAGGAAGGTGACTCGGTCTAGCCAGAATTCACACCTTCTGTGCTTGGTGTATAATCGACCGACGATGTTGCAGGGCCTCAAATACAATCCGCAGATGCTTCGCATGTTCTTCTTCATTCCTCGAGTAGACCAGAATGTCGTCGATGAAGATCACTACGAATATATCTAAGTACTCATAGAAAATTAGGTTCATGAGATTCCTGAATACAGCTGGAGCGTTGGTCACACCAAATGGCACGACAACAAATTCGTAGTGTCCATACTTGGTCCGAAATGCCGTCTTCGGGATGTCTTCACTTCTGGCCTTCACTTGATGATAACCACTTCTGAGATCCATCTTAGTGAAGACTCGCGATCTACCAAGTTGATCAAAAATGTCATCGATACATGGCAGTGGATACTTGTTCTTTATGGTCACCTTGTTCAGTTCTCGGTAATCCACACGCATCCTTCTTGATCCATCCTTCTTCTTGACCAAAAGAACTGGCGCACCCAAGGAGATATGTTGGGATGTATCAATCTCTTCTGTAATAGATCGTCGAGCTGTTTCCAAAGTTCTTCTAGTTCAGCAGGAGCGATAAGTGTTCGGCAGAAGGTCGATGGTGAATTCCAAAGCTCGGTCGGGCGGTAATCCTGAAATAACTTCAGGGAACATGTCTTCAAAGTCTCGAGCCACTCTAGGCTTCTCAAGCTCGACTAACATCGATGCAATGATCATTTCGTTCGGCTTGGCCCGAAACTTAACAGGTCCAAGTGAACGGTCTTTGCTCGCGAATTCAAACACACGGTGGTCAGAGATTTCGAACACTACCTTCTTCTTGTGACAATCGATGGTACCATAGAAATTTCCTAACCAATCTATGTCGAATATTGCATCAAAATTTGGCATGTCGACTATCATAAAATCTACAAACAACTCGTGCCCACAGATCACTATAGGGCAAAACCGACAGCCACTTGAAGTTTTCACTACTCCACTCCCGGTAGTGATGCTCCAACAATTTGGTAGAGAGTCAACATGAATAGAGTGCTTCTCTACGAATCCTCGGGATATGAAGCAATGTGAGGCTCCAGAATCAAACAGGGATAGAGCCGGATGAGAGGCTACTAAGATAACACCTAGCATTTGGGAGAAATATCTTAGCTAAGGGTAAACAATCAGACACACATAAATATATATACCCTAAGAATTATAAAATAAGTGTTTATGTATAACCTGAGATTACTTGCTCCTCAGTCTCAGCCTCCACGGCTTTCAGGGTAAATGCATGTCGCCTCGGCTGGTTCTGCCTTGCTTGTTCAAAAGCCTTCTGTTGTGGAGCCAGAGGCGGTCCATGCTGAGTAGGTCTAAAAAGTCTAGTAGTCAGTTTGTTGGTGCGTGTCACGCCTCGCTTCCCAAAACTACGGAGGCGAAGCGTGACTAAGGCCCGCTTGGGCCGGAGCTGTGAAGCTCGGACCCAATAAGCGTCTGTAGGGGTACCGTTATAAAATTTTCAGGTTCTTGCATTTATAAAATTCGGAGCAACAAAAGTACAGAAAGAAAAGGATGCATTCATTTCATGATTGAGATAATATCCAGCATATGACAAGTCTAATAAAGGGAGCCTAAGCATAGCAACAAACTGCAGAAAAGGAAACTAATAGTGCGAAGCACCCAACCTAGGCAGAGAGTAAAGTGGTGCTACTCATCCAGACTAAAAATTAGTAACCTCCGGAAGTCCGCAACAGTGGGGAATGTCTAAGTCTGGTCCTCGTCAGGTACGCCCTCCGGGTCGACGTCCTCAGGCTCCACATACTCCGGTAAGTCTGCCTCGTCCACGAACTTCGGCTCGACACGGTTCGACGTCCTCGGGCTCCACATACTCTGGTAAGTCTGCCTCGTCCACGAACTTCGGCTCGACACCTGACGTACATCAACCAAGAGAAAAGGAACTGTACGTCAGGTAAAGTCTACACAGGAGGGTTAGACTTTACTGCAAGTGTACTGTAATTTAAAGCAATAATTTACTGGTTGATTAACATGCTGGGGTTATAACATGGTAGTTAAAGATAGTAAAGCGGTGCAGGAAAAGTAAACACGACAAGCAATAGTCGTAGCGTGTGCTACGGACTACGGGACTAACCTGAACGAGACAAGACATGACAAGACATGACAAGACAAGACAAGACAAGACAAGACACGTGTGACTCGAAGGGTTCACGCCTTATGGTTCGAGGGGGATCAGACCCTCTCCCCATGCGCACGCTCACAGTCGACTGTCAAATAGTCAGGCGACTGTATATTTTGCATCAGTCGACTACTGTAAAAATATGGAGAGAAGACATATAGATGCAGTGATTGCACTTACGCTAAACAGGCGACTGTTGGCCAATTTTCAGGTGACTGTAAATATACAGGCGACTGTAAACTGATCGTCAGGCGACTGTGCGTAAAGCTCAAGTTTGAGTCAATAGAAATGTTAACTTGAGCTGTGCATATCACACGACTGTAGAAGGATCTACAGGCGACTGGAAATCAACCAGTCGGCTGTGTTTCCCTCAACAAGCGACTGATGGAAAGCCAGAGACTCCAAATGAGTCTTTGGACAGAGTGAACCTATTGGGTTGGATTCTATGATAATCCTAAGGTTCACTAAGATGGTTAAATGCATATTCATGAAAAGTAAACCATCTAACAAGGCATTACATTAACCCTAGACTCAAAAGAGAGAGAAAGCAATAACGTAAAATTACATGGATTACAATGCTTCTCAAAGAGTCTAAGTCTTTAATCTTGATGCCTTGAAAGCTCTCCACCATCTCCAAGCTGTGTCACTCCTTGAGTCCAAACTTTGGCCCTTCTTCACATGATGTCCATCCTTACACCAAGTGATTAGTCTCCAAGAAAGATATCCTTGAAATAAACTGAGAGACTAAAACATGAGATTCATTAGCATCAACATAATGTTGTGATCATCATCAAAATAAGATTGGTATGGAACACCAATACACAACATCATGTACATATAAGTAGTCACTCTCTCACGCATCATTGGATCTCTTCCTCCA
Source organism: Scilla litardierei (assembly GCA_030789695.1). Classification (NCBI taxonomy): domain Eukaryota; kingdom Viridiplantae; phylum Streptophyta; class Magnoliopsida; order Asparagales; family Asparagaceae; genus Scilla; species Scilla litardierei. The sequence goes on from CM061139.1 coordinate 72,359,687, forward strand.
AGCTTATCTATAAGAGTGGTGACATCAAATAGAAAATATGGACTTTTCCCCTAATTTTTGTAGCTCCATATATAAAAAGAAAAATAAGAAAGAAGTAAAAAAGGGGATTGTGTATATACAATGAAACTGTTATGAATGGTCTTGGGACCTTTGGTATCCAAGACCCTTGGTATCCAACCATGAATATAACAATGAATGTAAAGCCCCTTAGTATTCTTCTCTTTGTAATAGTTACTCTATATAAATATAGTCTATGGCATCCACCATAGATATTGATTCTTAACACTTTATCATCACGAGTTATGCTCGTAGAGAAGGAAATGATGCGACGAAGCTTTGACGAATTTTTTTGCGACGGCATAAGAGAGGAGCCGATGCGAGGATCGTGACGAAAAGCTTTGTATGACGACGGATTTAGAGGTATTTCTATATTTGTGCAAAAATTCCAATTTTTTTCCATGATCATGACTATCTAGATCTATTTTTGTATTTAGATCAAAATCGCATTTTTATATGCATATATCATTTTTTAGATCTAAAACACAATTTAAAGTATCTTGGCCCAATTTTGAAACTTGTAGTGTAATTAAATCCACATATCCAGTTATCTATTTTACTGTAACTCCCACACTGCAAGTAGTTGTAGATTAATATCATTGCATGTATATGCATATAAACCAGTCAGTTTTTCATAATAATGACTGTCAATTTACATTGGGTTCGCCTTTCCTCCAATTTAAGTTGCATATGGTTAAAAAAAGCCAATATCGGGTTCCTTCATAATCAAATCCATTTATAACAAATTCAGATACGCATTTTTATGCAAGATGGTTAAAATTCAGAAGGAATTTGAAAATTCTGATTTTGGATAACTCGTTTACTTTCTCCCCAGACTTTTGATAACCTCTATATATATTTGATTGTCAGTTCTCTTGTCATTGAGAATGGGGTGCATTTCCATGCCCTTCAGAACTACGCCCCGTAACTACTCACTGGTTCCTCATATCTGCATTTGTTTATCAAGAATCACGTCTACCTTAGGACTTTGATGGGAAATAGGAAGAACAGAAGGGACTATGGGGGTGGAAGAAATTGGAATTTGGTGAAAAGCCTAAGCTAGGGGTTTTCGATAATAGAGATAAAGGACCTCGTATCTATGTTACTCGCTTAACTACTTTTGCATCTTGCATATAAAAGAAACTCAAAGGATTGATTTCTTCCAAACCACGGAGTATACAAACATCATATAAATGTTTTTGGGATAAAACGTTGCTTGGGGATATCAATAAAATAAGTTCTTGGGAGCATGCAGTTTTTAATTTTTTTTTTAAACATGACCCGATTGACCCGGTGCGTACTACGGCCGGCCAGAAGCCTCCGCTTCCACCATATACCTCACGAACATTTCTTTTTGGGTTAAAGTCCAATTAAATTTTCGAGGACGGGTCATATATTTCAAGGCATCTTCTGAACAAAAGATTAATGCACAATTCATTATAATATCATGTTTGTTGTACATCACTTAGGTTATATTCATGTATATAATTGTTTTATATGTACCATGAGCTGCCTGTGATGAATGTTATATGTTGTTTGCATGATTTGTTTTTACATTTTATTCATGCATATGTACTCACATTGTGATTATGGCACATGATTATAATCTATCAAAAGTTTAAACTCATATCTATATTGATAATTGAACCAGAATTTCAAATTCAAATTTCAACACCCTTTTGCTCAAATAAAATGAAAATAAGAAATACGAGGGATTAAGCGAAATCTATTGATGCGATCTTCTTAAACATACGCATTTCGCGGCATATATATCTCGCAGATCTATGGTGTATATAGACCTATATGGACACCATAAGTATGCCATGACACCGCTTACTCTTTTTAGAGTAATCTCACTTTACAAGAAAAGGTTCTTGAATCTAATCTTGCGTATAAGCTCACTCCTGAAGTCATGGCTTAATAGATAAATGAGAAATATATTATTACTTCTCTCATCCCAAGATACCAACCCTTGTACACTATTCACAGCATTCACAAAAATCCATTCTCACACAAACCAACCTGCTCTTAACAGCCGCTATTCAACCAACACAGTGGGAATACCACGGATAAAGGTCGAGCTGCACTCAAATGCATGAACCCCGTGGATTTGTCGCTGGATAAACAGAACCCACAAGATTAAGACCCCCATTTGCCTTGTGTCACAATCCATCACTCTCCTTCCATCCCTTTGTGTGAAGCATGGCTGCGAAGTTCTGGGAACCACACGCATCCCAAAGTAGAAAAGTGGCAGATTCCAAGTCAATTCTTTAATAAAATTAGTACAAAACCCACCTTTTTTGCCCCTTTTAGTTACATGCTTCCATTGATGACCTCATCTAAGGTATTTCGTGCATGTTGCAATCCCAACGGACTTGGTTAATTCAGTACTTGTTGTTCGGAAACAAATTATAATCAATACATTCTTCTAATGGAATAATTAAAAATTTGATCTTGTTAAATAAATATCAGAATTTACAACAGTAATTAAGTTTAGTAACTACTAGTTGCAGTTGATCGAGTCAATATAATACATCTGAATAGTCCAAAGTCAGGACTCAAGCCCCGTGTGAACTCAAATAAAAACTAAGGTCCACCGTATATATTTACTTATTATGTTAAAATAAAATTTTTTGTTGAATGCTACGGATGTTTTTTTTAGAACAATTATTTGACCATCTGCACGATCAAACGTTCAAAGAGTTGTGCTAAATAAACCTCAAAACATTGAGTTGTATTTAGGATGCTTGTCAAAAATAATCCCTAAATCACGTCTTCTTTTCTCTCTTCATTTTTTATTTATTTGCTTTTTTTGACAAATAACCTAAACACAACTCAATTCAACTCAAACACTGTTTGAGGTGTTTTTTTAGCGCACATCAGAAATTAGAAAGTCTTGCGTAACGTTAAGGGTATAGGTTCCGGTATTTAATCACCGGGCGGTGACTATAGAAGTGTCATTCGTCATCATAAGCGTAAGGATGAAAAGATTCCACGCTTACACCATCAAATGGGTCACACCCGACATCACCATGTTATTAATTACGAGTATTTTTTTCAAAGGGATAACTCTTATTAAAAACAAGGGCGGTGAGTGAACCCTTAGCGTCACCCAGTCGAAGCTAAATCGCCCCGTTAGACCGCCAACTAATCCCGTGGGGGAAGAACCCAGCCACAACGGTTTAGCTCACCGCTTTGGTTAAACTTACCGCTTCCACTGTCGTACCTTTTAAACGGTGCGGAACATTCGGGTTCATCAATAATGATCCGTTAAAGATTCAAGCCCAAACCCGTTATCTTGGTAAGTTCCGCTTTCCTCTTAATTTATCTTCATATGCTTAAATTATCAAATTCAAAGTGTATATTCTCACTTTTTGTCCTCGTAGTGGTCTTAGGAGCGGGGGAAATGTGAAAGTTGATTAAATCTCTCAGTATCCAAATGTGCATAAAGACAAAAATAGTTTGGCCCTCGGATATGGTCGCTGAAAAAAAGAAAGAAAAAAAGAATGATGGTCAATATGCAAATATATGCACTTGTTGGAACGTAGCATTGTACTTATAGTATTAGAATTACATGGTGGTGGATGCATAGCCCTATATGGGCCTCATATGGGCCTACATAAGCACAATCATAACACTTCCCATTATCCATTCATCGTTGTAAACTCGACATATGAATACTTTAGGATACACAGTGCTTATGAGTGTCACGGGGGTGGATACTTATGGATCCCAAGTTAAAGAGACTTGCCTCGTTAAAACCTTTGGTTATAGAAAAACCTAGTGGGAAAACAAATAGTTAAGGGAGAAGACTACTAGTCTCTTTAACTTCCCCTGATCTGTGGGTGTCACTAGGGGTGGATACTTCTGGATCTAGAGCTAATGTGGTTGCCTCATTAAAACATTTGGATATGAAAAACCCAGTGGGAAAAACCAATAGCTAAGGAAAAAGAGTACAACTCTTCATTAACTCACCATATTCTGTGCAAGCTTCAGGCTTGCAAGCCTCCTAGGCATCTATACATCAAATTTAGTTTACAACATTTCGAGAGCAATTACAAAATACAAATACACTTGGTGGAGTTTTCCTACAACAACAGCTTCCAGGCGAGTATTGGCATGGCGCCTTTCGCCGCTCTTTATGGGAGGAAATGTCGATCGCCATTGAGTTGGGATGACGTTGGTGATCGGGAGTTGTTGGGACCTGAGATGATCGTGGAGGCCGTGGATATCGTCAGGAATATTCGGGAGAGGTTGAGAATTGCTCAGGACCGTTTTAAGCATTGGGCGGATGCTAAACGTCGTCCTTTGGAGTTTCAGCCGGGCGACCATGTGTTCTTGAAGATTTCCCCGAATCGTGGTGTGATTCGTTTCGGGAAGCGTGGGAAGTTGAGCCCGCGATACATTGGACCGTTTGACGTTTTGGAGAGGGTTGGCGAGGTAGCTTATCGCTTGGCCTTGCCGCCATCTTTGGAAGGAGTTCACAATGTTTTCCATGTGTCGCAGCTTCGTCGATACATTAGCGATCCGTCTCATGCGGTGGATTTTTCGGAGATTACCGTTCGTCCCGATATGATGTATGACCAGCATCCAGTGCAGATTCTGGACAGGCGTCAGAAATCGCTTCGGAACAAGATTGTCAATCTTGTGAGGGTGATGTGGCGACACGGTTCACCTGGAGAGTCTACTTGGGAGAATGAGGATGAGATGCGAGAGCGTTTCCCACTTTTGTTTCCGGACTCGTGAGTATTTGGAAATTCCGAGGACGGAATTTTTCTTAAGTTGGGGAGGATGTAACGACTGCTTTTCATGTATCTGGATTTAATATAATATAATATATGTTTTGGTGGATTTTCTCCTCTTGTGTGGTTTTCGTCTCCGTAGATTTCATTTTCGATCGATTCGTCGTATTTTCTCGCTTCTTCCTTAGGATTGTCGATTTCGAAGTGTGTCATTCGTGACGGACTTCATAACGGTCGTATCTAACTATTAGATCAAGCCTAGGAGTCTTAGGAATCGATCCCGGGGCACCGCGCTCCGTATCGGTACTTTTGGTGCTCATTAGCCGGTGTAAGAAGGGCCACCGACCGACTAGATGACGATCCAGTCGGTCGGCAATCCTTCTTGGACCGACTAGTTAGCTTTCTAAATTTCTCAGGAGTTACTGTTTATCGTTAGTCAGTCTAAGAACGTTGGTTGACCGACTAGGTTGCAAACTAGTCGGTCAGCAATGCTTCTTGAACCGACTAACTCATCATCTTATTTTTGTATCAGCTACTGTTTACTCTTAGTCGGTCTAAGAACGTTCATCGACCGACTAGATGCTAAACTAGTCGGTCAGTACTTGTTCATGGACCGACTAACTCTAGAATCCTATTTTCGTTCAGGAGTTACTGTTTGCACTTAGTCGGTCTGCGTTGGTCGACCGACCGACTAGTTGCCAAACTAGTCGGTCAGTGGTTGCTCTTTGACCGACTAACCAGTGTTAAAACCCTAATTTCTGGGCAGCCGCCAGCTCAACCTATTTATACCCAACCCAAACGACTTCTTCTTCTCCAACACGACCCAAAACCCTAAAATCTTCCCCCTTCAGCCCCCATCTTCCTCCAAGCTCCATTTCTCCATTCCAAGCCCTAGAATCATCATCCAAACCATCCATCTACTCTTTCTACCTCTCATCTTCCCCAAAATCTCATCAAAACCCATCAAAATCCCCAAATCCCCCAAAACCCTAGTTTCCCCAAACTTCTCCATTTGCTTCCAGATCTGGTCCTAGGGTTCCCCGGAGTGTTTCTTCCGTCTCCTCTCGGTAAGAAATCGATCTACCGTTGTTTTCATATCCTATTGTAATTTATATGAAACCCTAATAAAATACTTGTGTTTTGATGATTGTTCCCCATAACAGCGATTTCCCGTAAGCTAGCATCCACGGAAACGAACTTTCGTAACCGTCGTCCCCGGTGTTAGGCAAGTGAAACTTGCATCTCTTGATTTGGGCCATGTCTTAGGCCATTTACCTTGCTTTAGCGTAAAAGAGGCTAGACGGTGAAAGGATAGACGTTTAGACGTCATTGACCTAGCTTGACAACGAAGCTTGGTCCGTCAACCTCATCATGATTGTATGTCACGTTTAATTACAAATAACGGTACGCGTATTAACTGTTCATGTCATCCATGCATCCTTAACTGTTATTGCATTTTAACTTCCATGTTTAATTTAATTAACGGTACGCGAATATGTTCATGTCATTGCATTTCGCCTGTCACGTTTAATTTAATTAATGGTATGCGAATTATCTGCTCATGTCATTGCATGCTTGAATACTCATCGTGATTGCGTAGTACCGCTACATACTAGTGCTACTTGTTCCGGCTAGGTGCACCCCTACGCCATACTTATCAAATACACTTTCTGGCTCGTGTTCCAGAAGACGAGCTCATCACAGCCTGCGGGCAATAGGGCACTCATTGAGTGACCCCTTGTACTTGATACTTGAACACAGCCTGCGGGCAATAGGGCACTCGTCGAGTGATCCCTTGTACTTTACTTGTTACTTGACATTACATGTCACCCCTACCACTTGATACTTGCCACTTGTACTCTCCTTTACCTTACTTGTTACCACCGTACTTTACTTACCATGCACCATGTTTTAATTGCTAGGTTGCTAGTTTACCATTATTCCCGTTTCCTTGCACAAGTCTTTCGACTTGCTTACATGTGCCCCTTTTCTCTTTTGGGTGACACATGTTAGAGCCCGAGCCTGAGTTACTTGTTGAGGACGAGGTGTTTGCTGACGCCGAGCCCGTGCTTGTGTTTGACGGGGAGTATGTGGACACTGGGGACCAGTCCTAGTGTCTTCGTTGTGTTTTACTTTTATTAGACAGTTGCTTTGTTATCGGTGCGTAGCACCCATACTTGTTGTTGTTGCAGTTTTTGTTGGCCTTGTTCTGGGCCTTTAGACTCTTTTCTTTTAGCCTGGTGGCTTTTCTGGATGTTGGACTTTTTGTTGATGTTGGACAATTTGTGAGATGTGGAATTTTTATTTCAGTCTCTACTTGTGATATTATTGTTATTCTGTCGTGGTTACAGGGACCTGCTTATGTATTATTGACGCTTATCGGGTTTGGGGCTTCACAGCTCCACTCCCGTGCGGACCTTTTCACGTCTCGCCTCCATTTTAGGGAAGCGGGTCGTGACAGGTTTTGTTGGTGGCCCATGCAGGTCCTTCTGTAACTGCGATTTTTGGAATAGCGATAATAATATTAGAATGTCTGATGAACTAAGTTCGACGTCCGAGTCATAAGCTATGAGTCTAATCTGATTCGTTTTCTGTGTCACTAGATGGCAGGAAGACGTTTCACCCGTGGTGGGGGTAGTGGTGCGCTCCCTCATGATGAGGAGCCTGAGCGGGAACCCACCAGCGGTGAGATGATGCGGATGATGCTCCAGATGATGCAGTTCAGCAGGGCGTGCTTCTGCAAGTCCAGAATGCTCCGCTTGCTCGAGCTGCCCGGGCTCTTCCGGATGCCCCTCGCTCTGAGCCGGGAGCGAAGCAATTTCGGGAGCTGGGTCCCGCATATTTTGATGGTTCTGAGGGTCCTCTGGCTGCCGACGAGTGGATAAGGAACATTGAGGATAACTTGGCTATGGCAAAGATTAACCCGGCTGGATGGGTTGATCTGGCTAAGAGGCAGCTGAAGGACAACGCCAGGAATTGGTGGGATGCTGAAGAGAAGATGCTGGTGGAGCCGATCGTCTGGGCTACCTTCAAGTCCAGATTCGATGGAGAGTTCTTCCCGAAGGCTGCTCGGCAGGTGATGCTGCAGCGCTTTATAGATCTGAAGCAGGGAAGCTTGTCGGTGGATCAGTACCACCAGGAGTTCACGAGGCTCAGTCGGTTTGCACCTAAGATGGTGCAGGATGCCGATAAGAAAGCTCAGCGATTCCTCCAGGGACTTGCCTTGGAGCTTCAGAGCTTTGTGACCTCTTCTGACTTGGAGACATATCAGAAGGTTCTGATTGCTGCGAGGCGGCAAGAGTTGAATTTGAATCAGAGGAAGGGACATGTTTCCAGAGCTGGGAAGAGGCCTATGGAGCAGGCCAGGGCGGTGGTTAGGCATGGTTTCAAGCCTAGTCATCCGGTGCAGTTCAAGAGGCCAGGAGGGCCTATTCTGAAGACATGCCATTTCTGTGGCAAGACTGGACACCTCCGGGATCAGTGTAGGAGGTTTCTAGGACAGTGCATTGTCTGCGGAGATCCTGCCCACACCATCCGGGAGTGTCCGAAGTCGAGACAGCCTTGGCGGGCTCCTATTGCAGCACAGCCGTTGCAGCAGCGAGCTCCTGTGCCCGTTGGACGTGGAGCGCCCCTTGTTCCACAGAGACAGGCCTTTCGGCAGGCTGTTCCGCCGAGAGGGCAGGCCTTTCTGATGACTGAGGAGGAGAGCATGGACGTGGATGAAGTTATTGCAGGTAACGCTCATTCTAGCTATTTATCTTCCTTAGTTAGTTTGAAATTTTGATTATATTGGTTGCTTGCTCATGATTGTTTGCTAGACTAGGATTTGATTGTTAATTGCTTGTTAGGTGTGGTTTTGGTTTGCACATTTCCTGCACGAGTCCTCTTTGACTCTGGTGCATCGATGTGCATTTTGGCCCGGAGCTTCGTGGAGAAGCATTCCTTGTCGACGTCCTCTCTTCCTAAGAGTTGGAATATCGTCACAGGGAACGGTGTCGTCTCAGTGCATCGTGGGTGCAATTCTTGCCCGTTGGTGGTTTGTGGACGTGAGCTTTGTGCTGATTTCATTGTCCACGACATCATCAACTATGATGCAGTTATTGGGATGGACTGGCTTGCGAGCTTCTATGCTACGATCGACTGTCGGAGAAAGAAGGTGGTGTTCGAGATTCCCGGACATCCAGTGTTCGAGTTCAGTCATGGTAGCAGTTCGCTTGGTCCTGTCAGATTTCGGGCCCGGCCGGTGGAGGCTGTGGCTATGCAGATGGAGCTGGAGTGGCCAGCTGTGGTGCGAGATTTCGGCGACGTCTTCCCCGAGGAGATGTGTGGTTTGCCGCCTGATCGAGCTTTAGAATTCTCTATCGACCTTGTTCCAGGTGCGCAGCCGATTTCGAAGGCGCCGTATCGTATGGCACCTGCAGAGTTGGAAGAGTTGCGGAAGCAGTTTGATGAGCTTTTGCAGAAGGGTTATATTAATCCTAGCGTGTCTCCGTGGGGAGCACCGGTGTTGCTGGTTAAGAAGAACGATGGTTCGCGTCGCATGTGCGTGGACTATCGGGGGTTGAATGCGGTGACCATTAAGAATAAATACACGTTGCCTCGCATCGATGATATTTTTGATCAGCTTGGAGGTTCGAGGGTGTTTTCTAAATTGGATTTGAGGAGTGGTTACCATCAGTTGAAGGTGAAGAAGGATGATGTTCCGAAGACAGCGTTCAGGACGAAGTATGGACACTATGAGTTCGTGGTTATGCCTTTTGGCGTAACTAACGCGCCCGCAGTTTTCATGAATCTGATGAACCTGATTTTCTACGACTTTTTGGATAAGTTTGTCGTTATCTTCATTGACGACATTCTGATCTATTCGAAGTCGGAGGATGAGCATGCCTCGCACTTAAGGACGGTGTTGGAGATTTTGAGGAAGCATCGTTTGTATGCTAATTTTTCGAAGTGCGAGTTTTGGCTGGATCGAGTTGCTTTTTCTCGGGCATGTGGTGACTGGAGATGGTATTTCAGTGGATCCCGAGAAGATTCGGGCCATCAGGGAGTGGCCTGTTCCGTCGTAAGCGTCTGAGATTCGGAGTTTCCTTGGACTTGCCGGTTATTATCGGCGATTCATCAAGGACTTTTCCCGTATTGCTGAGCCGATGACCAGGTTGACGCGGAAAGATGTTGCTTTTGTTTGGTCGGGTGATTGTGAGGGTGCTTTTGGTATCTTGAAGGAGAAGTTGACGACTGCCCCTATTCTTGTCGTGCCTGATCGCATCGGTGGATTTGAGATCTTTTGCGATGCTTCTGGCAAGGGTCTCGGTTGTGTGTTGCATCAGCACGGGCATGTTGTGGCGTATGCGTCTCGTCAGCTTAAGGTTCATGAGAAGAATTATCCGACGCATGATTTGGAGTTGGCTGCCGTCGTGTTTGCTCTTAAGATTTGGAGGCACTTCTTGCTGAGTGAGAAAGTGAAGATTTTCACCGATCACAAAAGCTTGAAGTATATTTTCACTCAGAAGGAACTCAACATGCGACAGCGTCGATGGTTGGAGCTTATGGCGGATTATGAGATTGATTTGCAGTATCACCCTGGCAAGGTGAATGTGGTTCCGGATGCTTTGAGTAGGCTGCCAGCGGTGATGATTTTGACCTCGCAGTGGAGATTGCAGCAGGATTGTTGCGAGTCTGGTGTGGAGATTGTTCTTCCTGGAGAGGCTTCGTCGTTGATGTACATGCAGGTACAGTCGACGATCGTTGATCGGATTAAGGCTGGCCAGGCCGAGGATCCGAGGCTGGTGAAGATTCGGGAGCAGGTGGAAGCCGGTCTGCGGACTGACTTTTTGATTCATGAGGATGGCTCGCTGAGGTTTGGAGCCAGGTTGTGTGTGCCAGCTGGGGATATTAGAGAGGAGTTGATGGTGGAGGCACACAGTTCGCCGTATTCTGTGCATCCTGGTGGCACCAAGATGTACCAGGATCTTTGTCTGAATTATTGGTTGCATGGTATGAAGAGGAGCTTGGCTCGGAGTGTAGCCAAGTGCTTGGTTTGCCAGCAAGTGAAGGCGGAGCATCAGCGTTCGACCGGGTTGCTACAACCGCTTCCGATTCCGGAGTGGAAGTGGCAACACATCACTATGGATTTCGTGACTGGACTACCTCGGAGTCCGAAGCAGAACGACGCGATTTGGGTGATCGTAGATCGATTGACCAAATCTGCGCACTTTATTCCGTTCCGAGTGGGACATTCCACTGAGACGCTAGCAAGGAGATATATGGAGGTAAAATTCTTTTTACTCTCCGTTTTTGTTTCCTTTTCCTAGTTTGGATAGTGATGTAACGTGAATCGTGCAGGAGATTGTGCGACTTCATGGAGTCCCCGTGAGTATCGTGTCTGACAGAGACACGAGGTTCACATCTCAGTTCTGGCAGAGTTTGCAGAAGAGTTTGGGTACGCGTCTGAGTTTCAGCACGGCGTACCATCCGCAGACGGATGGCCAGTCCGAGAGGACGATTCAGATTTTGGAAGACATGCTGAGGGCGTGCATGTTGGATTTCAAGGGTTCGTGGGAGGACCATCTACACTTGGTGGAGTTTTCCTACAACAACAGCTTCCAGGCGAGTATTGGCATGGCGCCTTTCGCCGCTCTTTATGGGAGGAAATGTCGATCGCCATTGAGTTGGGATGACGTTGGTGATCGGGAGTTGTTGGGACCTGAGATGATCGTGGAGGCCGTGGATATCGTCAGGAATATTCGGGAGAGGTTGAGAATTGCTCAGGACCGTTTTAAGCATTGGGCGGATGCTAAACGTCGTCCTTTGGAGTTTCAGCCGGGCGACCATGTGTTCTTGAAGATTTCCCCGAATCGTGGTGTGATTCGTTTCGGGAAGCGTGGGAAGTTGAGCCCGCGATACATTGGACCGTTTGACGTTTTGGAGAGGGTTGGCGAGGTAGCTTATCGCTTGGCCTTGCCGCCATCTTTGGAAGGAGTTCACAATGTTTTCCATGTGTCGCAGCTTCGTCGATACATTAGCGATCCGTCTCATGCGGTGGATTTTTCGGAGATTACCGTTCGCCCCGATATGATGTATGACCAGCATCCAGTGCAGATTCTGGACAGGCGTCAGAAATCGCTTCGGAACAAGATTGTCAATCTTGTGAGGGTGATGTGGCGACACGGTTCACCTGGAGAGTCTACTTGGGAGAATGAGGATGAGATGCGAGAGCGTTTCCCACTTTTGTTTCCGGACTCGTGAGTATTTGGAAATTCCGAGGACGGAATTTTTCTTAAGTTGGGGAGGATGTAACGACTGCTTTTCATGTATCTGGATTTAATATAATATAATATATGTTTTGGTGGATTTTCTCCTCTTGTGTGGTTTTCGTCTCCGTAGATTTCATTTTCGATCGATTCGTCGTATTTTCTCGCTTCTTCCTTAGGATTGTCGATTTCGAAGTGTGTCATTCGTGACGGACTTCATAACGGTCGTATCTAACTATTAGATCAAGCCTAGGAGTCTTAGGAATCGATCCCGGGGCCCCGCGCTCCGTATCGGTACTTTTGGTGCTCATTAGCCGGTGTAAGAAGGGCCACCGACCGACTAGATGACGATCCAGTCGGTCGGCAATCCTTCTTGGACCGACTAGTTAGCTTTCTAAATTTCGCAGGAGTTACTGTTTATCGTTAGTCGGTCTAAGAACGTTGGTTGACCGACTAGGTTGCAAACTAGTCGGTCAGCAATGCTTCTTGAACCGACTAACTCATCATCTTATTTTTGTATAGCTACTGTTTACTCTTAGTCGGTCTAAGAACGTTCATCGACCGACTAGATGCTAAACTAGTCGGTCAGTACTTGTTCATGGACCGACTAACTCTAGAATCTTATTTTCGTTCAGGAGTTACTGTTTGCACTTAGTCGGTCTACGTTGGTCGACCGACCGACTAGTTGCCAAACTAGTCGGTCAATGGTTGCTCTTTGACTGACTAACCAGTGTTAAAACCCTAATTTCTGGGCAGCCGCCAGCTCAACCTATTTATACCCAACCCAAACGACTTCTTCTTCTCCAACACGACCCAAAACCCTAAAATCTTCCCCCTTCAGCCCCCATCTTCCTCCAAGCTCCATTTCTCCATTCCAAGCCCTAGAATCATCATCCAAACCATCCATCTACTCTTTCTACCTCTCATCTTCCCCAAAATCTCATCAAAACCCATCAAAATCCCCAAATCCCCCAAAACCCTAGTTTCCCCAAACTTCTCCATTTGCTTCCAGATCTGGTCCTAGGGTTCCCCTGAGTGTTTCTTCCGTCTCCTCTCGGTAAGAAATCGATCTACCGTTGTTTTCATATCCTATTGTAATTTATATGAAACCCTAATAAAATACTTGTGTTTTGATGATTGTTCCCCATAACAGCGATTCCCCGTAAGCTAGCATCCGCGGAAACGAACTTTCGTAACCGTCGTCCCCGGTGTTAGGCAAGTGAAACTTGCATCTCTTGATTTGGGCCATGTCTTAGGCCATTTACCTTGCTTTAGCGTAAAAGAGGCTAGACGGTGAAAGGATAGCCGTTTAGACGCCATTGACCTAGCTTGACAATGAAGCTTGGTCCGTCACCCTCATCATGATTGTATGTCACGTTTAATTACAAATAACGGTACGCGTATTAACTGTTCATGTCATCCATGCATCCTTAACTGTTATTGCATTTTAACTGCCATGTTTAATTTAATTAACGGTACGCGAATATGTTCATGTCATTGCATTTCGCCTGTCACGTTTAATTTAATTAATGGTATGCGAATTATCTGCTCATGTCATTGCATGCTTGAATACTCATCGTGATTGCGTAGTACCGCTACATACTAGTGCTACTTGTTCCGGCTAGGTGCACCCCTACGCCATACTTATCAAATACACTTTCTGGCTCGTGTTCCAGAAGACGAGCTCATCACAGCCTGCGGGCAATAGGGCACTCGTTGAGTGACCCCTTGTACTTGATACTTGAACACAGCCTGCGGGCAATAGGGCACTCGTCGAGTGATCCCTTGTACTTTACTTGTTACTTGACATTACATGTCACCCCTACCACTTGATACTTGCCACTTGTACTCTCATTTACCTTACTTGTTACCACCGTACTTTACTTGCCATGCACCATGTTTTAATTGCTAGGTTGCTAGTTTACCATTATTCCCGTTTCCTTGCACAAGTCTTTCGACTTGCTGACATGTGCCCCTTTTCTCTTTTGGGTGACACATGTTAGAGCCCGAGCCTGAGTTACTTGTTGAGGACGAGGTGTTTGCTGACGCCGAGCCCGTGCTTGTGTTTGACGGGGAGTACGTGGACACTGGGGACCAGTCCTAGTGTATTCGTTGTGTTTTACTTTTATTAGACAGTTGCTTTGTTATCGGTGCGTAGCACCCATACTTGTTGTTGTTGCAGTTTTTGTTGGCCTTGTTCTGGGCCTTTAGACTCTTTTCTTTTAGCCTGGTGGCTTTTCTGGATGTTGGACTTTTTGTTGATGTTGGACAATTTGTGAGATGTGGAATTTTTATTTCAGTCTCTACTTGTGATATTATTGTTATTCTGTCGTGGTTACAGGGACCTGCTTATGTATTATTGACGCTTATCGGGTTTGGGGCTTCACAGCTCCACTCCCGTGCGGACCTTTTCACGTCTCGCCTCCATTTTAGGGAAGCGGGTCGTGACAAAAGTATAGATGATTGACAGTCTCCTCCACCATAGTATCACACAACACACAGCTAGTGGTCGAATTCATTCCCCATTTATTTAGCATATCCCTTGTTAATAGCTTCCCATGGAATGCTCGTAGTAGAGTTAAGGACATTTTTGGAATATGATTCTTAAACCAAATTAATTTATAATAGGGAAACAACGTACCCCAAGTTCTCGTGCCCTCCTAGGCAGCCTTGAAGCTGAAGTCCGAATCAGATGCCCATTCCCATACATCCAGACGATGTTCCAAGGTGATAAACTGTAGCATGTGCCGATTTGGCAGCAAGGCCGGATCTTCTACCCACCCAGCTTCCGTCCAATAATCCCGGATTAATCTGGTGCTAGCATCATGAGGGACATCACATAGCTCACTGAGTGGTCCACATTGTAACCAGTTGTCATGCCAAAACATAGTTGAACGACCATCCCTTACGTGCCTATTAATCAATGTTTTAGAAAATTTCCTGCAGTGAAGCAAGAATTTCCATGTACCAGATTGAGTTGATCTACCTTTAGCCAAATAGAATTTACCAAAGTCCATATAATTGTCTTTCAAATAATTTGCCTACAGTCCTTCCATATTCAACATTCTCCATGTCAGCCTGACCCCTGCAGCAAGGTTTAGTTCAGAGAGAATTCGCATGCCAACCCCCCTTCTTCCTTTGGGGTGCAAAATTCTTTCCAGGCACAAGTGTGGGATAACCCCCAAATGAATTTCCTGCAAGCTGATGTTATGCTGTGCAAGATAGTATTAGGGATACTGTAAACTTGCATCCAAAAAGAAACCATACCGTATATTACCGTTCTAACAAATTCTATGCGCCCTGAGATAGATAATAAGGAAGATGTCCAACCCGTTAGCCTCTTCCTGCACTTGTCAACTAGCCTGGAGTACATAGATGGTTTAGGATATTTAGTGGAGAGTGGCAGCCCAAGATATGTAGTAATAGATGTACCCAATCCGATCCCCAACAAATTTGTCAAACAAGCTGGATTCTTTGTTCCTTTGCTGAAAATAGAAGTGCTTTTTTCCCAGTTTATTTGAAGTCCTAATAAATTATAGAAATCTGCCGGCAAAGATTTTAGGCCTTCAAAAGAATGAGAATTTGCTCTGCAGAATACCAATAAGTCATCGGCAAACAGGAGATGGGAAATTGCTCCAGTACGACGCATTGGATGGATAATTCTGGCAGGTATAGCTTTCTCAACCAATAAAGAAAAGAGTTCCATAGTAATTACAAAAAGGTACGGAGAAAGAGAGGGTCTCCCTGTCTAAGACCTCTATTGCCTTCAAAATATCCCACAGGAGAGCCATTAATCATTACTGAGAAGGTGGGCGTAGAGATACATTTCTTTATCCATGCAATAAATCTTCCGCCAAAACCCATTTGCTTAATCATAAAATATATAAAATCACGATTTACACTATCAAAAGCCTTTTTTAAATCTAGCTTCAGGCATGCTCAGGCTCCCATGGGGTTGCTAAAATCCCGTATTTGTTCGTGTGCTAGGAGAGCACAGTTTGATAAAAGTCTCCCCTTAAGGAAGGCAGATTGGTTGGAGGAAATTATTTCATGGATAACTACATTCAACCTATTACAAATAACTTTATTGATCACCTTATATAGTACATTACAGCAGGCTATGGGTCTGTAATCACTCATAGCAGAAGAATTGGAGTTCTTAATAGTTTAGTGTTATAAGTGAGTCTTGAGACCTTTCATATATCCACACATTGAGATTCTAAACTCTTTATATTAATATATAAGTGAGGCTAGGAAACCTCTAGGCACCACTCTTCCTTAGAGACTATTCAAATTTTCAACACGTTATCAACACGACAGCTCGTGGAAACGGCGATGGCTCGTGAGAGAGAGGCGGCCCGTGGAAGCTGCGACGATTTTTTTCACGACGCAACACATCATGAGACGACGCAACGCTTCCCGAGACGACGCATATTTATTCGGGCATCCTTCATCGAACGTCGCTAGATCTAGTGGACGGATCTATTGGGTAATCCTAAATAATTTTCTAGATCTAATACATTTTTTATATGATCTAGATATCAAAAATATAATTGTTTATGCCTTGGATCTAATTTATTAGATCAACATCAGTTTTTATTAGTATAACTCTAATAAAATGCAATTTTTAGACAGTATTAATCATATTATTAGACCAATTGTGCAAAAACCTTGTTCTTGATGCCCTTGAAATAAAAATCAAATTTCTATGATGTTTATCGACCCCCACGAATCCATCCTGAAGCCGACAATGATTTCGATCCTCGGCCTGAAGCCGACTCCATGGATTCCGGCCTGAAGCCGACTCCATGGATTCCGGCCTGAAGCCCTCGAATCCGGTCTGAAGTGGAGGATCAATGATAATGGCTTTTGAGTCGGTTCGTTTTCATTTCATGCAAATGTGTTCAGTTTTATTGCACCACAGTATTGATATGGTACTGTATATTAAATTGAGTTATTTTATGGATAGTGGAGGATTAATTGCAGTACATGGCATTGTATATACATATACTCAGTACATGGCATTGTATACACATATACTCAGATCTGCTACTTAGTCTGTTCATCTTCTATATGTATTATGATGACACAGATAATTTGTAGTACATATGTATATCTTTTGGACGATGTGTCCATGAATTTTAATAGTACATTATGCAGTTGAGTGCATAAGACCCCTACACAGAGCACAACATTATGCCCCTTTATTAATCTTAAGCAGATCTAAGTCTGCCAAGCCTACTGCATTTGTATGAACAACCTCATATATAGATAAAATGGGAGTTCCAGAAAAATCAGGGAATAAAATAGGAGATATTTGACATTATATAAATGTTTTTGGGATAAAACGTTGTTTGGGGATATTGATAAAATATGTTTTCGGTCGCGTTCAGATTTTAAATTTTTCTGAACATAACCCGATTGACCTGGTGTGTACCGTGGGCGGCTAGAAGCCTCCGCTTCCACCATATACCTCACGAACATTTCTTTTTGGGTTGAAGTCCCATTAAATTTTCGAGGACCGGTCATATATTTCAAGGCATCTTCTGAACAAAAGATTAATGCATAATTCATTATAATATCCTGTTTGATGTACATCACTTAGGTTCTTTTCATGTATATAATTGTTTTATATGTATCATGAACTGCCAGTGATGAATGATCTATGTTGTTTGCATGATTTGTTTCTACATTTTATTCATGCATATGTACTCACATTGTGATTATGGCACATGATTATAATCTATCAAAAGTTTAAAAAATCCTATCTATATTGACAACTGAACCTGAATTTCAAATCAAATCAAGTGTCAATACCCTTTTGCTCAAATAAAATAAACATGACCAAACAAAATACGAGGGATTATGCGACAACTATTTATGCCATCTTCTTAAAGATGCGCACTACGTGGTAAATAGATCTCACAGATCTATGGTCTATATAGACTGATATGAACACCAGGAGTATGTCATAACACCGCTAAACTCTTTTAGAGTAATCTTACTTTACAAGGAATGATTCTTGGATCTAGCCTTGATTTTAAGCGTCCGCTCGAAGTCGTGGCATAATAGATAAGTAAGAAATTATATGATTCGCACCCACGTATTTGTTTCCACTTGAGCATGATTCTATATACACATAAAACTTGAATAACTCAAGAAAAATGTCCTGAAGATCATACTTGAGCATTCAAATAGACTTTTAAAAGTCTCTCATAAATTAGAAAATTGGAAGTATAGAAACTATCTAATTTCCCTTGTATATGTCTCCTTAGTAAGACTAATATGCATTCTTCTTGATAAATAACAATATGGAAGACTGAAAACAGAGGAAGTCCAGGACGAACTATGTCCTAACATAAAAAGAGAAAGGGAAGATATGATATACCTCGACATGGAATAAGCAATGACAAACCAATATCAGACCCAGAAGTTTTGATAAGACCCATAATGCTCTTGCAATATGAATGGTCATTAATTTATGCCATAAAAAATATACAAATCTAGTCTAAACGACGAAAGTCGATTAGGCCTATTGTATACTTAGCTACTCCATGCAGACAAATAAACTTTGAAAACAAATTTAATCTGTTGTCATAACATAATTCTTAATGAGTATAGTTGTAGACGTAAGCTTTCAAAAGCATTTTACCTTAATAATAGTCCAATAGAAAACTATTTTTAGGACATATAACTTGAGATTCAGGCTTTGCAAACTTGAATACTTTATATGAGGATGCCCAGTACTCGCAAAAATCAATAAAAGAAACTACCAAGTTTCGATGGATATTCGTCAAAACGAAATCCCTAATGACTCAAGAAATCAATGAAACCTGAAGCTTTGTCCCTCTATGATCCGCATAATATTCAATGTGAAGATGCGATCCTTCACATTTAGAACACAGTTCACCAATTACCGGACAAAATTAACTTGAGCATTTTAATGGATTTTCAAAAGTCCCACATAAATTCGAAAGGAAGAATTATTTTAGAACACCAGACGTGTCCAGAATCATACAACTATTAACTTTGGAACGATATAATTTGCCACCCTGGATTGATGATGCAAGACATCATTAACCAATCCTATAAATCTGAAGAACCCGAAGATTCTTCAAAAGGGTGAAGCTTGCATTGTCCTATTCAAAAGGGAAAACTGATTATGAGATCATCTCCATTCACGTGGACAATGACTCTCATGACTTCCTCAAAATAATTTAAGATGATATATTTACTATCATCATTAAAATAATAAGACCTCTAGGTCTCTTGAGAATATTTGAGGGATAAAAGTGGACTTATCCACTCCCTACATAAGGCTGATGATGTACCTTAGTGTACTCATCCATATATCCTCTAAAAATGGTCATCATCAAACCCATTATCCAACCACCGTCCATCTTTTTCACAGCATATAGGACACATTTCTAAATGACGTGAATATTGGATAACACTGGGAAATCAAACAGTTTTTGCAACTGGAATAATGTCGAACACCCTGAAGTGTGTGTCCACACCCAAAAATGGGTTATATGTATAAATCATTAAATGATTTAAATGGATTACTCATTCATTAAAAATCAAGTTACTTGGTGACCGCATGGGGACATGCAATTACACTGCAGACCATCAAAACGCCTTCTTAGAACATATTTATATGGGCCTGATCACCCCATATAAACAGTCCGAGAACTCCTAACGGTGAAAGCGTTTAGAGCACATCTAATAGATTGTGACATGATGTGTCCACATCCCCATAGCACCAACTATAAACCATTATAATGCCATCTTAGATCTATTTATCGGGCTTAATTACCCCATATAAATAGATTCCGAGTATTACCATCTTAGATCTATTTATCGGGCTTAATTTCCCCAGATAAATAGATTATGAACACTGAAAACGGGGGAAGTATTTAGAGCACATATCAAAGATTGTGCCTTGATGGATCACATATAAAGAATCGATAGTGAAGATTAGATCCTGAAGATCCTTCACATTCAATTCTCTTTAAATTCCGAGTATTAGGTTCAACATGGATATTACAATTATCCCTGAGCTTGAAGCTCAGTTGACCATTTCAAATATCATGAATAGTGATGTGATCCTGAAGATCCACACTAATGTAATTGTTAAACAGTTTTCGGACATATTAACTGACAAACCGAATATTGTCAAAATCACACATCCATGCTGCTAAAAATCCAGCTAGGATTGACATACCAAAAATAATTGATGCAATCCACCAGTAGCAGAAGTGGATGTCCTAAGTGAATGAAAGGTCATACCACGAGGCTCTAACGAGAGAAAAACTCCTGTAGACCTTTAAACAATACCACCACAGTAAAGTGAGCTCATCTACATATCCTCTCTCTTTCCAGAACATCTAGAAGAGATGAATCTGGAATAAATTGAAATATTATTGAATAATGTACGTACAGGGGGAGGTGTTTGGATATAAAAACACTTGTCGACAACTTATTCACGTTTCATTTTGCTACTAAATGTGATAATTATAAATATCAGTCCACACTCCATTGCCTGAAGCAAATATAGAGATTGGCCAAAAATGTGGAACAAGGCAATAATAAGCTGAGCTGGACTCGCTTATGAAACGTGAAGTGTTTGGACCAGAAGTCCTGATATCAAAAGATATCAAACCTGTGGGCATAATGAGTATTGAATAAACACAAATATAAATAAATAAAATTGTATGCTATAAGAAATATGCTATAGCTTACAGGTTCATTTTGCTGAAATCAGGAAGTAATCAAGTAAGATGAGCTAGACTCACTTACAAATAAAACTGATGCATCAGGTTCCCTGGTTATGTTTGTGAAATTCCTGTGATTGGCAAATGAAAGTTTGGGCTATGTTGCTATGGATGTTGTGACAACATACCTTTATAGATTCCTCCTTATTTACTTACTTGTCTGAATAGACTTTGAGACGTCTATTCTATGAAATATATAAAATTCAACCAATAAAGTTCCTTATCAATATAAGGATTCCTACTAAAGGTTGTCTTTGCATCTTTAAAAGTCAAATAAAATGATTTGGGATTATATTTTCAAATGACTCAAATATCATCGGATCTCCTGATGAGAAAACCAAAATATCTGTTTAAGCATAACTATCAAATATGATATGAAAGACCTAGGCAAAAATCTTGGCTTACAAACTTATCATCCATAAGATGAACACATCATCTAGATGATGAAACACACATCCAGAAGATGAACACATCATCTAGAAGATGAAACGCACATCCAGAAGATGAACACATCATCCAGAAGATGAAACTCTCATCCAGAAGATGAAAATATTATCTAGCAGATGACAATATCATCCAGCAGATGACAATATCATCCAGCAGATGACAATAACACCCAGAAAATGAAAATCATGTGATATTTACCTTCATACACCCGAAATTGATAAAGATACATGGACAATTGTAATCCACTAAATACACCAATTGGTTGTATGGATTTACATAAAGACCCCTTCCATTTGCTGGAAGAGTGGAAGGATATTATAGGTCCTGAAGTGCCTTACTTGAGTGTCTTTGATACACTCTTTTATTTGGCCAACTGCACGCTTCTCTATATAGTGTCGACAATAAATATATTAGCCAGATACAGTGCAGCACCTGCAGCGCGCCACTAGACCGGAGCTACGCATCTTCTGCGCTACCTCCAAAGGTCAATATTATAAAGGATCATCCTCCATGTTAAATTTATTTGCCGATGCAGGTAATAAATCATCGAATGAACACCAAGAAGGAAAGGCCACCTCCTGGAAATCTGCAAAGCATGCGACTAAGGCAACATCATCTTACCATTCCAAAAATCTCATCATCCAAAAGGAAATCAAGAGTATGCATAGCTACGCCCTGAAGTAACTTGTAGACTCAGTGACGACTAGGTCAGAGACTAGAGAGTGGAGATATCTACCGAGTCTGCAGACCATGCCACTTCCCTAGCTCATCCTTGAGAAGTCTACATCAAAGGCAATGAGACAGAGCACATATCTTTAGAGGAGCTCCCTTGGATTCAGTAGCTGCCATATATGAGCGATACTTGTATAGATGAGTGATGCTTATATTTTGCATTTTTTCTCGGAATGTTGTAGATGATATTGATGTATAGATGCCTAGGAGATCTACAAGCCTGAAGCTTGTACAGATCTGGGGGAGTTAAATTTAGAGTTGTAGTCTTTTTTCTTAGTTATGGTTTTTTCCACTGCGTTTTCCATAGCCAAAGGTTTTAACGAGCCAACTACATTAACTCTGGTTCCAGAAGTATCCACCCCTAACGATATCCACAGAACATGTGAAGTTAAAGAGACTTGTAATCTCTAAACCAGGATCCAGAAGTATCCATCCTTTGTGATACTTATAAGCACTATGAATACTGAAATATTCATATGTCGAATTTACAATGATGGATGGATAAGGGGAAGTATTATGAATGAGTCTTGAGACGTTTCATATATCCACACATTGGGATTCTAAACTCTTTATATTTATATATAAGTGAGGGTAGGAAACCTTTACCCAACACTCTTCCTTAGAGACTATTCACATTCTCAATATTTAGATATATATAATAGTAAATACAAATGTGTATATTAGTAAGTGAATGTATAAATGTTAGTATAAGTGTTAGTATAAAATAAGATACACATAAAATGGTGTTATTTAAAGTTAAATTTAATATTATTTCATTAAGATTGTTTGCTTAATGTCACAAATCCATGATGCAGATACAACACGACTCTTATTACGATCGTCTGGACACCCACCATTGCCTTAACCAGGCAAGTATTTTACCGTAAATGAATTTTAGAATGAACTGTTAAAATCTTGTGTTAGATCTTATTCCAGTGTGTTTGACAACACTAGCAGCTGAATTATATGTCTCTATTATGATGATTGCCTTCCGCTTAACAATAATTAAATGGACACGTTATATTAATGTTTCTTTGTTTGGAACGATTTATTCTCTGCCTGCTATTATCAATTGAACCATACTGAACAGAGGGTAGGACATAACCCTCAAGGCACATATGTAAAACCATCGAATACAGATGGGATGAAACCTAGTCGATGACAAAACAGTACACTTTGGGTGGGGTTGGGCCATTGTAGTAGGGTTCATAAATGTAGCTTGACCACCTTACGGCTACCTCCATACCACACTAATGGAGGCAAGCATCTTGTCTATTTCTAGGTTAGGGATGGTAAGAAGCATCACGATAAACCCCCAATGATAGGGTGCATCAAGAACATTATATTTACCCGGACGTGGACTAATTCACTAGCACGAACAACTGAAAAGTATTCTAAATTGCCGACTTTGTTTACCTAATTTAAAATGTAAATATATATCAATTGTTGATGAACTTCATGCCTTTACTTTCAGCATGTTCTCATTTTTGGCTATGCACCTGCTCTTATATGTTCTAACATTCTTTGTTTCCATAAATTGTAAGTTAAATACTATAATTACTTTAAAATCTTACCGAGCTATCGCTGACATATATTTCAAATGAAATTATGAAATATATGTTAGGTTCAGAGACAGAGTACATCGAGGACCCTGCTTTTGAGGATCCCATCTTAGAGGTAGACCCCGCTGATCAGAGTTACGAGGATACTAGGTCCTCCCTGCTGAAAACTAGAGCGAGCCGTTTTTATTTCAGTTTTTTTAGTTGTACTTGTTGCTTTACAGGTGTGTTTGCTTTCAGCAATTTGTACGGCCATGCTAGGTCTTATTTACTTTGTGTACTTTGTTTTAAACGCTATAATAAAAGTGTAATAGATATTTACGGTGCTTCTGAGAAATTTGTGTCCATGGACCTACTTTGCTAAACAACACTTATTGTGCTTAAGTCAAAGAAGAAAGGAAAAAAGTATTTCTTCTTTGCTTTAAGCAAATGCAGACCCGCTCGCGTCCACGCCCCAAGTACAGTGGGAAGCGGGGCATGACAGGTTTTAGTGGTGGCCCATGCAGGTCCTCTTGCACTTTGCAAAATACTTCAGAAACAGTGTGAATATCATCACTAACCGGATCGTTTGAATAACTTTGTACACAAATGTTTAACTTGTTCCTTTTGCAGCGTGGCAGGAAGACCGTACACTCGCAACTAAAATGGAACTAGCGAAAATGGTGCTCCCAATATCCATGAACTCATGGGTGTCATGAGAGGAATGTTGGTGATCCAACAGCAGCTGATCCAGTAGGGTCAGTAGCCTGAACAACCTGCATCACCTCCCCCCGGACTGCACCTAGAGCCAAGCAATTTCGAGAGCTGAACCTGAAGAGCTTTTCTGGAGGGAAGGCCCATTGGAAGCTAAAGAATGGGCCCGAAGCACTGAAGATGACCTGAGTCTTTTTCGCATTGACCAGGCAAGCTGGGTAGAAGGGGCTAAGAAACAGCTGACGGGCAATGCACAAAATTGGTGTGACACTGAAGAAGCCCGTCTGGTCAAGCCCATCAACTGGACCATGTTTTGAGAGCAATTTGGCGCTCAATATTTTCCTCGAGCAGCTAAGAGGGAACTGCAACAACATTTCGTCAACCTGGAACAAGGCAATCGGATTGTTGATGAATACGAGGTGGAATTTTCGATGCTTAGTCGATTTGCCCTGCACCTGGTAGAAGATCCCGAAGACCGTGCGTATCAGTTTCTCCAGGATCTGGACCTGTACATTCAAGCTTCAATGTCTTTGATGAATCCAACTACACATCAGGAAGTGTTGGATGCTGCTAGGAAGCATGAGCTTATTATAAAGCGTAAGAAGGCGCTTCAGACTGGAGGAAGTAGACGTCCACCGGAGCCACCCAGGGGCAATCTCCAACCTACCCAGACTGCACAATTCAAACGGCTTGCTGCCCAGGCTAACAATCGACCTCAGATGGTATACTTCCACTGCTAGTGGATTGGTCACGTCAAGAAGGACGACAGAGAGCTGCTAAATCAATGCTTGATATGTGGAGCATCTGCACATGCTACCAGAGGCTGCCCTCACAGTACCAACAAGCCGATGACTGCTGGACCTTCTGGACATATTCAACATGGAGCTCCTGGACTTACTCAACATGGACCACCTCTGGCTCCACAACAGAAGGCTTTTGCACTGCCAAAGCAGAACTAGCCGAGGCGCCAGGTTTTCACCATGACAGCCGCAAAGGCTGAGACTGAAGAGCAAGTGATATCAGGTAATTCTTAACCCTTCTTTTAATAATGCTTATGGTATACACATGTGTTTCTTGTCTTTCTTTTAGCTAAGACATATTTCCTATGTACTAGGTGTTACCTTAGTAGCCTCTCATCCAGCCCAAACTCTTTTTGATTCTGGAGCCTCACACTGCTTCATATCTCGAGGATTTGTGGAGAAACATTCTATTCATATTGACCCTCTACCAAATTGCTGCAACATCACTACCGAGAGTGGAGTAGTGTCACGACCCGCTTCCCAGGATACCCGATAAGTACGAATCTGTATCAGGTATTCCCGAAACTACGGGTGTGAAGGAAAACGAGTAGAGAGAAGAGAAGTATTACTCGGAACAAAAAACTCTGCAGGCCACTGCGCACGTGCTGGGAAGTACAAGTAAAACTCCATCACAGATATAACACTAAGAAATAAATAAAAGTACAATAATTCATTTATTTAATACATTGATACATCTTTACAAACACCATCTGTACAAGGGGTACAAGAATAAAAGAAACTCCAACCCAAAAGTACAAAAGGTCTACCCGGAAAAGAAACCCCAAAAGTACAAGTCTCTCATCATAACCCTCGCCACCCAATCTACAACTGACCACCCAATCTACAACTGACCACCAACTCCAAGCTCCAGCCGCAAACTCCAACATCCAACTCACATAACCTGAAAGTCAACGGGGACACATCAACGCGTGACCCAGTAGAAACTCCTAACACTCTAGTAGAACCCAGTTTTAAAACTGGTCTTCTTAATTAACCAACTATCTACAAGTGTCACATCATTACAGATTATGCAGAAGAGGGTGGTCTAACAAATAAGGCTCACGGTGCATAAAAGTGATCACATTTCAACATGCGAACTTAGTTATAAGAACTTGCAAAACATGCATAAGAAACCATATTATGAAATGCAGATATTGAAAGGAAGCTTAAGAACATGTTACCATGGGATAACAGCAATAAAGTAAACAAAAGTAAGGAGACATGAGGTAACAACATTTGTAAATTAAAGACAATTACTTTAAGTTGTTGATTCACATATTTGGAAACTCGTGTAAACTGCAGGACGCTAAGGAGTCGGATTTCACCCAAGGTGGGTGAAAAATGGTACCTCAACCAGCGACACGAGCACTGGAGGGGCCTCTCGTAACTCCGTACCCGAATGGGACAAGGTACTAGAGCGAGACTCATCTCGGTTTTTCTGTCGGAAAAACGGAGCAAACCATCATTTACCGTCATGGTGCGACACGAGCATACCAGCGGCCTCTCTAGCCCTCTCCAACTCCCCTTCTGGGGGCAACACATCGGGCGAGAAATCATAATTCATATGTCCGCTCCTTAACTCCTAAAGTTTACCCGTGTTTCCCCTAAACCCACATCTGGAGTCTCACCCACTTTAAGAATGGACCGAGCACTCCGATGTCATCACTCTGCCTCACTCTCAGTTTTTTTATTAAATCATTTCTTTCATGTACAACAAATCAACTAGCGGTCTCTACTACCGCTTTCATATCTTTCTATCTCTTGCATAATTTCACCGATGTCGTGATTCAACAACGACCATTGTCTTCATCTTATTTCAACATCACATAGTTCCATCAATTCCATTCACTATCTTAATGAAGTTACAACAATAATATGATACACTAAACAAGATGAAACTACAACACTAGCAAATGTCTCAAGTTGACATACGCAATCAAAATAAAGCTACATGCTAGCATAATGGAAAGTAATGGCGTAATAACACAACCATGTATACTAGCTTGTTGCATGTTAGTAAATGACATAAGACGTCATTTAAACACAACATAATATACTAGCTTTTATTTAGACATAGCAACATGTTAATATGCACTTTAACTTGAACACAATTTTATTTACTACAACAAATTGGAAAGCACGTGAACATAGCTACTAATCATCACATAAATCATGACAAATAATAGCATG
This sequence comes from Scilla litardierei, assembly GCA_030789695.1. Lineage (NCBI taxonomy): Eukaryota > Viridiplantae > Streptophyta > Magnoliopsida > Asparagales > Asparagaceae > Scilla > Scilla litardierei. The sequence goes on from CM061139.1 coordinate 72,386,931, forward strand.
ATATCTGAAATTGAACAAAACATAAAAGAGTAATGCATGGTATGACAATAGTGTAAAATTTGAATCTGTCTAAATGGTTACAGCAGAAAGAACATCATTTTTAGCCTATATACAGTCAGAGTTGGTCTCTGGTCCCTTCACGAAAGTTGTAGATATGAGTGTTTTCCTTTCCCTGACCAATTTACATAAACTCAGTTGACATATGTGATTTATGGTGGATTTTCTCCTGACAGTTATAATTTCAGCATTCTGAACCAGAAACTGAGTTCAGTTCAAGTCCATTTTTCTATTAGTTACAAGCAGATATAGGATTTTCGAAAAATTACAAAGGGAAAATTACAAGTTGATTATCTTGAAGCCAGCTTTCCAATGGCACCAAGATCATTATGTTTTATTAAGTGTGCATGGAGTTCTACTCGTTTTACCGAAAGGTGTCAAAACTGTCTAATAACAGACCAGTTTTAGAAACTGAATTTTTATTCTGTTTTTCAGTTCGAATTTGCAAAACTAGTAAAAAATGAAAGTTGTTAAGGACTTCAACATGTATAACATATATTTTTTTCATGAATTTCTACGTGGCCAATTAAGTGCAGCAAGCTACCAAAGTATCAGCCAATTCTGTGTAAATTTCAGCATGAAGTTCAAAACTTAATTTCTACACAAAATCTAATGAACTTGCTAATTAATTAAACCCTTAGTTCTAAACTAAACCCTACTAAGGTGATAAGAATTTCTACCTCCAAAAAGTCCTCCAAAATTTCTTTGGCCCTTCTTAATCCTTGAAGAACTTGAGCTTTCTCCTAAGGATCCTCCTTTCTCCAAAGCTTTCAAGCTCCAAGATGAGTATCAAAGGATGGATTTTGTTTTTTGTTAGGTGGTGGGAAGGGGATGAGAGTGAGGTGGTGGAATGGTGAAGTGGTGGAGGGAGAGGAGGAGCAATGGGTGGTCCAAAGGAGAAAGAAACATCAAAGGGAGAGTGAAGGAGTGATTTTTTTTCTTCTTTTTCTTTTCTTTTTCCTTAAAATTTCTCCTTTTAAAACTTTGCATAAGCTTAGTCACTCCCCTAAAATCCTCTCCGCATGCCATGTAGCTTAGGGTTAGGTGAGAGTCATCCTACTAATGACACATAAGGGTAGCTTAGGTGAGAATTAATCTCCAAATGACACCTAGCAAGGAGGAGGTGGCATGGCATGACAAATTATGAATTTAATTTCTAAATAAATGAGAATACATGAATTAATACACCATACCATCCTAATACATAGTATTTCATCCAAATACTCCTATTCACTAATATCAAATAATGAGTTTAAAATCTTATAAAAATAATTCCCACACCAAATAAGTAAAATAAAAATACAAGCATACTCCCAAAAATAATACATACGCATTTACGCCAAAATACATAGAAATACGCGTACATTAAAATTGGGGTCATTACAAGTAGTTAAGACCTCTAGTGGCTGTCGATCTTGCCCTGTAGTGATCTATGGGCACGTGTTATTTCCATATTTTATGATAGTCGACATGCCATGCAATATTTGGCATGGATTGGTTAGTAAATTTCTACGCTACTATCGATTATCACAAAAAGAAAGTAGTGTTTGAAATCCCTGATCATCCTATGTTTGAATTCGTAAGTGGGGACCGTTCACTTGGACCTATCATATTTCAGGCCAAGCCAAACGAAGTAATCATTGCATCAATGCAAGTTGAGCCCGAGAAGCCTAGAGTGGTTTGAGACTTTGGATACGTATTCCCTGAAGATATTTCGGGATTACCGCCTGATCGAGCTCTGGAATTCACTATCGATCTTATGCCAAACACTCAACCTATTTCGAAGGCTCCTTACTGCATGGCTCCTGCAGAACTAGAAGAACTTCGGAAACAACTCGACGACCTGTTGCAGAAGGGATTGATACATCCCAGCGTATCTCCTTGGGGTGCACCAGTTCTTTTGGTCAAGAAGAAGGATGGGTCAAGAAGGATGTGTGTGGATTATCGAGAACGGAATAAGGTAACCATAAAGAACAAGTACCCGCTACCTCGCATTGACGACATCTTCGATCAACTTGGCGGATCGCGAGTATTCTCTAAGCTGGATCTCCGAAGTGGTTATCATCAAGTGAAGGTCAGAAGTGAAGACATTCCGAAGACGGCATTTTGGACTAAGTATGGGCACTATGAATTCGTAGTCATGCCATTCGGTGTGACTAACGCCCCAGCAGTATTCATGAACCTTATGAACGTGATCTTCTATGAGTTCTTAGATACGTTCGTAGTGATCTTTATCGACGACATCTTGGTCTACTTGAAGGATGAAGAAGAGCATGCTGAGCATTTACGGATTGTATTGGAGACCTTGCGTCATCATCGATTATACGCCAAGTACAGCAAGTGTGAATTTTGGCTAGACCGAGTCGCCTTTCATGGGCATGTGGTATCAGGAGACGGTATCTCTTCAACCCAGAGAAGGTTACCTCAGTCAGGAATTGGCCGACTCCTCGATCAGCTTCTGACATCCGAAGTTTTCTTGGATTGGTTGGCTATTATCGCCGATTCATCAAGGACTTCTCAAAGATAGCCGAGCCCATGACTCGATTGACAAGGAAGGATGACAAGTTTATATTGTCAGACTTTTGCGAGCAGGCATTTGGGATATTGAAAGCAAGGCTGACGTCTGCACCCGTTCTGACTATAACAGATCGGACTGGAGGATTTGAGATCTTCTGTGATGCATCAGGCAAGGGCCTTGGAAGTGTCCTGCATCATCATGGTCATGTGGTTGCATATTCTTCTTGGTAGTTGAAAATTCACGAGAAGAATTATTCGACTGCCGACTTGGAGCTAGCCGCTGTCATCTTTGCCCTGAAGATTTGGAGACATTTCTTACTGAGTGAGAAAGTAAAAATCTTCACTGATAAAAAAAGTTTGAAATACATTTTCATCCAGAAGGAGTTGAATATGAGGCAGTGCAGATGGTTAGAGCTGATGGCCGATTACGACATCGACCTCCAGTATCATCTAGAGAAGGTTAATGTTGTACCAGACGCTTTGAGTAGACTACCAGCAGTCATGACTCTTACAGTTCAGTGGAGGCTATAACAAGATCTGCAGAAGATGGGTATGTAAGGTTTTTTACATGAAGTCACATCATCGTTGATGAATATACAGATTCAGTCGACGATTGTGGATCGGATCAAAACTACGCAGTTTGAAGATGTAAATCTGTAGAAGATCTGAGAGCAAGTTGAAGCTAGACGTCGGATGGATTTTCTTATTCATGAGGATGGTGCCCTAAGATACGACAGTATGATCTGCATACCTTCAGGTGATATAAGAGGAGAACTGATGAATGAAGCTTATAGCTCTCCAAATTCCATTCATCCTGGCGATACTAAGATGTACAAGGAACTTCGTCTGAACTTTTGGTGACATGGAATGAAGAGAAGCGTGGCTCGAAGTGTTGCTAAGTGCCTTGTGTGTCAACAAGTGAAGGATGAGCATCATCGCATTGCTGGACTTCTTCAACCCCTATCGATTCCAGAGTGGAAATGGCAGCACATCACTATAGATTTTGTGACTGTACTACCTCGGAGTACTAAGCAGAATGATGCGATTTGGGTGATCGTTGACCGATTAACCAAATCAGCACATTTCATACCCTCCCGAGTGGGATAATCTACGGAAATGCTTGCTAATATGGAGGTAATGATCTATCCTATACCTTTAAAAATTCTTCCTAGTATACGTTATGATGTAATCGATGATCGTGCAGGAGATTGTTTGATTGCATAGAGTTCCAGTGAGCATTGTCTCTGACCGGGACACTAGATTCACATCTCAATTTTGGAAGAGTCTACAATCCAGTTTGGGTATCAGTCTTAGTTTCAACACTTTGTATCACCCACAGTCGGATGTCCAATCAAAGCATACCATCCAGATATTGGACGCCATGTTACGAGCTTGTATGCTGGATTTCATAGGCTTGTGGGAAGATCATCTACACCTGGTAGAGTTTGCCTACAACAATAGCTACCAATCCAGCATTGGCATGACCCTATTTGCAGCACTCTATGGAAGGAAGTGTCGATCCCCGCTGAGCTGGGATGACATTAGTGATCGAGAATTATTGGGACCTGAGATGATTGTTGAAACAGTGGATGTATTGCGTAATATCAGAGACAAGCTACGCATTGCACAAGACTGGTACAAGCATTGGGCTGATGCCAAGCATCGTCACTTGGAGTTTCAACCAGGAGATCACTTTTTCCTGACGATATCCCCAAACAGAGGAGTGATACATTTTGGGAAGCGAGGCAAGTTTAGTCCAAGGTTCATTGGACCATTTGATGTGTTAGAGCGAGTTAGAGAGGTAGCTTATCGTCTAGCTCTACCGCCATAATTAGAAGGAGTACATAATGTTTTCCATGTCTCCCAACTGCGTCGTTATATCAGTGATCATACGCATGTGGTTGATCATTCAGAGATCACAGTGCGACCAGATCTTACCTATGAGCAGTAGCCAGTACAGATTCTGGATCGACGTCAGAAGACTCTCAGGAATAGAGTCGTTGATCTCGTAAGAGTGATGTGGCGTCAAAACTCACCTGGAGAATCCACCTGGGAGCGAGACGACGAGATGTGAGGACGTTACCCCTACATTTTCCCTGCACTGTAGAGAATTCCAGGGACGGAATTATTCTAAGGAGGGCAGGATGTAACGGCCTGTATTTTAGGTGTCTTTGATTTCGTGTATTTTCCTTCAATCGTCTGAGTGATTTCGTCTGAGTGTTCTTTTCTTCTATGCGTCAACGAGCGCGCCTCTGTATTTGGAATTTTTCACCATAGCTTTACTAATTACCATTAACCCTAACTAATTACTTTAGCTAATTGATTTTACTAATTACCAATTACATTTACCCCTTGTAATTTCCCGAAACCCTGCTTCATAACCCACCCCCAAAAGTTGGTCAAATTCGAAACTTTCGGATCCAACATCTGAATGAGGGGAAATGCAATAATAACAAAGCAAAAAAACATTAAACCAAACCCCACCCAAACTAATTTTGTTTCCTGCCCTTCAACCATTATTGGCAGCAAATTCCCTTTCGCAGCCAACACACCACCTCTTGATGTGGATCACCCGCACCTACCCCCTTCCATTTACTACAACAAAGAAATTCTACACACACAAAAACACACACCATTCAATTCTCCGCCTTATAAAAATAAAGAACCTACATTATCTTGCTTCCCCTCACAAAAGGATACACATCATCCCTTCATCAATTTTGGCAGCTCAACCTAGAGCACACCCTAATCCGCCCCGACCGGCCTCCCTCAGCCCCGCGCACAGCCACCTGCCCCGCGCCCCGATCGCCCCGCGTGCACCTCCCTCAGCCCCATGCCCAGCCCTTGTTAGCAATACATAATATAGGAAATATACGGGACGTGAATAAAACGTGTTTAATTCGATCAATTTCAAAAGACGTTCAGTCAAAAATTTGGACAAATCTGCGTAATACGAGAATAATACGTAAACGGGTTAAATCGTGGTTAATTCGTGAACCCGAATAAAAAGCACGACTAAAAATACGAATACTGTCAAGATATCATTCATCCAAATGAACTTAAAAATCAACAATTTCAATATGAACTAAGAGTAAAATAAGTTCTATATTCATGATTTAAAATGTATTCATAGTTTTAACCAAAATGACATGGTCATACTATTATATTCTATGCAGCATGCACTAAACCAAAATATGATCATTAAATCATAGTTCAAAATGATTTAAAAGTGCCCCTAAAATGCGTTTAAACGCATAAAATGCGCAATACGGGAATAAAACGCGTTTTGTTCGTCAACCCCTAAAAAGCGCGTATTTTTCGAATAGTTCAAATGGACGACCATTTAATATGAGAACCATTTTAGATGGATTTTAAACGTAAAAACATAAAAATTCGCATTTTTTACTAATAAGGCGCCCAGCCACCTGCCCAGTCGCCATTTTAAACTAAATTCGTGCGCAGCCCACCCTCCCGCCTGCCCACCACCAGATCGCCGTGCCTGTCGTCCATCCCCCGCGCGCGCCCAGATCTACCCAGATCTGTTGCCACTTGACGCCCTCCCCCTCCTCCCGGATCCGCGCGCCTGTCCACCCTCTGCCTGTAACCACGCACCCCTGGATCCCCCTTTGCATCAAAAAAAGGAAAAAAAGAACAAAAGAACAGAGAAGAGGAAGAGGAAGAAGGAATTATAGGTGAGATAAAGATGAGAGTATACATATTATAGTGTTCGTTTAAGTAATAAAGTTAATGTTGGTGATAAAGTTAATCTTAGTTAATAGTTGTTAGTTTAAGTTATAAAGATTTTATAAATAATTTTCAGTTATAGTTTTTTATTTAATTATAAATTATTTTCAGTTTTATATATGTATAAATTGTTTAAATATATATAATAGTAAATACAAATGTGTACATTAGTAAGTGAATGTATAAATGTTAGTATAAACGGGATACATATAAACGGTGTTATTTAAAGTTAAATTTAATATTATTTCATTAAGATTGTTAGCTTAATGTCACAAATCTGTGATGCAGATACAACGCGACTCTTATTACGATCGTATGGACACCCACCATCGCCTCAACCATGTAAGTATTTTGCCGTAAATGAATTTTAGAATGAACCGTTAAAATCTTGTGCTAGAACTTATTCCAGTGTGTTTGACAACAGTAGCAGCTGAATTATATGTCTATATTATGATGATTGCCTTCCGCTTAACAATAATTAAATGGACACGTTATATTAAAGTTTCTTTGTTTGGAACGATTTATTCTCTGCCTGCTATTATCAATTGAACCATACTGAACAGAGGGTAGGACATAACCCTCAAGGCACATATGTAAAACCATCGAATACAAATGTGATGAAACCTAGTCGATGACAAAACAGTACACTTTGGGTGGGGTTGGGCCATTGTAGTAGGGTTTATAAATGTAGCTTGACCACCTTACGGCTACCTCCATACCACACTAATGGAGGCAAGCATCTTGTCCATTTCTAGGTTAGGGATGGCAAGAAGCATCACGGTAAACCCCCGATGATAGGGTGCATCAAGAACATTGTATTTACCCGGACATGGACTATTTCACTAGCACGAACAACTGAAAAGTATTCTAAATTGCCGAGTTTGTTTACCTCATTTAAAATGCAAACATATATCAATTGTTGATGAACTTCATGACTTTACTTTTAGCATGTTCTCATTTTTGGCTATGCACCTGCTCTTATATGTTCTAACATTCTTTGTTTCCTTAAATTGCAAGTTAAATACTATAATTACTTTAAAATCTTACCGAGCTATCGCTGGCATATATTTCAAATGAATTTAAGAAATATATGTTATGTTCAGAGATAGGGTACATTGAGGACCCTGCTTTTGAGGATCCCATCTTAGAGGTGGACCCCGCTAATCAGAGTTACAAGGACACTGAGGTCCTCCCTGATGAAAACTAGAGCGAGCCATTTTTATTTCAGTTTTTTTAGTTTTTACTTGTTGCTTTCCAGGTGTGTTTACTTTCAGCAATTTGTACGACCATGCTAGGCCTTATGTACTTTGTGTACTTTGTTTTAAACGCTGGAATAAAAGTGTAATAGATATTTACAGTGCTTCTAAGAAATTCGCGTGCAGGGACCTACTTTGCTAAACAATGCTTATTATGCTTAAGTCAAAGAAGAAAGGAAAAAAGTTCTTCTTCTTTGCTTTAAGCAAATACAGACCCGCTCGCGTCCTCGCCCCAAGTACAATAGGAAGCGGCGCGTGACACCTTCGTGGTGGTCATCGCGATGATATATTATCTGCATCTGCAAATACATTTAACATGGAGGATGATTCTTTATAATATTGACCTTTGGAGGTAAGGCAGAAGATGTGTAGCTCCGGTCTAGTGGCGTGCTACAGGCGCTGCAATGTATCTGGTTAATAGATTTACTGCGAACGTATATCGGGACGTGTGCAGTTTGCCAGATAAAGAAGTGCTCCGATGACACTTAGGTAAGGTACTTCAGGACCTAGAATATCATCCCTCTCTTCCAGTGGACAGAATGGGTCTTTATGTAAATCCATACAACTATAGGTGTATTTAGTGGATTACAATGGTCCATGTTTGTAACGACTGGTTTTCGTGCGATTGGATTATCTATATTAAAATATATGTTTTGGTGGATTTTCTCCTCATGCGTGGTTTTCGTCTCCGTAGCTTTCATTTTCGATCGATTCGTCGTGTTTTCTCGTTTCTTCCTTAGGATCGTCGATTTCGAAGTATGTCATTCGTGACGGGCTTCATAACGGTCGTATCTTACTATTAGATCAAGCCTAGGAGTCTTAGGAATCGATCCCGGGGCCCCGCGCTCCGTATCGGAACTTTTGGTGCTCATTAGCCGGTGTAAGAAGGGGCATCGACCGACTAGATGACGATCCAGTCGGTCGGCAATCCTTCTTGGACCGACTAGTTAGCTTTCTAAATTTCTCAGGAGTTACTGTTTACTCTTAGTCGGTCTAAGAACGTTCATCGACCGACTAGATGCTAAACTAGTCGGTCAGTACTTGTTCATGGACCGACTAACTCTAGAATCCTATTTTCGTTCAGGAGTTATTGTTTGCACTTAGTCGGTCTGCGTTGGTCGACCGACCGACTAGTTGCCAAACTAGTCGGTCAGTAGTTGCTCTTGGACCGACTAACCTGTGTTAAAACCCTAATTTCTGGGCAGCCACCAGCCCAACCTATTTATACCCAACCCAAACGACTTCTTCTTCTCCAACACGACCCAAAACCCTAAAATCTTCCCCCTTCAGCCCCCATCTTCCTCCAAGCTCCATTTCTCCATTCCAAGCCCTAGAATCATCATCCAAACCATCCAATCACTCTATCTACCTCTCATCTTCCCCAAAATCTCACCAAAACCCATCAAATCCCCAAATCCCCCAAAACCCTAGTTTCCCCAATCTTCTCCAATCTTCTCCAGATTTGATCTTAGGGTTCCCCGGAGTGTTTCTTCCGTCTCCTCTTGGTAAGAAATCGTTCTACCGTTGTTTTCATGACTTATTGATAATTTTTATAAAACCCTAATTAATTTCATGTGTTTGATGTTTGTTTCCCCCTTAACAGCGATTTCCCCCGTAGCTAGCATCCGTGTGACGAAGTGGTCGTCATTCCCGGTGCTAGGTAAGTGAAACTTGCCACTTAGGGTTTAGGCCATGTTTTAGGCCATTTTCTTGTTGTAGGCGTAAAAGAGACTAGGCGACGAAATGATACTCGCCTAGGCGCAAATTGGGGAATTAGCTTGACAACGAAGCTAATTCCGACATTTAGCATGTTGCACAACTATCATGTCACGTTTACTTTCCATTATCGGTACGCAAGTTAATTGTCATGTCATTACATCCTTCATGCATTTCAGTGATTGCGTAGCTTTGCTACATTGCCTGTGTTCCTGGCTCGTGTTCCAGAAGCGGGCCATGTGTTGGTTGATAGCCAATGCCCGAATTGTGTGTTTCCTGGCTCGTGAACAGAAGCGAGCATAATGAGTTGGAAACCCCAACGCTCGATATTGAAATGTGAAATAGGAATGCGAGCTCAATGAGCGGGGCAAACCTCAGGCTCACTAGCTGAGCTCAATGTGCGGGGACCCCAGGCTCCATTACGTTTGGGTATAGGGGGTGAGGGTTAAGCGGCCATTCAACTGGGAGTCTGTTTGATCAACAATTGCAGTTGTAAGGCGTAAACTCTTTGGGGTGGGGTAGTGTTTGGGGCCGATCGGACTGACATGCTAGCCATTCAGCGAAGGGCGCAAACATCTACAAAACAACCGTGAAATGTGATTTGGGTTTAGTGCCGGTCGGTCTGAAATGCTAGCCATTCAGCGAAGGGCCTAAACACCTACAAAATGTGAATTGATTGAGATTGATAGTAGCTTGGCTACTCTTGTCTTGTCTTGTCCCGATGATTGCTCTCTTGTGCATATTGCCTGCCATGTTTAAATTGTGCACTCGCGTTATAACTGCCATGTCATGCATACTAAACTGCTAGGTTGCTAGTTGCCTTACTTTCAGTTTCCTTGCCCAAGTCTTTTAGACTTGCTGACATGTGCCCCTTTACTCTTTTGGATGACACATGTTAGATCCTGAGCCTGAGTACCTTGTTGAGGACGAGGTATTTGCTGACGCCGAGCCTGAGCCTGTGTTTGACGGGGAGTACGTGGACACTGGGGACCAGTCCTAGTGTCTTCGTAGTGTTTTGCTTTTGTTTAGACAGTTGTTTTGTTATCGGTGCGTAGCACCTATACTTTGTTTTGTCGTTGCTTTTGTTGGCCTTGTTCTGGGCCCTTAGACTCTTTTCTTTTAGCCTGGTGGCTTTTCTGGATGTTGGACTTATTCTCTCGTTGGACAAATTTCTGAGATGTGAGATTTTATTCCATGTTTCTTCTTGTGTTATTATTGTTATTCCGTTGCGGTTACAGGGACCTGATTATGTATTATGGACGCTTATCGGGTTTGGGGCTTCACAGCTCCACTCTCGTGCGGACCTTTTCACGTCTCGCCTCCATTTTAGGGAAGCGGGTCGTGACAGGTTTTAGTGGTGGCCCATGCAGGTCTTCTGTAACTGCGATTTTTTGGAATAGCGGTAATAATATTAGAATGTCCAATGAACTAAGTTCGGCATCCGAGTCATTAGGCTCTGAGTCTAATTTTGGCCGTTTCTCTGGCGCTAGATGACTAGAAGACATCAGACCCGCGCTGGTGGTGGATCTGCTCTGAAGGCTTGCTACTTCTGCGGCAAGATCGGGCACCTCAAGGGGTCGTGCAGAAGCTTTCTAGGTCAGTGTTTGGTTTGTGGTGGTGCTACTCATTCGGCGAAAGATTGTCGGCATGCAAATCGGCTACGGAAGGCGTCGGATGGAGTTCCGCAGCAGCAAGCACCGGAAGCTGGGCCGAGTCGGAAGATGTGCCATCGCTGTGGCAAGATTGGTCATAAGAAGGAACAGTGTAGGAAGTTCTTGGGGCAATGTATTGCCTGTGGAGATCCCGCCCATGTTCTCAAAGAGTGCCCGAGGTTGAAGCAGCCTTGGAAGGCACCTACTGCTGCCTCGCCGTTGCAGCAGAGAGCCCCGGGGCCCGCTGGTCGTAGGGTACCCCTTGTCCCACATAGGCAGGCTTTTCGGCAGGCTTTTCCGCTGAGGAGGCAGGCTTCCCCGATGGCCGTAGTTGAGGCTGAGGCTGTGGATGGGGTTATTGCAGGTAACCCTCAGTCTAGTTACCTTCTTCCTTTTGACAGTCTTGTTTGTTTGAACATGTTTGGTTGCTTGAATATGTTATGCTGCTAGGATGGAATTTGATTGCCGGGTTGGTTGTTGAGTGTGATCTGGGTTGCACGTTTCTGGCACGAGTCCTCTTGGCTATGGTGCATCAATGTGCATTGCATCCTGGTGCTTCGTGTAGGAGCAATTCTTGATGGCCCCTTTTTCCTTAAATATTTAATTCCTTCCTATTCGATCGAGTTAAAATCCCTTCGTAGATTTTGAAGTCTATTGGTTGAAATTTTTAATCTCGTATCTTTTGCTAACCGATATTCCTCGTATTTTGGTTTTAAGAGCTTATCACTATTTTGATTACTTTAGAATATCTTCCAAGATAAGTAGGGTTTCAATTATTTTCATATATCAGTTCTAGGTTCATCGAACTCGTACTTTAAGGTCTTGTATAAATCAGTTATTTGGCAAATCCGGGTCCTTCTAAAAAGTTCTTAAGGATATTTATTTGGAATTTTTCTTCAGTTTTAAAACTTGTAAGCATTTAGCACGGGCCTAAATTTTCACGCTATAGTTGATCGGATTTCATTCTTCGAATTTCAAAATTTCACCGAAGTGATATAGTAAGCTGCTGCCGTAAAATATTTTCGGACCTCTCCGTTGCAAATCTTGACTTTTCTGAAGGTATCCCTTCGACTTCCTTTTTCCTAAGTTTAAATTCATTCGAAATTTTAATATTTATATATTTACACTTCATGCTCCTTCGTTGACTTAAAGATCTCTAAAACTTTTGTCGAAAATTTGGAATACTAACCCATTTTGTGTTTTGCCAGTCTATACCTTCCGTACCCATGAAAGTACCTTGTCCCCTCTTATATAAATTTTATTCCGAACTGTATCTTTATTTTTGCCCAATTCGATTTATAAATTTCCTTATCTTACTTATGCCATACAATTGACTCATCGCGTTTCATTTAATATACTTTTCAAGTTACACATGATTTCAGCTTTCAACCAACCAAGGATATGTTCAACATTTTCTCTATTACCATTTTTGGAAAATTACGTTTTCATAACTTTCTCACGATCTAACCTTGCATAATGTGGTTTAAAGGCTTATTACAATTTTGACAATCCTACTACTAAGTTTTCCGTTCACCATACATGCTTTCGGAATAATTTCTAAACTAAGTTGAATTTCGAATGTTTTCATATATCCGTATTAGGCTCATTAGCCCGTATGTTAATAGCTTTGTGTAAAACGATTTCTATTGGCGAATCCTGGATACACTAAAAGATGGGTCAATGTTAATTAACTATTTGAGCTTTTCCTGGCTTAAAGACTTTGTAAGTATTTGGCATGGGTTTAAAATTCTTTCGTTAATTTAATTTCGTTTCAAAATTTTGCCAACATTGTTAAATCACTGCCGCATGATATTTTCTAAAACTACGTCCTTAATGTGCGTATGAACGCCCTACTTCCCTTCATAATGATTTCCGTTAAACCAATAAACCAATTCCCCTTAATATGTGCATTCAACGCAAACTTATTTCTAACGACTGATTTTATCGATCTTCAAATATCGTTTTTTTTTTCGGAAGGGAATTCCGACCTTTTCAAAATATGACTGTTTTATACTTTTAGTGTCTTTGACTTTCGCTCTTCACATATCATTTCTGAAAACTTATGGGAGTAATGTTTACATCTTTTCCCCCGCCTAAACATCCACAATTATACCTCCGTTCCACTTGATCCCTTTACCTCCTTGTCCTCGCCCTACCTGAACCCATTTTTACGATCTTGTTTCGTTGCGCCGTCTAATCTTGGTTTCCTTCTTTCTGCCTAGTTATTCCACTAGTGTTCGCTGTTATTTACGTCGCGTCAGTCAGTAGTGGGTCCTTAGACTTTTGGTGATGTTGTCGTTGTGCACGTACCTAAGTTATGTACGTGGGCTTGAAAGAGTATACTCCCATAGTATTTTGATGCTTGCCTATTGTGTGATGTATATACATAAACGAACTCAGAGTTATTCTTGATATTATGAAATTGTAAGTGTGTTAATATTTATGGATATGTGCGAGAATAGCTATACCACTATAGGGGCGTCCATGTATATAAGTTTCTGTGTTTGAACATCTGAATAGAGTGTATGTAGTTGGGGATACTTATGACGGTTGAAATAATATGATTGGTGAAACTGTTTGTATAATGGGTGTGCGTATAGTTAAGGTGGGTAGGCCTATTATGCGACCTATGTGTTGTACGCGTGAGAGTGTGCTCGTACGTAGTTACATATTGTGCGTAGGCGTGAGTAGTTATGAAATTGCTGCGTAAGTATATATGTGATATGTATATATGATAGTAGAAATATAATTTTGATTGGTATTCCTTGCTATTTGGATGTCGTATGCGTGTATACCATGAGGTATACACGGCTATTGCAAATCTTGACTAATGGGTGAAGTGAGTGTATTGGTGTGCCAATTATAAGTGGATGGATATGGTATGAATATATATCTGATGCTGGGGTGTGACTATAGGTAAATACTTTTATTAGGGAGAGTGTTGTAAATATAGGTGTGCTAATGTTTGTAAAAATATCATGGTATATGAAGTGATTGAAATGTGTGATATTACCTGGTTAGATATTAAGGGTGTTTGACATTTAGATATGTATGTGGTTATGTTGGTAGACGTGTATGCATTAGCTAGTGTTGGCATATGTATGGATTCTATGTTACGTATATGGAATTATTCCGCTATGATTTTGAGTCTCACTCAAGCTTGAGTGGGTACACTCTATGTACATTGGTGTATATATGAATAAGATAATAGCGTGTGTGGGTGTGCACCGTGCACGGGTAAGTATGTGATAGTTATAGGAATTGGTGACTGTGGTATGTGTGGTGTGTCGTGATTATAGCTATAGGACTATATATGGAGTGATAATATGATGAAATGTGTGCATGCATTTGAATGACTAAAAATTGTGAAATTATAATGATTGTGGATGTATATTAGGTCTAGTGAGCTTGTTTTAATAATCGCATGGTGTGATTTCGCATGTTGGTTGTTTGGCGCATACTAGGAGATATAGGGACTAGTGTGCTCTTATTGTCTTGTCCATCGGTAGTTAACTATACGTGTAGTTTCCGATGGTATTTCCTAGTGTGAAATTATTTTCACATAAGTAAAAGAGACTTGGTTATTTCATATAGTGTGTAATAAGTGCTTTATAGTTATATGGAATATACTTGCCTATATGAATGATTTGAATACGTGAATGGAGTTGTTTGATTATAATAAGTATGAGTGTACTATGTGCATGAATATATATTTACTTCTGTGGTGTTAATGATTGATCACCTAGAGTATATATATATACGCACTTGAAATGAATGTACTTGGTTGAAATGTTGATGCGGTATTGATTGAGGGTAGTTACTAGGGTGACTAGTTATAGCTATAGTTAGAAAGTCCGAGGACGGACTTTATTCTAAGGTGGGTAGGATGTAACGACTGGTTTTCGTGCAATTGGATTATCTATATTAAAATATATGTTTTGGTGGATTTTCTCCTCATGCGTGGTTTTCGTCTCCGTAGCTTTCATTTTCGATCGATTCGTCGTGTTTTCTCGTTTCTTCCTTAGGATCGTCGATTTCGAAGTATGTCATTCGTGACGGGCTTCATAACGGTCGTATCTTACTATTAGATCAAGCCTAGGAGTCTTAGGAATCGATCCCGGGGCCCTGCGCTCCGTATCGGAACTTTTGGTGCTCATTAGCCGGTGTAAGAAGGGGCATCGACCGACTAGATGACGATCCAGTCGGTCGGCAATCCTTCTTGGACCGACTAGTTAGCTTTCTAAATTTCTCAGGAGTTACTGTTTACTCTTAGTCGGTCTAAGAACGTTCATCGACCGACTAGATGCTAAACTAGTCGGTCAGTACTTGTTCATGGACCGACTAACTCTAGAATCCTATTTTCGTTCAGGAGTTACTGTTTGCACTTAGTCGGTCTGCGTTGGTCGACCGACCGACTAGTTGCCAAACTAGTCGGTCAGTAGTTGCTCTTGGACCGACTAACCAGTGTTAAAACCCTAATTTCTGGGCAGCCGCCAGCCCAACCTATTTATACCCAACCCAAACGACTTCTTCTTCTCCAACACGACCCAAAACCCTAAAATCTTCCCCCTTCAGCCCCCATCTTCCTCCAAGCTCCATTTCTCCATTCCAAGCCCTAGAATCATCATCCAAACCATCCAATCACTCTATCTACCTCTCATCTTCCCCAAAATCTCACCAAAACCCATCAAATCCCCAAATCCCCCAAAACCCTAGTTTCCCCAATCTTCTCCAATCTTCTCCAGATTTGATCCTAGGGTTCCCCGGAGTGTTTCTTCCGTCTCCTCTTGGTAAGAAATCGTTCTACCGTTGTTTTCATGACTTATTGATAATTTTTATAAAACCCTAATTAATTTCATGTGTTTGATGTTTGTTTCCCCCTTAACAGCGATTTCCCCCGTAGCTAGCATCCGTGTGACGAAGTGGTCGTCATTCTCGGTGCTAGGCAAGTGAAACTTGCCACTTAGGGTTTAGGCCATGTTTTAGGCCATTTTCTTGTTGTAGGCGTAAAAGAGACTAGGCGACGAAATGATACTCGCCTAGGCGCAAATTGGGGAATTAGCTTGACAACGAAGCTAATTCCGACATTTAGCATGTTGCACAACTATCATGTCACGTTTACTTTCCATTATCGGTACGTAAGTTAATTGTCATGTCATTGCATCCTTCATGCATTTCAGTGATTGCGTAGCTTTGCTACATTGCCTGTGTTCTTGGCTTGTGTTCCAGAAGCGGGCCATGTGTTGGTTGATAGCCAATGCCCGAATTGTGTGTTTCCTGGCTCGTGACCAGAAGCGAGCATAATGAGTTGGAAACCCCAACGCTCGATATTGAAATGTGAAATAGGAATGCGAGCTCAATGAGCGGGGCAAACCTCAGGCTCACTAGCTGAGCTCAATGTGCGGGGACCCCAGGCTCCATTACGTTTGGGTATAGGGGGTGAGGGTTAAGCGGCCATTCAACTGGGAGTCTGTTTGATCAACAACTGCAGTTGTAAGGCGTAAACTCTTTGGGGTGGGGTAGTGTTTGGGGCCGATCGGACTGACATGCTAGCCATTCAGCGAAGGGCGCAAACATCTACAAAACAACCGTGAAATGTGATTTGGGTTTAGTGCCGATCGGTCTGAAATGCTAGCCATTCAGCGAAGGGCCTAAACACCTACAAAATGTGAATTGATTGAGATTGATAGTAGCTTGGCTACTCTTGTCTTGTCTTGTCCCGATGATTGCTCTCTTGTGCATATTGCCTGCCATGTTTAAATTGTGCACTCGCGTTATAACTGCCATGTCATGCATACTAAACTGCTAGGTTGCTAGTTGCCTTACTTTCAGTTTCCTTGCCCAAGTCTTTTAGACTTGCTGACATGTGCCCCTTTACTCTTTTGGGTGACACATGTTAGATCCTGAGCCTGAGTACCTTGTTGAGGACGAGGTATTTGCTGACGCCGAGCCTGAGCCTGTGTTTGACGGGGAGTACGTGGACACTGGGGACCAGTCCTAGTGTCTTCGTAGTGTTTTGCTTTTGTTTAGACAGTTGTTTTGTTATCGGTGCGTAGCACCTATACTTTGTTTTGTCGTTGCTTTTGTTGGCCTTGTTCTGGGCCCTTAGACTCTTTTATTTTAGCCTGGTGGCTTTTCTGGATGTTGTACTTATTCTCTCGTTGGACAAATTTCTGAGATGTGAGATTTTATTCCATGTTTCTTCTTGTGTTATTATTGTTATTCCGTTGCGGTTACAGGGACCTGATTATGTATTATGGACGCTTATCGGGTTTGGGGCTTCACAGCTCCACTCTCGTGCGGACCTTTTCACGTCTCGCCTCCATTTTAGGGAAGCGGGTCGTGACAATGTTTCTTCATCAACTTTAGGTGTATGAAATTTAATGTCACATTATTTTCATCTGCTGGATGATCTTTTAATCTTCAGGATGATAAGTTTGTAAGCCAAGGCATGTCTTTATTTTTGCATAGGTCTTGCATATCATATTAGGCTTAAACATATATTTCGTTTTTCTCTTCAGGAGATCCGATGAGATTCGAGTCTTTCTCAAATCATTTTCTTTACTCTTTTAAAGATGTAAAGACAACCTTTTAGTAGGTGTCCTTGTTTAAGGAACTCTCTTGATTTTATTTTATTATTTCTCATAGAATAGATGTCCCAAAGTCTATTCGGGCAATTAATGAAATTAGGAATAAATCCTTACGGGTATGCCGTCACAACATACAAAACATCATATCCACAATTTCTGTTGCCAATTGTGAAGGTTTTGCAACCATAACCAGGGGATTTGATGCATCATTTATATTTCATAAGTGAGTCAAGCTCATCTTACTTTATTACTTCCTGGTTTCAGTGAAATGAACCTCTAAGCTATAGGTTATACCTTATAGCATAAGAATTTATTTATATTTTATACAATACTCATTATTCCCACAGGTTGATACCTTTTGATATCAGGACTTTAGGTCCAAACACTTCACGTTTCATAAGTGTGTCCAGATCAACTTATTTTTGCCTCGTTCCACATTTTTGGCCAATCACGTTTGCTTTTTTAGTAATGCATTGTGGATCGATTACTATCATTTAAATGGCAAAATGAAACATGAAATAAGTGTTGACAAGTGTGTTTTTTTATCCAAACACCTCCCCATGTACGTACATTATCCATTTATATTTCATTTTCTTCCAGAATTTCCTCTTCTAGAGGTCTGGAAAAGGGAGATGATATAGAGATGAGCTCACTTTCCTGTGGTGATATTATTTTAAGGTCGCTAGGAGTTTTCCTCTATTTGGAGCCCGTGGTCTGTCCTCTCTTAATTGAGGACATCCACTTTGCTGCTGGTAGATTGCATCCATCATTTTTGGTATGTCAAACATAGCTGGATTTTTAACAGCAAGGATATGTGAATTTGACAATATTCAGATTGTCAGTAACTATGCACGATAACTGTTTAACAATTTCATAATTATAGAGGATATTCAGGATCTCATCACTATTTATAATTCTCAGATCATAGATTTTGATACTTTGATATGGTCAACTGAGATTTAAGCTCAGGGATGATGGTGACATCCAGTTGAAACTAGTACTGGGAAATTAAAGAGTTCTGAATGTGAAAGATCGTCAGGAACTCCTCGTCATTATCGAATCTTTAAATGAGGGCCCATCAAGGCACAATCTATGAAATATGCTTTTAAAAGCTTCCCCTGTTTGGAGTGCTTGGAATCTATTTATCTGGGGTGATTAAGCTCAATAAATAGTTCTAAGGCAGCATTCTGATGGTCTATAGTGGTTCTATGGGGATGTGAACTCATCAATGCACAATCTATAAGATGTGCTCTAAACGCCTCCTCCGTTTGGAGTTCTCTGAAACTATTTATCTGGGGTGATCAGGCACTGATAAACATGTTCTAAGTTGGCGTTTTGATGGTCTGTAGTGTAATTGCATGTCCACATGCAGTCACCAGCAACTGGATTTTAACGAATGAGTAATCCGTTTGAATCATTTGAATGATACATTTTTGGGTGTGAACACAATCTTCTGGATGTTAAACTGTATTCCAGTTTGCAAATTATTGTTGATTTCCCAGTATTATCCAATTTGCCCACCATTTAATAATGTGTCTTCTTTGCTTTGAAAAGGCTGGACTGCAGTTGGATAATGACATGTGTTCATATTTCACCTTTTGCACACGCTCTTCATCGTGTATTCATATGCATTTCATCTCATTTCATGTTGTATATATCGCATTTTGGTTCATATTGACTATTGGGCGTTTTGTTTGTATTTTGGGTAAATGTCGGCGTTTCGGAGTCTTCTGGGGTCGACCTTGCATGTCGGGACCAAAGCGCGCTTATACGGCAACGATCCGATGGCCAAAGATGAGGATTTGAAGTTTTGGAGCTTCAACCGATCGGGTGGACAGACCCAACCGATCGGTTCATGCATACATATCTGACCCGACAAGGAGCAAGCAAAGAAGCGAGCCCCAACCGATCGGTTCAGTGATCGGTTGGCTGTGATAGTGCTCTCTGTCTTTGAGAGTGCTTCCCAATCGATCGGTTCATCCCCTTGGGTCATTTTGGGGAAGAACTCACCCGACCAGTTGACACTTCAACCGATCGGGTGGCCTTTTCTTCCCCTTTCGTGTACTGCTGCTCATTCATTGATGATCTGCCATCATTCCAGTGGAAGTTTGGGTGATCTCTTCTTTTTCTAGCGTCGGCATCATCGTTATCTTTCCAACGATAGGTCGCTTGTCCAAATCCGATTTTTCTACAGTTTCTGGAATTTTCTGAGCGCTGCTGGGTGCTGAAATTGGGAGCCGTCTGGAATTGAACTTCAACCGATCGGTTGGAAGTCCAACCGATCGATTCTGCTCAATTTCAGAAGTTCTGAGTTTCTGTTTGTTTTCACCCGATCGGTTGAACTTCCAACCGATCGGGTGGCCCCTTTTGCAGCAGTTTTAGTGGGGTTTTGGACACCAACTGTTAGGGTTTTGTGTGGGCTTATAAATATAAGATGTTGGACGACTTGAAGGGGGCTCCCCTCTATTTTTCCAGGAGTTTTCAGCCCCTTTCATGGGAGCTTTAGATTAGTTTAGATTAGGTTTTCTCTTTCAATAAATCTTGTAATGAATTGATGGATTCTAATGTAAGATAAGTATTTCTTTTCTTATTTCCATTACTTTGTGTTATTTTTATTGTGCTTGACAGTGAATGTTTGTTTGTCCCTCTTATTGCTTGCTTTCATGTTCTTCACCATTGAGTAGTGTTTGATGAACCCTAATATGAGTTAGAGTAGGATTGATGCTTGTGATATTTCATTTGACTTGATTGCATGGCAAGTGTTTGATGGAATGTGTCAAAGGGGATGTCTAGCAATCTAAGACCAATCCGTACGACAACACATTAGATGTGTTGGGGGTTGGGCTCCGGATGCTTGTCTGGTCAAGATCCGCTTTGATGTATTGCTAGAAATCACATTCGACCTATTTGGCCATTAGGGTTACGCGGGGGCGTTTTAGTGTCTCTGGCGGGAGAAAGACTGCCTTTGACCGTCGGGCCAAGGGGAAATAAAACGGAAGTTTGATCCCCTAGCCACAGCTCACACCCCTAGCGTTGACATCGAGTCCTTGAACGTGGGAACGGCTTGGACGAAATGTTGGGTGCTATCATTGTGGCCTTAATGCTCCCGGTTGCAGAGGGTGTTGGACATGGGAATGTCCACTGTCCGAAACCAGGTAGACCTAGCGTATCATCCTGGGCATCGACCAGACTATCGGGCCCATGTGGCACTAGGTACCACCTTTCGGGGCAATGTCTCACCCTGGGTCGAGTCGAATGCCAAGCGTCATGAGTGCTCTAGCCCGTGTTAGCGGGGATTCATTTCTTGTCTTTTTCATTTCTTTCCATTATTTCTACACTACCCACTCTTATCATCCGCGTAGCTCTCTCACAACCTAGGCGAGGCTAGTAGCATTCAAGTCATCCACCTCCCTGTGTTCGATATACCTGCACCCTACACTAACCGTGCACTTGCGGTAAAACGACACCGCGCCCTAATCATAAACAGGGCGCCAGTCAAGTTTTTGATGCCGTTGCCAGGGAGGCGTTCAGTTTGATATTAGCTTAGCTTAGGTTCGTTAGAATACGCATAAAAAAACAAATCAAAACAAAAAAAACAAATACAATAACCAAGAAAATTTTCCCCCACAATTATATTATCTTTTTGTTATTCTCTTGTACTATTAATGCTCCTCTCTATTTTTCTTATTTTTGTTGTCCAAGTATCTTTGCTATTACCATGTGGAGACCAAATTTCGATGCTCAGATGGGAGACTATGATCCTTATTCATTTGTGGTTTGTGAGATTTGTGGGATGGCAGGGCACGTGCCTAATGATTGTCTATTTACGCCTGAGAGACTCATTCTAAACCAAGGCCAAACATTTTCCCACAACCTTAGCCCAAACACCTCCCATCCATTTCCTCAACCTTATATCCCTCCACCAACACAAGAAGAATCAAGCCTTGAGTCTCTTTTTGAAAGTGTCGTGTTTAACCAAGGCCAAATATTGCAAAACTTTATGGTACCAATCACCGAGCCTACACCGAGGAGAGGGGATGGAGGAGAGGATATACCCACTTTCATGGTTGAGACCACCGTCCCATCGGCCACCATAGACACATCGCATGCCGATGTCCTATTTTTCCAACACTACCACTTGGATGACAATGCATTTTTTGATGATGATTCGGAGGATGGGGTGATTTCTCTAGGATCTGTGGGAGAGACTTCTCATCTTGATTTGGATACCCCACATGAGTCCTACGAGAGCACCGAGGAGACTACAGATCTTATGCATACCGGTGAGGAGGATGTGCATGAGGACGAGGACACCACGACCACATACGAGTGGTCCGCTCCACATCCACCTCCATAGCCATCTCTGTCGATGCTTCTTCCTTGGTTTGTGGTCAACCACGATGATGTCATTTAGGACATCGAGCAGATGGTGGAGCATGAGCATATCGTGAGAAGACTGTACATGAGGGCTTGGATACGATGGTCCACTTCATGGAGCCCGAGTCACATCTACCTCTACCGTCACTCTCCACTTCTTCTGCGGCTGAGCATCTACTTGAGCATATTGCCCTATTCGGGGAGATTTTCATACTCACTCTCACTCCACTTTTGAGTCTCGCTTTTCACTTCCTATTTCTTTAGACTCATATATTTTTGACACACCATATCTCTCGCGGGACACAGGATCTACTTCCCTTGAGGTATGCTGCAGTGCGTCACCACCTGGAGAGCCACTTCTCACGGAGAGCGAGGATTTGGTCGTCACTAGCATATAGGATAGCGACCCATTCTCAGGGAGTATTCGTCGACCTTTTATTATTTTTTCATCTTATATTGACGATTATCTCTGGGATACATTTATTTTGGGAAATGATTTCTTGCCATGGACTAATGCATCTCATCCTTTGCAGGTCACAGGTGGACACCTATTAAGGATGCTTGGATGTGCATTGCTTGGGTCCATTGGCACACGTGGCACAGCGCTTCTGGCAGAGCCACATCAGGAGCAGTTAGAGCAGCTACCTGCCCCACTCCAGATTTTGGATCTGCCAATGCTCAGGTGA
Source organism: Scilla litardierei (assembly GCA_030789695.1). NCBI lineage: Eukaryota > Viridiplantae > Streptophyta > Magnoliopsida > Asparagales > Asparagaceae > Scilla > Scilla litardierei. The sequence goes on from CM061139.1 coordinate 72,409,526, forward strand.
ATCCTAATCTAGTAGTGTAAATATTTACCGCTTTCTAGTTTAGATTAGAATAATCGCGTCTCCTCTCATTAGTGAGGGGAGTATCTAGGGTTTACTTTTGCATCATAATAACCCAACATGTTGTGCCCTTCTATCATTTCACCCCCATCACCCTATCCTTGTTCTTTTGGCACTTTTCTTGGCCCCGTTAACATTTTTCTCCATGAGACCCCTACCACCTCCAAAGGGTGGCGATGCCTGTTTTGCCTATTGTTCACTCTCCCCTTTATCTTTTATGCCCCGTATCGGATTTTCATATCTTTTTGGGGATAGCTTATATTAGCTTAGGGGAGAGTATCACCCATAGTCATCTTTGTTATTTTTTATGCATTTCCCCTCCCATTTTATCTTTGCCCTCTCATGAGTGATCTTATTGCATTGAGGGCAATGCAAGCTTTAGCTTGGGGGAGTTGCATTTCATGCATGTTTCCTTTATTTTCTTCCATTTTTCACCTTTTTCATGCATCAAAAAAAAATTCTTTTCATTTTTATGCATCATTCCCATCATGCATTTTTCTTTCTCCATTTCATTCTTGCCTCTTTCTAGAGATGAACCCTTAATGATATTTTGCCACTCATGCTTCACTTTTCGCATTTGAGCACCTTTTTCCATCACGCTATTTCTTTGATTATTCAATGATCATATATGTGTTTTGCCATCTTTTGGGTTTATTTGCTATATTTCGAGATTGTTGGTTGTGATTGTGTTTAAGGCATGCTTCTAGTTATTTATCGTATTTTAATATGCCCCTCTATTTGAAGTTCCTAGATTTTCACGCTTCATTTCCAAAAAAACGGTTATTTTACCATCCTACCCCCGTGCTTCTAACTCTTGCATGAAATACTATATGTGTACTCTTATCGCATGTGTTAGCTACGTTTCAACAGGATTAGGATATCCACACCTTTGTTCCGTGCTTTAATTCATGGAGGATTTTCTTGTCATGCTTGGATTTCTCAAAAATTCTCTTTTGTTTTACTTTGTACATTCCCCCTCGTCGTGCATCGTTCTCCTATTTGGGGGAGTGCACACTTTTTATTTTCCAAAAAAAACATTACCCAAATGAATACTTTTGTACATATTTTTGTATAATGGTCCTTCGGGGTTCTTCGTAACCCGACGCCCTAAAGCCATCTGGCTTGGGATGCGTAGGCCGCCCTTACATTCCATTACGATTCCGCGAGTTTGCAAGACAAAAATATTCAAATCAAAAACAACAAAAACAAACCAAAAACCAAAAATATGTATATATATGCCACATTCTCCCCTTTTCCTTCGCTCTCCACATTTCCTATATTTGAGAGCACCAATGTACATAGGAAAGGCGAGAGTTTGTACAAAGTGATCTTTCCACATCTTCTACATCTCCTTTTGAAAATACAAGCAAGGCACGAAAGTGTTTCAAAAATCAAAAACGACAAGTGTGTGTGGTGATTACTTACGTCCTAGAGATCGATAGTTATTCCCATGATTCATATCTATTCTTTCTTACTACTTCATGCATGTATGGGTATCTCGTATTCACCGTTTGGAAGATTTGATATGAATTTTGAGCTTCCTCATATTTGGGCATATTATCTACTATAACATGCTATGATAGCTATGCCTTTGCCAATGTCACGCTTCTATCTCTTTTGTGCTATATTATGAGATTGAATTCTTGATTTAGATTGTGATATGCTTTTCTCTTGTGCTTAATTGTGTTGGTGATTACATTTGTGGTTTGGAGAGGGTGATCAAGGATTCTTCACTTTCCTTTCTTGCTCTCGCACCCGATCTTCATTCCAACTCGTCTTCCTCGGGACGAGGAAGAGTTTAGCTTAGGGGCTTGACGCATTTTCATATTTCACCTTTTGCACACGCTCTTCATCGTGTATTCATATGCGTTTCATCTCATTTCATGTTATATATATCGCATTTTGGTTCATATTGACTATTGGGTGTATTGTTTGTATTTCAGGTAAATGTCGACGTTTCGGATTCTTCTGGAGTCGACCTTACATGTCGGGACCAAAGCGCACTTACACGGCAAATATCCGATGGCCAAAGATGAGGATTTGAATTTTTGGAGCTTCAACCGATCGGGTGGACAGACCCAACCGATCGGTTCGTGCATACGTATCTGACCCGACGAGGAGCAAGCAAAGAAGAGAGCCCCAACCGATCGGTCCAGTGATCGGTTGGGTGTGACAGTGCTCTCTGTCTTTGAGAGAGCATCCCAACTGATCGGTTCATCCCCTCGGGTCATTTTGGGGAAGAACTCAACCGACCGGTTGACACTTCAACCGATCGGGTGGCCTTTTCTTCCCCTTTCGTGTACTATTGCTTATTCATTGAAGATCTGCTATCATTCAAGTAGGATTTTGGGTGATCTCTTATTTTTCTAGCATCGGCATTGTCGTTAGCTTTCCAACGATAGGTCGCATGTCCAAATCCGATTTTTCTACAATTTTCTGGAATTTTCTGAGCGCAGCTGGGTGCTGAAATTGGGAGCTGTCTGGAATTGAACTTCAACCGATCGGTTGGAATTCCAACCGATCGTTTCTGCTTAATTTCAGAAGTTCTGAGTTTCTATTTGTTTCCCCCCGATCGGTTGAACTTCCAACCGATCGCGTGGCCCCTTTTGCAGCAGTTTTAGTGGGTTTTTGGACCCGAACTGTTAGGGTTTTGTGGGGGCTTATAAATATAAGATGTTGGACGACTTGAAGGGGGCTACCCTCTATTTTTCCAGGAGTTTTCAGCCCCTTTCATGAGAGATTTAGATTAGTTTAGATTAGGTTTTCTCTTTCAATAAATCTTGTAATGGATTGATGGATTCTAATGCAAGATAAGTATTTCTTTTCTTATTTCCATTGCTTTGTGTTATTTTTATTGTGCTTGATGGTGAATGTTTGTTTGTCCCTTTTATTGCTTGCTTTCATGTTCTTCACCATTGAGTAGTGTTTGATGAACCCTAATATGAGTTAGAGTAGGATTGATGCTTGGGATATTTCATTTGACTTAATTGCATGGCATGTGTTTGATGGAATGTGTCAATGGGGATGTCTAGCAATCTGAGACCAATCCGTACGGCAACACACTAGATGTGTTGGGGGTTGGGCTCCGGATGCTTGTCTCGTCAAGATCCGCTTTGATGTATTGCTAGAAATCACATTCGACCTATTTGGCCATTAGGGTTTGATGCTTGGGATATTTCATTTGACTTGATTGATGCTTGGGATATTTCATTTGACTTGATTGCATGGCAAGTGTTTGATGAACCCTAATATGAGTTAGAGTAGGATTGATGCTTGGGATATTTCATTTGACTTGATTGCATGGCAAGTGTTTGATGGAATGTGTCAATGGGGATGTCTAGCAATCTGAGACCAATCCGTACGGCAAAACACTAGATGTGTTGGGGGTTGGGCTCCGGATGCTTGTCTCGTCAAGATCCGCTTTGATGTATTGCTAGAAATCACATTCGACCGATCGTTTCTGCTCAATTTCAGAAGTTCTGAGTTTCTATTTGTTTCCACCCGATCGGTTGAACTTCCAACCGATCGGGTGGCCTCTTTTGCAGCAGTTTTAGTGGGTTTTTGGACCCGAACTGTTAGGGTTTTTTGGGGGCTTATAAATATAAGATGTTGGACGACTTGAAGGGGGCTACCCTCTATTTTTCCAGGAGTTTTCAGCCCCTTTCATTAGAGATTTAGATTAGTTTAGATTAGGTTTTCTCTTTCAATAAATCTTGTAATGGATTGATGGATTCTAATGCAAGATAAGTATTTCTTTTCTTATTTCCATTGCTTTGTGTTATTTTTATTGTGCTTGATGGTGAATGTTTGTTTGTCCCTTTTATTGCTTGCTTTCATGTTCTTCACCATTGAGTAGTGTTTGATGAACCCTAATATGAGTTAGAGTAGGATTGATGCTTGGGATATTTCATTTGACTTGATTGCATGGCAAGTGTTTGATGGAATGTGTCAATGGGGATGTCTAGCAATCTGAGACCAATCCGTACAGCAAAACACTAGATGTGTTGGGGGTTGGGCTCCGGATGCTTGTCTCGTCAAGATCCGCTTTGATGTATTGCTAGAAATCACATTCGACCTATTTGACCATTAGGGTTACGCGGGGGCATTTTATTGTCTATGACGGGAGAAAGACCGCCATTGACCGTCGGGCCAAGGGGAAATAAAACGGGAGTTTGATCCCCTAGCCACAGCTCACACCCCTAGCGTTGACATCGAGTCCTTGAACGTGGGAACGGCTTGGACGAAATGTGTGGAGCTATCATTATGGCCTTAATGCTCTCGGTTGCGGAGGGTGTTGGACATGAGAATGCCCACTGTCTGAAACCGGGTAGACCTAGCGTATCATCCTAGGCATCGACCGGACTATTGGGCCCATGGGGCACTAGGTACCACCTTTTGGGGCAATGTCTCACCCTGGTTCGAGTCGAATGCCAAGTGTCATGAGTGCTCTAGCCCATGTTAGCGGAGATTCATTTCTTGTCTTTTTCATTTCTTTCCTTTATTTCTACACTACCCATTCTTATCATCCGCGTAGCTCTCTCACAACCTAGGCGAGGCTAGTAGCATTCAAGCCATCCACCTCCCTATGTTCGATATACCTGCACCCTACACTAACCGTGCACTTGCGGTAAAACGACACCGCGCCCTAATTATAAACGGGGCGCCAGTCAGATAATAGGATTGATATCATAGTATAATAGTGCAAATAGAAATAGAAAACCCACGAACAACAATATAATCATGAAAAACGGAATAATCTTATAATTAACATCGTCTAAATCATTTAAAGCGGTATACAAATCACAGATCACACACTTTTCAATTGAATGCTTTCTATGAGGAGTATAAGAGTATCACACAATAGAATAGATAAAATAGAAAAGTATGGATTTCATGAAATGAGTGCTAGGCTTAGATTTCTGGACTTCGTAAAGCTAGAAACAATCTCACCGAGTATAGAATATTACTTAGCCTAGGTTGTAGTGCAACGTCAAGTAGTCACTCTCTCACACATCAATGGATTCTCTCCCCCAAGCTTATCTATAAGCATGGTGGCATAAAAAATATTTACATCCCCATTTTTATAAAGCTCCAAAAGCAATGAAAACGAATCACGAAAAGAGAGAAGGAAGAAAGAAAGTGAGATGGGATCTTTTATTGAGGAGTTTTCATCTTTTCTTTTTCTTTTTTTTTCTTTTTTTTTCTTTTTTTTTCTTTTTTTAATAAGCAATATATACACAACGATCCCAACTCAAAGAGAGATAATGATATACAAGAATATTTTCTCTCTCTTTTTTTTTGAATAAGAAATTTGGAGCTAGGAATTAATAGCGGGGGAAATGCCATATAATAGAATCGCTAAGGGGAGATTCACCAATGATTTTAAAAGTAGAGAAATAATGTTCAAGATTTGTGGAGAAAGAAATAGATATATCTCTCGGTTCACTCTATAAGACATGCACGACAACTTCAGCAGGGTAATCTAATCTACTCAGTTTCGATCACAAAAAAGCTAACTAATCCAGATTTATCATAGCTAACATCATTCAATCATCCTGAAGTGAAATGTACAATTCATGCATATAGAAGTGATATAGGAAAAGAAATCAGTACTCCAAATATAAGCATTCAATGCGTGAATCTTGGTGTGTTTTCTGTGATAGCATACATATGAATATTCAGACTCAGCTAATAATAAAATTTCATCCATTTTCATGTGGAAAAAGTGTGGGTTACTATCTCTAGATGCAAGGCAAGTCATAGCATATGATATCAGAAATAAAGTCTAAGACATGACAAATATAGCATGCAAATAGAGTAAGCTAACTCCACATCATCATCATCATAGAAAAGTCATCTCTAGCATGAGATGAAAAAGAAAGAAATAAAGATAAAGGGAAAATAGAACTATTTACAATGCGGCACACAGAAAAAATAAGAAAAACGTGATGCATGGTAAAATAAAAAGAAAAATGATGAAAATAAGTGCAAAAGCGGAAAATGGTGTGAAAAACTAAAAATAAAGGTGGCAAATCGAAAAAGAACGTGAGAACTCACTCCCCCAAGCTAAATGGCACAGTGTCCTCAATGTGCAAAGTGTGGCACACCGAGAGACAAGTAATGTGAGGGGTAAGTGAGGATGCATGCATGATGAAAAATAAGAAAATAATGAAACGGAAAATATGATGCGGACATGATGCATGCAGAAATTGGAGTGATACAGATATATAAGTGTGGCACCAAAAACTCTCCCTCTCTCCAAAAAAAGATATATAAAGATACGATCAGAATGAGAATCCCAAAATAAGTGAGGGGAGGGGGGTGTACAAAAATGCAACAGGACCCAGCAGAAACGGGCAGCACAACGGCAAAAATAATCGGTGGCATCAAGGGTGCCTAAGAAGGTGGTGCTGCTCCGTCTCCGTCCTGAGGCGGAAGTGGTGGTGGTGGCAGGACAGGCCGCTGAGCGGGTGTGGGTGTGGGAGTGGTAGCAGGCTGTGTGTGTGTGGAAGTGGGGGGTGGGAACCTGCTGGGTGGGCGGGGGTACGCGTGGGAGACGCTCCAGGACCTGGGTAAGGCAGTAGTGAATGTGCGGGAGCAGGTCAAAGCGGCCAGCCATCGCAATGACGGTGGTGGACAGGGTCCGAAGGTCGCCTCTGAGGCCACTCACCGCCCCCTCGAGAGCACGAATGCTCTGAAGTACAGTGTCAGGGGGAGGTAGTGCAGAGGGACGCACCGGTCGGGGCTGTGCAGGTCGGGGCTGGCGTACTCTGGTGGCGTAGGTGACGGGCTCAGCAGGTAGGGGAACGAAAGGTGCTGCGCTCGCAAATGTGGGCCTGGCCTCAGTGCGAGGCTGGGCAGGACGGTGGGAAGTGGAGGCAGCAGCAGCGAAAGAAGAATACAAAAGTGGCAGCGAGGCGGCCGAAGAGGTCGGTGGCACAGAAGTGTGGACAGACGCCACGACACTCTCGGAAAATACAGCAGCAGTGGGGACAGAGGGCTCTCCGCACTCAACTATGGTCGGTGGGCGCTCGGGTGGGGCAGAAGAAACGGGCTCGGCAGATAGAGGGCCAGTGGTAGTGGTGACAGGCGTGAAAGCAGCGGAAGTGGGATCAGCTAAGGTACTCCCGACACCGACAGAGGTGTGGACAGAGGTGTCAGGAGCAGCGGAAACATCGGGTATAGGCTGAGGGGCCACGGGGTCAACAGGGGCAGCAGGCTCGGTAGGTGCAACAAGGTCTGCGGGGGCAGCGTGGGCCTGCTCAGCCTCCTCGGCCTCGAGCACGTAAGCAGCTGGGATGAGAACATCCATCGCAGGGAGCCAGTCCACATGGGCTGGTGCAATCTGAGTCCGAGCGGGGCTCGGAAGAATCATGTAATCGGCACCATAAGGGCCGTGCAACCAGACCCAGTGTCGCTCACCGTGCGGACGAAGCATCTTCATCCGGGCCATAACATCAATCGACAGAGTAGTGGGGCCCGGTGCTCGTCGCAGGTCGTCAGGGAAGTCCTCGTCGGTCATAAGGGCAAGCAAGGTGATCAGGCCGCCGCAGCATATCGGTGAGCGAGCACCCACCGATACAATGATGCGGTCCAAAAACCAAGCCGCGACATCAATCACGACGGCGGGGACCAGCTCATTGCCATCCCTAGATAGAACTCTAGGCCGTGTCATCGCGTAGAGCATGTAGAGCTCTAGCGTAGACATCGTGCCTGGCTCATATCTGGCCAAAAAGGTCATCGCCATAAGGCGCTGAGCTATACGGAGGCAGGGATGGACAATGGCCGAGGCCTTGGCCCTACTAGGGTCAAAGGCAGCGTGGAGACCCGTAATCCGGGCCCAGAAGGCACCGGCGTCGAAGGAAGGTGGGGGGATATGGGTGGGGGCGTAACCTAGATCAGCCCCGGGGATGTCGGGCCACGAGAAAAATGCTCTCATCATACCGAGAGTGACCTGGCACTCCCGGTTCATGAACCGAAACGAGCATCCCTCGTCGGTCCGGGCGATCGAACTAAGTACCTCAAGTGTCGGACGGGTAAACGTGTCCGCCGACACCTGAAAGAAATCTCGCCAGCCCACGTTGTCGTACAACGTGAGCATCCCCTCCAGTACCCCCAGGCGTCCTAGGTCGGCAAGGTGTGCAAACCTGGAGGGTACGATCGAGCGCTGGGAGATACGCTCGAAAGCGACGCGGTGTGCGTCGTCTCAGAACGTGATCCCCAGCGGCCCGATCAGTGGAGCCGGAGGTGGTGGCTGTGGAGCGACAGGGAGCGGCTGTGCGGGGTGTGCGGGCTGTGCGGGCTCTGCAGGCTGTGCGGGGTGTGCGGGGCCTGCAGGCTGTGCTGGGTGGACGGCGTGTGTGGGAGAAGGCGGAGGAGAGTCCTCCAACTCGTGGGAGGGGCCGGCATCATCCGACCGCTTCCGCTTGGCGGAAGCTCTCTTCGACCGCGGCCGTGTCCGGGGCGGCATATCGGCCCCGAGCGCGCGCCGAAAAACGTGAAAAGTGCGGCGTGTGCAAAATAAAGGAAAGAGTATACCCCGACACGCCGCGAGTGCTAAGCAATGGAAGCGTGCGAAGACAGTGCCTCCGCGAAGCCCGAATCAGTCCCTAGGAGCTCCCCTGGGCTCCCCTAAGCTCACAAAAACAACCTGCGCATGAAATGGAGATATCAGCGGGTAATATTCAAAACGTATGGAGCATTAGGGGTATAATAGATAGATATAGAAATTAATTTGGGTTTGGGGGTCGTTAAGCACATGGATCCTTGAAAAATACACAAAAAGAGGAGAAAAAGGCGAAATAGGCGATACCGGAGGTGGCCGGAGTGGTGGCCGCCGGCGGCGACTCGGGCGAGGCGCGGCGGGGGCTCGGCCGGCGGTGGCTGGCTGAGCGGCGGCGCGGCGACGGTGGTCGTGCGAGTAGGGGGTGCGAGCGGGCGAGGGAGCTAAAGGGTCGGGGAAAAAATCGCGTGCGTCGTTTCGAAAAACGAGCCCGACCTCGGCCCTTTATATAGTAAAAGTTACGACTCGGCCGAGTGACTAGGTCACTCGGCCGAGTGAGATCAATGGAAAATTCCTCCCTGCTTATGCTTCGGCCGAGTGGCCTTGCCAGCCTCGGCCGAGTGGAGTAAGTCCATTCGGCCGAGTGGCTCAAGCTACTCGGCAAGACTCGCCCGAAGAGCGTATCCGTTTTACTCGGCCGAGTGAATATATATACTCGGCCGAGTAGCAGTTATACTGAAATCAGGAAATTAAACAGAGAGTTGGGTACAGCAGACTTCCCTCGTTCGTGAGCGGCTCGGCCGGACGAACTTGTGTACTCGGCCGAGTGACTAGTATGCTCGGCCGAGTGAGCCTTGTCTTCTGCTGTTTGTCTTCGTTTGGGCTCTAAACTCCGTCTTTCTTCCTCCAGTCGATTCCATCTTCCTCCTAAGCATCGAGCGCCTTCCTGGGGTGCTCCTCGTCACCCCGTTCATCCTCCTCATGATGGATTTACCTATCTCCTCTCCTGTCAAGAAAAATAGGACCCGTTATCACAAAATTTTTGGGCGAACGACTCGAAACACTAAAAATTTCTAAAACAAAAATAAAGAGAAAGTAAAAATAAAGCAATAACCGTCGGGTTGCCTCCCGACAAGCGCTCGTTTAAGGTCGTGAGCTCGACCCCCTATGATTTTCAATTAATGCGGGATGTTTGGTGCATACGAGATGCACCCATCAAACTTTCTGGGGAGAACGCTTGGATTCGGAAGTGGCGGCGGCGTGTTCTCCCTCGGTGGTCTCCCGTCTCGAATAGTGTTGGGGGGAGGCTCTCCCAAGCTAACGTTTGCTCTGGTCAACGGCTTCACCGGTGACGCCGATTTCCGTATCGGCGGAGCTTTCTTCGGAGACTTCAATTTCGAGAGCTTGCAGAGCTCTCGAATCCTTGCGACATCAGCGTCGCCTTCATCATTTTCAGCGGAGAGTTCGGGGGAATCATCTATCTTCTCGTCTCGGCCTAAATCCGGGCCTTCTTCGAAATCCTCATCGAAAAGAGCGCCAATCGAGTGGGGGATCGCTTCTTCAATTACCTCATCAAGGAGGTCCATGTAGTCAAGCTCCTCGTGGTAAGGCATGTGTTTCATGGCCTTAGGAATGTGAAGCTCCACCTCGATGTTGCCGACGTTCAAAGTTAGTGTACCTTCTCGCACGTCGACAATCACACCGGCGGTGGCGAGGAACGGGCGTCCAAGTATCAATGACGTATCTCCCTCCTCCTTAACGTCCATGATCACGAAGTCACATGGCAAGCATATTCCCCCCGGGACTTGTAGCGGGATGTCTTCGGCGATCCCTACCGGCCTCGTTATTCGCCCATCGGCCAATTGTATCCGCATGTCGGTAGGTTTCAACTTCGTCCCGGTGTTTAGCCTTAAGAACATGGAGAGAGGCATGAGGCTCACACTAGCCCCTAAATCTACCAATGCCTTTTGAAGAGGGACGCCGCCCAAGGTGCAAGGAATCTGAAAACTCTCTGGGTCTTTAAATTTGGCCGGCTCCTTCTCTCTCTTGGTGAACCAAGAGCCCTCCTCGGCTAGCATAATCTTCTCCTTCCTCTTTCTCCCCGAAATCAAGTCCTTTAAGAATTTAGCATATGTGGGGATCTCCACGATGGCGTCGAGGAAGGGAATGTTGAGGCTAACTCCTCTCAGATACTCGAGAAACTTTGCTAGCCTTTTCTCCATTTTCGCTCTAGCAAGCCTTTGGGGGAATGGGACCGGTGGCATGAAGCGCCTTTCCTCAATCAATTGCTCCGCTCTAGATTTCTCCTTTTCTTGTGGCTCCTTCTCCTTCTCGACTTCAACTACCGGTTCAATTGGCTCCAAACTTTCCTCCACGGGCTCCTCGGTAGGAATCATGGCGGGGGTGGTATCCTTTCCGCCTCTAGTAGTAACGGCAACTACGTCATTGATGTGGCCGGTGTTGCCCCGTGGGTTTTGCTCGGGTTGCACCGGCAATCGTTGAGTGTTCCGATTGAGCAACGCCAATTGCTCCGATATTTGAGCCACAACGGTATTAAGGGAGTCTTTCCCCGCCTTCAAGGTAGCATTGACCTTATTTTGCTCGATCATAAACGCCTCCACTCTAGCTTTGAAGTTGGATCGTTGTTGAGCTTGTGGAGGGTTTTGATTTTGATTCCTCCACCCTTGATTGTATCCGGGTGGCCTATAAGGTGGAACTTGTTGCTTCGGTTGGAAACTTTGTTGTGGAGGCCCCCTCGGCGGATAGTGTTGTTGTTGGGGTGGTGGTGGTGGTCGAGCTTGTTGAGGCGGTGGTTGTGGCGGGTTCAAAGCTCCTTCATTGTTGGCGTAGGAGAATCCGGGATGATTTCTTGCGGCCGGATTGGCCCAATACCCTTGGTTCCCCGCGACATATTGTACTTGCTCCAAGGATCCTTCTACTTGCTCTCCTCCCTCATACATGGCTTGAGATTGGTCTTGCCAATCACACATTTGGTTCGTTGGTGCGGAGGTGGAAGGGGCTCCTTGGGGCTCCGTGATAAACTTCTCCAATCTCTCCACTACCTTGTGGAGAGAATCAAACTTGCTTGTAAGCTCCGCTACGGCCTTCGCTTCATAGATACTAGTCGGCTTCAAGGAGGACGTAGAGTGTCCTCGCTCATCGCCCCATTGTTGATTGTTTGAGGCCATCTCCTCAATTAGGGCCGTAGCTTCTTCGGGAGTCTTTGATAAGATAGCACCATTCGCCGCGGCATCAATAATTTGTTTGGTCCCCGGTTGGAGACCATTGTAGAAGCTATGAACTAGCTCCCAGTCTTCAATGCTATGGTGCGGGCATTGATGCTGCAGATCCTTAAAACGCTCCCAAGCCTCATAGAGCGTCTCTTGGGGCCCTTGCTTGAAGGACATGAGAGCGCTCCGAATCTTCACCGTCTTGGAGGGCGGATAGAACTTATCAATGAATGCACTTGCCAACTCGTCCCAAGTGGTGAAGACTCCCTCAGCCTGCGTCCTCAACCAATAGAGTGCCTTGTCCTTTAGCGTGAAGGGGAAGAGACGCAGTCTGATGGCATCGATGGAGACCCCCGGCATCTGAAATGTGGCGCACTTTGACAAGAATAATTGGATGTGGTAGTGGGGATTTTCATGGGCATTCCCATGAAATGGATCCTGCTGCATCAGAACCACTAGTCCAGTCTTTAGCTCGAAGTTCTTGTCAGCCGCCAACTCCGGCATGGCAATGGATGAGGTAGTAGAAGAGGTCTTAGGCCGGAGCCTATCTCGAATAGAAATTATCCTCGCCATCCTTGCCGCTAATTGGTCCGCAGATTCCGGGTTGGTCATAAACCTCCCTTCCCGATCTTGTCTCCTTTCCGCTCTAAGTCTCCGCGCGGTACGTTCGATCTCGGGGTCAAATAATATAGCTTCAGGGTCCGCCGTAGATCTCGTGTACATGCACAGGGAAAACAGAGTTTCAAGGAAATGATTAGTAACGTGGAAGGGTTAGGTAAAAATAAAGAAATAAAATAATAATAATAATAATAATAAATAGCTAGGGTGGTAAGATCAAACGCAATCGCCTCCCCGGCAACGGCGCTAAAAACTTGATCGCTCCGGGATGTAACCCAAAGAACGGTTGTAGTTTTACCGCAAGCCAACGGTATAGCGGCGAGCGGGATATCAAACACAGGGAGGACGAATGACCGTGCTTGATCCAATCAACCTGGCTATTTAGGAAGAGAGAAATTTGCCTTTGGAGATCCTGTCACAATCGTCAGACAAAGTACGGAAATATCAAATCAAATAAAGAACGTCTAGGGAATGGGGAATTCCCGCTACTTACCGTATTTCGTAAATGTGGTTCATCAGTATCAAAATTGCTAGAATAAGATTTTGGATGAACTAGTCGCAACTGAATGTAGAACCAAGCTCACGCTCTCGTGCTGTTGCCGGTCTATAGCTATCCTAGGTTCGGGTCCAATCTCTTGCAAACCCTAGCCTAGGGAAGCTAGCATTAGGATCAACATCATCGTTCAATCGCGTACCGAGCCCAATCTCTTGCAAACTCGGTCCGCGACCTAGGTTGGGATAGTTCATACCCGTCCAATCTCTTGCAAACGGGTATCGGCACGGAATTGCAACCGGAAACCCTAGTATCGGTCCAATCTCTTGCAAACCGATACTACGGAAATTCGATTCCAACCCAATTCGGATTTCTAGGGTTTCCTATCGAATTGGGATCCAATCTCTTGCAAATCCCAATCGGTATGAACTCCTAGCCATCCGTAGTAAATCGATCCCAAACTAATCCCTAACAACGATTCTAGCAAAATTTCTACCAATTCATCACAAATATGAAATAGGGCTTGTAGGGTTCATCCCCACGCCCCAAGACGCGGAGACTACTCACAATTCATAGCGCAAACACAAGAATAATCAATGAAATAAGCAATAGAATTCATCACAATGTTGAGACAAGCAATAAAAATAGAATTTTTAGAGAAGAGAGAGGCAAACCAATGGAGTTCTTCAATTAATCCAACAAAAATCAACTTTAGTCCTCTCTCCAAATCCAAAGAATAAAGCTAAAAAGTAAACCTAAAAAGCTGCAAAAATCTAAGAGAAAAGCTCTCCCAAAACTAGTGTAAAAAACAGGGGTTAAATACCCCCCAAAATCGTCCAAAAACTGTGACCAAAATACCCCTGCGCAGCCTGTTTTCCGCAATTTTCGCTACAGGCAGCGCGTCGCACTCGGCCGAGTGACAAAAGTCGCTCGGCCGAGTGAGAAACCCTGTAAATTTCCAGTAAGTCTTGATCTTCAGGGGTCTTCACTTCGGGGGCGGCTCGGCCGAGTGAGTTATCGTCACTCGGCCGATGGCTTCTTGGTACTCGGGCGGTCGGTATTATCCACTCGGCCGAGTGGGTCTTCTGAAGCTCAGGCAGCCGAAAAACAGTAACTTGGCGATTTTTGAATGGCTTCGTCTGGGCGCCACTCGGGCGGACGGGGTCTCGTCACTCGGCCGATGTGGTATCCGTCGCTCGGCCGAGTGCACATATGAATCGTGTCTGATCTGGTCGGCCGAGCAGTGTCTCGCTGGTCGGCCGAGTGACTCCTTCACTCGGCCGAGTGAGACACTAAAAATGCCCAAACAGCTTGTTTTGGCCTCCTCGTCGCTCCTGCGACGTCCGTTCTTCTTCCGCTCCTCTCCAACAGCAAAATACTCCTTGGGGAGATCGTCAGTGACACTCTGGAGTAGGCATATCTCGAGATCACTCCAAATCGCGCCAAATCACCTGAAATGCGACAAAAACAACAAATCGTGAAAAGCATCGCAATATCGTCGATATATCGTGAAAAACATGATTTGGGCGATCTCAATGGCATGCAAACATGCAGAAAAAAAGTGTAAAATAAGGAGTGATCAGAGGTCCTTCCATTCGTAGAATCCGTAGTGTTCGACGCGAGACGAACAAGTCCAATATCTCCTCCCAGGGTCGCGCCGGGACCAACAAGTCTGCCTTGGGCACCTCAGGCCACAGTGGCAAAGCCGGTAGTCTGATGGATCACATTCCAACTCATCCCGCGGGTGTGATCGTTCTGACGGGTTAGAGCTTGCACTCATTAGACCCTGCACAATTACAGATTAGTAATGGAAATATGAAAGATACAAGGAACTGATGTGATAATTGTCAGTGAAAGACGTACCTATGATGGTATAACAAGGATGACAATGGAGACGACGTCTTGGAGGAACAAGAACGAGAAAAAATTCTTTGCATACCCAAAATATGACAAAACAACGTAAATGCAAAAACAACATAAATGCAGCAACCATAAAAGAGTCTATACAATTATAGAGTCTGAAAGACAGACACAAGGGAAGCAAAAATTTCAGATTCATATGGATTTCAAGTCAAACTTGCACATATCACCCTGAAAAAACCATAAAAGAGTATATACAAGTATAAGCCCTTAGAAATGGAGTTAATCATTTCCTAATTCTGGTTGCTGGCGGTTGCTCAATTTTTATATACCGTTTACATGCATGACCTTCACAAGCGAAAATTCTTATAATTGTATAGACTTGAACATATCAAACAGCACAAAGCAAAAGACATATAGGGTATGGAAGCAAGGACCAAGGGGAGAAAAAAATTCAGTTTCATATGGAAATCAAAATAAACTTGCACATAATACAGATAATAAAAATGAGCCATCCAGCCAACCTTCCAAGAAATTGGGAGTATGATGACAAGCGGTCATATGTGAACACCCTTCATCATTGGGCATGAAGTAAACATATCGAGCAAATATGGTATTGCTCACATAACAAGGACCAAGGAGAGAAAAAAAAATCAGCTTCACATGGATACCAACTTAAACTTGCACATATCAAACTGTACAAAGCAATGAGCATATATAGGGGCTGGAAGCCAGGACCAAGGGGGGAAAAAATTCAGATTAATATGGAAATCAACTTAAACTTGCACATATCAAACAGCACAAAGCAATGAGCATATATAGGGTAGGGCAGACAGGACCAAGGGGAGAAAAAAAAATCAGCTTCACATGGATACCAACTTAAACTTGCACATATCAAACAGCACAAAGCAATGAGCATATATAGGGGCTGGAAGACAGGACCAAGGGGAGAAAAAAAATCAGCTTCACATGGATACCAACTTAAACTTACACATATCAAACAGCACAATGCAATGAGCATATATAGGGTATGGCAGACAGGACCAAGGGGAGAAATTGTATCAGCTTCACATGGATACCAACTTAAACTTGCACATATCAAACAGCACAAAGCAATGAGCATATAGGGGCTGGAAGACAAGACCAAGGGGGGGAAAATTCAGATTCATATGGAAACCAACATAAACTTGCACATATCAAACAGCACAAAGCAATGAGCATATATAGGGGATGGAAGACAGGACCAAGGGGAGAAATTGTATCAGCTTCACATGGAAATCAACATAAACTTGCACATATCAAACATCACAAAGCAATGAGCATAAATAGGGTATGGCAGACAGGACCAAGGGGAGAAAAAAATTTAGATTCACATGGATACCAACTTAAACTTGCACATATCAAACAACACAAAGCAATGAGCATATATATGGTATGGAAGCCAGGACCAAGGGGGGAAAAAATTCAGATTCACATGGATACCAACATAAACTTGCACATATCAAACAGCACAAAGCAATGAACATATATAGGGTATGGAAGACAGGACCAAGGGGGGAAAAATCAGCTTCATATGGATACCAACTTAAACTTGCACATATCAAACAGCACAAAGCAATGAGCATATATAGGGGCTGGAAGACAGGACCAAGGGGGGAAAAAATTCAGATTCATATGGAAACCAACATAAACTTGCACATATCAAACAGCACAAACCAATGAGCATATATAGGGTATGGCAGACAGGACCAAGGGGAGAAATTGTATCAGCTTCACATGGAAACCAACTTAAACTTGCACATATCAAACAGCACAAAGCAATGAGCATATATAGGGGCTGGCAGACAGGACCAAGGGGAGAAAAAAAATCAGCTTCACATGGATACCAACATAAAATTGCACATATCAAACAGCACAAAGCAATGAGCATATATAGGGTATGGCAGACAGGACCAAGGGGAGAAATTGTATCAACTTCACATGGATACCAACATAAACTTGCACATATCAAACAGCACAAAGCAATGAGCATATATAGGGTATGGAAGATAGGACCAAGGGGGAAAAAAATTCAGATTCATATGGAAACCAACATAAACTTTCACATATCAAACAGCACAAAGCAATGAGCATATATAGGGTATGGAAGAAAGGACCAAGGGGAGAAATTGTATCAGCTTCACATGGATACCAACTTAAACTTGCACATATCAAACAGCACAAAACAATGAGCATGTAAAGGGTATGAAAGACAGGACCAAGGGGAGAAAAAAATTCAGATTCACATGGATACCAACTTAAACTTGAACATATCAAACAGCACAAAGAAATGAGCATATATAGGGTATGGAAGCTAGGACCAAGGGGGAAAAATTCAGATTCATATGGAAACCAACATAAACTTGCACATATCAAACAGCACAAAGCAATGAGCATATAGTGGCTGGAAGCCAGGACCAAGGGGAGAAAAAAATTCAGATTCATATGGAAATCAACTTAAAATTGCACATATCAAACAACACAAAGAAATGAGCATATATAGGGTATGTCAGACAGGACCAAGGGGAGAGAAAAAAATCAGATTCACATGGCTATCAACTTAAACTTGCACATATCACCCTGAAAAACCCATAAAAGAGTATTTACAAGTATAAGCCCTCAGAAATGGAGTTAATCATTTCCCAATTCTGGTTGCCGGCGGTTGCTCAATTTTTATATACCGTTTACATGCATGACCTTCACAAGCGAAAATTCTTATAATTTTATAGACTTGAACATATCAAACAGCACAAAACAAAGAGCATATAGGGAATGGCAGCAAGGACCAAGGGGAGAAAAAAATTCAGTTTCACATAGAAATCAAAATAATCTTGCACATAATACAGATAATAAAAATGAGCCATCCAGCCAACCTTCCTAGAAATTGAGAGTAGGATGACAAGCGGTCATATGTGAACACCCTTCATCATTGGGCATGAAGTAAACATAGCGAGCCTATATGGTATTGCTCACATAACAGGGAGCATATAGGGGCTGGAAGACAGGACCAAGGGGGGAAAAATTTAGATTCATATGGAAACCAACATAAACTTGCACATATCAAACAGCACAAAGCAATGAGCATATATAGGGTATGGAAGACAGGACCAATGGGGGAAAAAATCAGCTTCACATGGATACCAACTTAAACTTGCACATATCAAACAGCACAAAGCAATGAGCATATATAGGGTATGGCAGACAGGACCAAGGGGAGAAAAAAATCAGCTTCACATGGATACCAACTTAAACTTGCACATATCAAACAGCACAAAGCAATAAGCATATATAGGGTAGGGCAGACAGGACCAAGGGGAGAAAAAAATCCGCTTCACATGGATACCAACTTAAACTTGCACATATCAAACAGCACAAAGCAATGAGCATATATAGGGGCTGGAAGACAGGACCAAGGGGGGAAAAATTCAGATTCATATGTAAATCAACATAAACTTGCACATATCAAACAGCACAAACCAATGAGCATATAGGGTATGGCAGCAAGGACCAAGGGGAGAAAAAAAGTCAGATTCATATGGTACTTTATCAACATATCAACATGGCAACATATAGTACGTGGTCATACAGACATGGCATCATATAGTACGTGGTCATACAGACATGGCATCATATAGTAGGGCACAAAACATCATGGCAACATATCGGACTTGGTCAAACTAACCCACACACCAAAAGTATTGTACCTAGTCAAACTACAGAAGCTACATAATACAAAAAGAACAATTGTCTTCGGCACCCACAAGGAACCCATTAGTTAATACTCTCATTCTCCCACCCTCCATCTTCGTAATCGTCATCTCCCTTCTTCTCAAGCTCCGCGATGATGAGCTTTATCTTCATATCCATGGCCGATGGAGGCATCCCAAGAAACTTCCGACCCCTTGGCTCTACATCGGCGAGATGGTCATACACCTTTGCCAACATCTCCAACGGATACTCGTTGTGGGAAAAAATACACGATCCCAAATCCTTCTGCCAGGAGTTCTTTAAAGCTTCAGCGACATGGTCAACGGTCATACCTACTTTGTCCACTGATTTAACCATTTTCTCCATAATGTCTTGAACATCAGGTAGGCGTTGACGACGGGTTGTCTTCTTCCCCACAGATGAAGGTGTACGAGGGGAAGGCCCCGGTGGAGTAGATACCCCCGATGAACCCGGTGGGATGTACGGGGGACCCTCAGCGGCCGTCGAATCATGCTCTTGCTGATAATTTGCTGCTTGATCCCCTTCACCATCCGGGTATGGCCCTCCAAAGTTTTGGAATATATCCTTCCTATGGTCCCCTCTTACCGCATCGTCTCCAACGATTTTCCGCAGGTTCGCAAGCCACGGAATGGGTTGATGACACATGAATGCACAAAATCATCGGATTACATTTTGCATCTAGTGTGAAAACTTGCATACACTATGAAACTGAAATTATTGGAGCCATCATTGCTGTCTGACAGACCCTATATGCTCATTGCTTTGTGCATGTTGATATGTGCAAGTTTAAATGGATATCCATATGAATCTGATTTTTTTTCTACCCTTGGTCCTGTTTGCCGTACCCGAAATGCTCATAACCCCCCCCCCCCAAATTTTTTTGCATGCATCATAGATATTAATCTCAGCTAATGGCAACCTAATTCATCACAGAAATTAGCCAAATAATCAGAGAATTTCTTGTAGGTATACCTCCCAATGGATCAATCAAAGCCGAGCAGACAAAACCCCCAGAACCTGGCAGATCGCAGTGGCAAGGGTAGGCAGGAGCTAGATCAAAGTCAGCAGCCCTAGAATCCACGGGAAGAAGAAACACAGCTCAGCACCAGCAGATCCATGGCGGCTAGGTCACCAGAGCGTAGATCAACCGCTTGCAACCCAACCAATCTCCATGGAGCTTGCCGAACCAGGAGCTAGGGTTTGAGAACGGAGCAACCACGGCCAAACAGGAACGGAGAAAGCCCCGCTGCCCTCAGAGCACAAAGCTAGGGTTTGAGGTAGGAGCAAGCGAGGCGAAAACGGAGCGAGGGGAGGTGAGAGTAGGCGTCGGGACCCACGCGAGGACGAGCTCCGTCAGAAATCCCTTTGTTTCGAAGGGATTCGAGAATCGCGAAATGGAGCTGCCAGCGGGGCTTGGGAATTGCTTTCTGACGCGATAACAATCGAACGGCCAAGGGTTTTTTACCCCAACTTTCTCGTGCTACAGTGCGCAGAACAGTGTAAATATCGGGATTCCCTCTCAATTACCCCCGAAAAGAACAAGCCCTAAGAGAAATTTATCTGCATTTATCATGGAAAATTCATCTCTTTAATAGGTGTAGATGATCTAAGCGCAAAATAATATTTGGAATTTTGGAATTGTCTACGTGGGATACATGAAGGGGCTTTTCATTCTCCTGTAGTAATAAAAGAGAAAGACCAATGACATGTCACCTCTCGCATGATCAAAAAGAAATATTCCTTCTCATTTTCAGCTGGTACATTCATCTAAGGGTATGTTTCTTTGAGTTAGAATGAGTTGGAATTTACTGATGTGAATAGTAAATCTTGGTGGAATCTTGATGTGGGGCCCACAGGTTGGAAAGTTGGTTTGAAAATTGTATGTGGGCTCTACACAACTTTCTTGTGTTTGTATGTTTCTTTTGTTGAGAAAGTTCTTTGGGAAAGTTTGATGTGGAGTCCACTAATTAATTAATTGTAATTAAAAAGTGGGAAAAAACTGGCGGAAGTTGCTGCAATTGGGCAAAACAGAAGAGAGAGAGAGACAGTGGAGTGGGGCCCACACACCTGCTTTCTCACCGAGCTGGAGCGAAATCCGTGCAAAATGAGGGGATTGTGCGGGCTGCTTCGCGTTGCTCCATGTCGGCGCCAACAGGGTCGGAGTTCGGCCCATTTTTGAAAGCAAAAGGAATGGGTTGCTTTGAAACTGGATGATTTGACGGTGAACAGTGAGAAACCAGTAAAAAATTTTCACTTTCTACACTCCTTTCTGCAAAAGAAACTGGCCCTAAAGGCCTTGATCTTTTGAGTGATTGGTAGGATTACATTGTTATAATGGTTATCCTGGTACCAAATCCCAATTCCAAAGCAAGAGATAAGGCTCATAGTCATGGTGTCCTAAGATTATTTTTCCAAAGAGCATAACCTAGGATTTGACTAGGCTACCATACGTCATCCTCTGTTTGCAAATATTAAGCCCTTTTCTCCTCCGTAGGGAGCTAACTCAGCACCTTAGATGGCTCTAAGGAATTTGTGCATGAAACATTTTGGATGCTGAGCAAGCATCATCAGTCATACAGACATATGTGAATACAAAGCCGGCTTATGGATGGAACCTCATGAGAGGGACGTCAGTATACACGAGATATGAAGAAACACTCAGGGTGTGTTTGGATTGAGAGAAAATGTACGAAAGAAAAGTGAAATGAAAAGAAAATAGAAAAAGAAAGAAAAGTAAAACGAAATGAGATTCTTTCTCATGTTTGGCTACCAAAGAAAATTTTGAAGAAAGTTCAAAGGAACATAAGGAAATTTCTTCTATTAGGTTATTAATTGAAAATGAAAAAAAAATTAAGCGGTGGTTTTGCTAAATAACTTAAGAGGTGTATTTGCTAACTTTATGAATAATTTGCTTAAAAATTTTAAGAGGTGTTTTAGTCTCATCATAAATTAAAAACTTATTAGTTGTTTTGAATAATTCATAAAGTTAGCAAATATTTTATGAATTGTAACGAATAATTCGCTAACACTATAAATATCATGATTCATAAATAATTTGACATTAAATAGTACATGAATAATTTACAAATTATGTGAAAAAATGGAAATAATTCGCAAGCTATTTGAAAAATTCGTGTACGAATTTTTCAAGCAACACATGAAAATTTCACGAATCTTTCAAAAATTCATGAATTATTCGCTCATTATTCGAACAAGGTCATGAATAAAAATATATTAAATATTCATGATTTTCTAAAAAAATTCCAAATTATTCGCATACTATTTTGAAAATTTTGGGAAAATTCGTGATATTTGAATAATTCGTGAATTTTAAATAATTTATGTGTAAAGTTTTGTTATTGATTCGTGATTTTATGAAAAATTCGTTCATAATTTTTTGAAAAAAATTGATGAAAAATTATTATTCATGAATTAATTAAAAATTGCAACTAAGTATATTTGTTAAAAAACACAAATGCAATGAATTGAGGGTAATGAATTGAGGTAGGACAGGAATGAATCTTTTCGGGTAATGATTTGGCGACAATTCATTGCTCCTACTTTGATGACAATTCATTGCTCCTCGCCAAATCTCCATCTCACCGACATGAAAGATGTCGTGTGTGACTGTCACGCCCCGCTTCCCAAAATGGACGGAGGAGAAGCGTGACAAGGCCCGCTTAGGCCAGAGCTGAGAAGCTCGGACCCAATAAGCGTCTGTAGAGGTACCATTTTAAAAGTTTCAGGTTCTTGCATTATTATAGTTCGAAACAACAGAAAGTACGGAAAGGAAGTTGCATTCATTAAATTAGAGATATGATATCCAACAAGTACAAAGTCTAAAAAGAAGCCTAAGCGTGACAACAAACTATCTAAAAGAAAACTGAAAGTAGTAACCTCTGAAAGTGGCGACTAAAAGACCTCAAGGTCTGGTCCCTGTCAGGTACGTACTCTGGTGACGACGTCCTCGGCTCCACGTACTCCAGTGAGTCTGCCTCGTCCACGAACTCTGGCTCAACACCTGACGTACAGCACCAAAAGAAGGAACTGTACGTCAGGTCAGGTCTACAAAAAGGGTTAGACCAAACTGCAAGTGTACTGAACTATTAAACAACGTTTTACATGTTGATTAACATGCTGAGGTTACAACAAGGTAGCAAAAGAAGTACGTAGCAGGAAAGTAAAGCGTAGCAGGCAGTAGCCGTAGCGTGTGCTACCGACTACGGGACTAACCTAAAGGTGTCAGGACAAGACGAAGACAGACAAGACAGGTAGGACACGACACGACATGGCACGACACGACACGACACGAAGGGTTCACGCCTTACGGGTTGAGGGGGATCAGACCCTCTCCCCGTGCGCACGCTCAACCCTACCCCAAACCCCAGAACTCAGGACAAGAAGTACAGAGATCACTTTCCGCTAGGGAAGCACCTGAAACGCCCGCAGGCTTTTTGTAACACGGAGATCACTCCCGCAAGGAGAGCATCTGAAACGCCCGAAGGCTTTTTGTAACACGGAGATCACTCCCGCAAGGAGAGCATCTGAAACGCCCGAAGGCTTTTTGTAACACGGAGATCACTCCCGCAAGGAGAGCATCTGAAACGCCCGAAGGCTTTTTTGTAACACAGTGACAAGACATGACCAAGGTGTATAACAGTGACAAGACACGACCAGTGTACGGGAGAGTTATTCTAGGGTGTCCACACACACGCACACACATAATAGCCCTACATCATCAAAGTTGTTGTTTCCAGGCTCAGACTTCGTCGTCAAGTCTGAGTCGTCAGGGGCGTCCCGGACGCTATCATTTCACGTCCGGTTCTATACATTCACAGTCTAACAGTTCTAGCAATCTAAGACCAAAGCACGGTCAAAAACGCAAGTGGGTACACTTGCCTGCGATGGCGAGTGTGTCGTCTGTCCGGGGCGTCTCGTCCAAGCGTCTCGTTCGCGGAAGTCCGTCTGAAATATCGCCACGGTGACGGTGTCAGGTCTCAGATTCATCAAATCTTATTAGGTTTCGTTTCTAGGTTGAACGTGGCTACCCTAACAGTCACGAGTCAAGTTGTCCGATCAGCCTATCCGACGATTCTATCCTATGTGCACAGTCAAAAGTCCGATCGTCGGTCTACGGTTCCACATCGTTTTAAGAGAGCAGAAATTAAATTTAGTTACATTAGTTGCCAGTTTTAATTAGGTTTTCTAAACTACGATGTGGGTTGTAGGATGACGATGGGGTACTAACCGTTGATGTCACGAATGTGGGTAGCGACGACGTGTACGTCCTCATCAGCGACACGTGCCTCGGGCTTTACTGTCACAACTTTAAGAACTCCGGCGTGGTCGTACGGAAGGCGTGACCAACTCTGCGTCAAAAGATTCGTGATATTAAACTAAGGTCTAAAACTTAATATGAATTATTCCAACCATCTTACACATATAGGCATTTACTGCTTAGTAATCTTAATATTTAGACACAAACCCATTACGTAAAGAAAATAGCATAGATCATATACTGTTATTTACTAACTTATCGTAGTTATAATAATTAATGTTGTACCCACCTACTAGTAACATGAATGTGATGCACTTGCCTGTTGATTCACGTTGATCGCTTGCTCGCAAGGGAGTCTTCGTTCATGGGTCTTGGCCGTAGATCCAAGTGCTGGGCGACACTTCACCTCAGGGCGGCGCAAAGTGATGCGGAGAAGAGCTAGATGGCGGCGGGTCGGGATCGCGACGGAGAGATCGCGGCGCACTGAGCGGGGCGAGGCACTGCGAACGCCGGCGATCGGGGTCTCGGGGAGGCTCGGCGACGAGCGGCCGTAGCGGAGCACAGCAGCGACGGGTGGCGCAGATCAGAGTGCAGGCGAGGGCGTCCGGAGACGTGTGATGGCGGCGGGAGTCGGGATCACGGTGGTCGGGGACTCGCGGTGTCAGCGGGGGCTGCTGCTCCTGTGCGGCGGCGGAAACCCCCGATGGCGGCGGCGTTGGGGGGCGCAGGCGTCGAGAGGGGGGTCGTGCTGGCCGGAGATGGGTGGCGGCGTCGGGGAGATGAAGAAGGCTGTGCAGCGAGAAGGCGAAGCCTCGGGGGTCGTGCGGGGTTCTGCTGTGTTTGCGCAATGAAGAGGAGGTCGGGGTTGAACATAACGGCGCTTGGAGACTGTGTTAGCGTGGGTTGAAAAGAAATCGGGTGCCTGGGGCTCTGATGCGTGAATGCTAAGGGAAAGTAGGGTTTCGTTCCTTTTTGTAGGCTGGGTTGTACTGTGGAATAGGTTAGGGGATAGGGTTTGATGTTAAAAAAAGAAAAGGAGAGCTGCTCTTTCTCCTTTGTGCGGCAGAGCTCTTGGCGTAAACAGAGAAAAGAGCCCTATATGCTTGGGGTAGAGTGTAGATTAAAATATATATATAAGATAAAGAAAGATAGGACTGGGTCTAGGTCTAGGTCTGTGGAAAATAACAGAGGGAGAGATCACGAAAATAAGGGGAGAAATGATTCACGTGGCGAGTGTGGAACGTGTGGAGAGACAGAGTAGTTAGGATTTTTTTTTAAAAGCCAAAACAAATTATTTGATTTGATCTCCTTTTGGAACAATGCAACCGTAGTATTAGCTAATAGTTTAAGAGAAATTATAATTTATGTTTGTTTGTTTTAAAAGAAACGCACAGACTCTTGTTTTGGATATTTACAAAAATGTTTAATAAAAAGAAAATGTTTTTAAAAACTAATAAGGAGTTATTAGCAGATTGGTTTCTCGACGTCCAAACATTACAAAGAAAATACCGGGGCGCTCGCGCCTTCGAGAGGGTTGCAGAAACGGGGTTCGGTCGTACGTCGGAACTACGGACGACTGTAATAAAAATCAAATACACCAAACGCACACAAAACACAACTACGCGCTAAAATACGTACGATCGGAAAGCGGCCGTTACAGTGACCTTGGAATCCAACAAGATCCACTAGTGTTAGTCATCAAAGTTTTCGGAAACCACACTTATTTGAACTTTATGTTTGTGTTCCTAAACTTACAATAATAGGATGTGTGATCAACACTATCACAAGTAAAGCACTTTGCATGCATATATTTGACAATTGAAGGCACATTGGTAATTTTCTCAAATTTAGGCTTTTCAACATTTTTCAAACCAAATCCAAGTCCACGTCTATTATTGCCATATAATTGATTTCCAAGAATGATATCTATAGATTTTTTTTCCTATGGAAAATTTCTTAATGGACAATTCAAGACTAGAGGTTTTGGATTTCAACAATGCATTCTCATTCATAAGCAAAGTACATTTACTTATAAAAACTTTCTTGTTTTCCTCTTCCTTCTTTTTAAAATCATCCATTTTCCTTTTAAGCTCGTTATTTAACATGCACAATTTTTCATTAAGCTCATTGATTATATAATCCTTTTCAGTTTCAAGCTTAATTACGTCTAGCTTAAGCATGCTAATATTATTCAATGAGGAAGGACAAGAACCACAAGCAGCTTTTTCAGATGAGCTAGATTTTTCTCTTTTTATCATGGCAATGGTTGATTTGCATTCTTCAAGTTCTTCGTTTAAGTTTTTAGATTCTTCAATCATATCACAGTTTTCTTTTTTGCAATTCAAAACAAGAATTTCTATAGCACTCAACAGTATTATCTAGCTCATCAATTTCTTCTTGCATTTTCTTAAAGAGCTCTGCTTTAGTATAAGATATTACCTCATCGTTCTTTGCCATTAAGCAGCAGGAGGAGTGTGCTTCATTCTCCTCGAGCTCATCTCCACTATCCATGTCCTACGTCAGCACTACGTCTTTTCCTTTCTCTTTTGCAACCTGAGCCGTCTCTTGTGGGAAATTCCTCGCATAATGTCCCTTTCTCATGCATTTAAAATATTCAACTTTATCATTAGTAGTATTCTGTTCAAAAGTATTTCTAGTAGGATTATATTTATTGGAGTGATTAAATCTTTGCGCCATCTCAGCTCTTCCTTACTTTGTCTTGATGTATCTACTGAATCCTCTTACCATAAGAGCATGCTCCTCATCAGTGCTGTCATCCTCGCTAGCTTGAGGAGCTAGTGGTTTTGGAGCTTTTTCTTTTGGTTCAGGTTTCTCTCTTTCTTCAATGTTCAGCAACTCAAGCTCATGGGACATTAGGTTGCCTATCAAGTCATCCACCATCATCTGTGATAGATCTTTCACTTTTTGGATGGCGGTGACTTTAGGCCTGAAAGAGCTTGGCAGCACTCTTAATAATTTCCTCACCTGTTCAAGGCTAGAATATGGCTTGCCGAGCGAGCTAGACTTGTAGACGATATTGGTGAACCTCGCAAACATCTCTGATATGGACTCTGATGGTAGCATGGGAAATCTCTCGTACTCTGTGCTCAGAAGTGCAGGTCTAGACTCCTTCACTTGTGACATTTCCTAGTGCGTCACCTCCAATGTATGTCATATTTCCTGTGCAGTTAGACAATGTGAGATGCGATTGAATTCTGATTTATCTAATGAACAAATAAGCGCATTCATTGCTTTAGCATTAAGAGCATAAAGTCTCCAATCATTGTCATCCCATTTATCATCAGGTTTAAGCATATCAACATCTCCAACTTTAATGACAGTGGCTTATAGCCTCTTTCAATAATTTGCCAAGCTTTATAATCAACAGATATAAGGTAGATTCTTATTCTATTTTTCCAATATGCATAATCTACACCATTAAATCTAGGGGACGTGATATGGACTAACCCTCAGCAAAAGCACTATCAATGTGGTTCATGGTCAAACCTAGGCTATATCCTAATAAACTGGCTCTGATACCACTTGTTGGATCTGGATCTAAGCCTAGAGGGGGTGAATAGGCTTATAAAAATTCTCGTGCAACCCACGAGAAATCACATGCAGTTTATAATCACAGGCAGTGCAAAAAGTATGCAATCACATAGTACGCACAGATATACCCTAGTTCGGTCGTCCCATAACCTACTCCAGCCCCCAAGCAGATACTAGCATTAATATGTTCCTTTTGTACAACTACAATGGGTCCTGAGCTCCCTGCCCCCCACCTAGAACGTACCACACTCCCAGAGTGCAGAACACTATCAACCTAGTAAATACTCTATCTTGACAAGTCCCACATGTCAAGA
Organism: Scilla litardierei; assembly: GCA_030789695.1. Classification (NCBI taxonomy): domain Eukaryota; kingdom Viridiplantae; phylum Streptophyta; class Magnoliopsida; order Asparagales; family Asparagaceae; genus Scilla; species Scilla litardierei. The sequence continues at coordinate 72,437,199 of CM061139.1, forward strand.
CCTCTTGTCTAGTCTCAGACTAAACAAGTCCCAAAAGAACACAAAAGTGGTAAAGTTTCCCCTACATAGATCTACACACAATCACAAATATAATGCTAAAGTAAAGGGTTTAGAAATGCTCAGATTTTGATGGTGTATCGTCTCTTTCGTTCAGCACGGTGTCAGCTTCAGTCTGGCGCAAATGATGTCCCGATCTGACTCCTGGATATCAATCTATGGCTCGAATATCACTCTGGTCTGTGCACAAAGTAATTTCAGTTCAAACTAAATATGATGCGGTCTGTGCACACAGCAACTCCTAACCTTCTCCACGTCAGCTCATTTTCATGCAAGCTCCTAACACGAGTATGCCTGCGGGAGCAGCATCTCTGTGACTCTGACGACTCCAACTTCGTGGGCTTGGCTTCTCCGACGGCTTCTCTTCGACGGCGGAGTTTTGAGTCCGGTAATGGCGTTTTGATTCCGACGGTGAGGCAGTGACACGATCTTCACGTGCGACACTCCGGCGGTGACTTGAGGCTCCCACTGTGACAAGGTGAACTCATCAAGGGTCTGGTAGCAACACAATGAAGATCGACGACGTCGGATGAAGGCGGTGGCTTGTTGAGGAGGTCACGGCAGTACAGGCTTCGAACGACGACAAGGAGATCTTCACGGCAATGTGATCCATGACAGGCACGGCGATGTACACTGGGAGACGGGTTGCTACTGGTGGATGATGGCTGCGACAATGTTGTCGGAGGTGGTTTCCACTGCAACACGAGGGCAGCCACTTCGACGAGGGCGCCGTCAGCTTGAGGGAAGATGAAGACAGCATCACTACTTTACGTGAGTCGATGAGAGCGATGATGGCACCCTGAGGCTATGGGATTATGATGTTCAATGAGGAGCTTTGCCAATGGTGCTTGTGGCATGTAGGATTCTTGGGATGTTTTGTGTGGCCCGCCCTCGGGGCATTTTGCGCGAGGCTTGTCTTGGAGATAAATATTTGGCCTTCCCCTACTAGGGTTTGAGATGGTAGCTTTTATGGGTAGTATAGCTAGGTTTTGCAAAAGGGAAGTCGGCTAGGGTTCTAATGAGAGGGTACGGCAATGGCTTGGATGAGAGGAGATCCCTAGCAATTAGGAGATGGTGATTAGAAGAGAGTTTGAATTGGATTTGTAAAGGAATATGATTTGATCTCTTCACTTTAATTGATATGAATCAATCCCCTTTGATGTTTGACTTGGTCCAAAGTGAAATAGGATTCCTCCACTTCTTTACCATCACTTGACTAAGTCCAATTGGCTATATGTATAGCAATTCATCCACCGCGTTGACTAAGTCATCAAATGTATATTTACTACTTTGCCATTCCTGAAACACACTTAGCACACGTTAAATAGTTCGTACACGTTTGTTATCATCAAACTAGAGATCCTAGATCGTTGTTTCCAACATGAGGTTGGTAACTCAGCTTCACTTATCATGGATCACACCATGTCTAACAAAGTACGATTCCTTCTCTCCAACATACCGTTATGTTGAGGTATATAAGGAGGCGTGACCTGCGAGAGAATCACATTCTCTTTTAAATACGTAAGGAATTCATGGCTCTAGTATTCTCCTCCTCGATCAGATCGAAGAATTTAATATTTTTGCCAGTTTCTTTTTCAACTTCGTTACAGTACTCTTTGAATCGCTCAAAAGTTTCGGACGTGTGTTTCATCAAGAACACGTGTCCAAACCTAGAGTGATCGTCAGTAAACGTAACGAACTATGAATATCCTCCTTTGGATAATGTAGACATCGGTCCACATACATCCGAATGTACGAGACCTAAGAGTTCACCAGCTCTCTCCCCATGACCTGCAAAGGGAGTTTTGGCTAGCTTACCTTTGAGGCAAGACTCGCAAGTGTCGTATGACTCATAATTCGAGAGACCTAAGGACCACTCTTTATGTAATTTCCTATGTCTCTTCTCTCCGATCTGGCCTAGTCTACAGTGCCAAAGATAGGTTTCATTATAACCTGATCCCTTGTGTTTTCGTGTATTAACATTTAATACAACTTCATTACTCAAAGTGTACACACCATTATTTAGGGTCCCAAATCCTAGCAATTTACTATCAAAGAAAATGTTCATAACCCTTTCGTTGATAGTAAAATTGTAACCCTCTCTAGCCAAAGTTGAGATGGAGATTACGTTACATAGTAAATTGCGGATATAGTAACTTTTCTTCATAAGCAAGTTAGTACCACTCACCAATGTGTGTTAGACATCTCCCACTGCCACAGCAGCAACACTTGCCACATTTTCGATATGGAGAACGACCTCATTCTTTTTGAAATTTCTATTAATTCTCATTCCATGTAACTTATTTACAGATGTGAGTGACGTGCGTTTATATTTCATATATTCACGCACGTCTTCTTTCTGATTTTCCACTGTTTTCCGTCGTTCCGTACCCGTTTTCTTGTGATTTCTAGTTTTATTTCACTTCTTTGTCTTTTTGTGTGAATGCAGGAGATTTCCAGCATTTGGGACATATAATGAAGATATCATGAGTTCCCGGAGCAACGGGAGGAGTCACGCGCGATCCAGGGGGTCAAACGACCAAGATTGCCATCTTTCAGCCCCCACCCGATCGGTTGGACACAGCCAACCGATCGGGTGATGCACGCGTGTCCGACCCAGACGGAAGCTGAAGCGAAGTGAAGATCAACCGACCGGTTCGCCGACCGGTTAAACACAGCTGAGTTCTCAGGAATTTGGAGCTGAATTCCAACCGATCGGGTGACATCTCACCCGATCGGTTCATCTGTAGCCGCATCGCCTCAAATATCGAACCGACGGCTCCACCCTCTTTCCCCAGTGATCGGTTGAAGATCCCGAAGCCCGATGGCCAAAGCAACAAGCAGCTCACCCGATCGGTTGATGTTTCAACCGATCGGGTGGCCTTTTCTTCCGCTTTCGCGCGTTGCTGATGCACTCATTGAAGATCTGCTATCATTCCAGAGGGATTTTAGGTGATCTCTTATTTTTCTAGCGTCGGTATCATCGTTAGCTTTCCAACGATAGGTCACATGCCTAAATCCGATTTTTTTACATTTTTCTGGAATTTTCTGAGCGCGGCTATGTGCTGAAATTGGGTGCTGTCTGGAATTGAACTTCACCCGATCGGGTGAACTTCCACCCAACCGGGTGAAATCATTTTCTGCCGTTTTGAGTCTCTGTTTCATTCCACCCGATCGGGTGAACTTCCACCCGATCGGGTGGGCTGGTTTTGACAGTTCTGGACCCGAACCTTGGGGTTTTGTGAGGGGTTATTTATAAGGGTTTTGGGGCACGACTTGGAGATAATCTTCTTCACTTTTTAGGGCTATTTCAGCCCCTTTGCTGGGGGGGCCTAGGTTAGTTTAGATTATGTCTTTTGGTTAATAAATCTTGTATTGGATTGAAGATTCAAACTCAAGATAAGTATTTCTTTCTCTTGTTTTCCATTATTTTGTGTTGTATTTGTTTTGCTTCATCATGAGTGTTTGTATGTCTTTTGTGTTGTTTGTTTATATGTTTTTCATCATTGAGTAGTATTGATGAACCCTAATACGGGTTAGGGTAGGATTGATGCTTGGGTTGTCTCATTTGACTTGGTTGCATGGCATGTGTTCGATGAAATGTGTCAGTGGGGATTTCTAGCAATCTGAGTCCAATTCGTACGGTAACACACTAGATGCGTTGGGGATGGGGTCCGGTGTCTTGTCCAGTCAAGATCCACTTTGATGTATTGCTAGAAATCACATTTGACCTATTTGGCCATTAGGGTTACGCGGGGGCGTTTTATTGTCATTGGCGGGAGAAAGACCGCCTCTGACCGTCGGGCCAATGGGGAATAAACTTGGCGGTTGACTCTCTAGCCACAGCTCACACCCCTAGCGTAGACATCGAGTCCTCGCGTGTAACGACCCACTTACGGGGCCCGTTACTGCTTGGAACATGCACAAGTCCTGCTAGGCACCAATGAAGTCAACACATGCTATGTTGCAGAAATACGCCAAAATACTGATAATGAAAGTGGTACACTACCTTATTACAACCCAGCAGCTAACAGGAAAGGAAAATACAACCGAAAATACAAAAGATACATCAAACCACTCTCGAAACAACAAAGCAAATCTCCCACACTCACTCTCAATACTCAGGGTCATGCTGGTCCTGCTGGTCGAACTCAACCACAAAATCAGCGTCTGCGGCCTCTGGTGCAAACTCCTCGACCTGGGTGATATCTGGCGAGTCCAACACAAAGAGGAGTGTCGCCAGGATCAGACGTAACTCAAAGTATCTCTATACATGGGTATTGAAACAAATGTACAAGCATGGCAATTTAAAAGTAAAGAGGTAAAGTGCAAACAATACTGGTAAGGGAAAAAGAGCAGAAAAGTAACCTTGCAGTTGTACATCTATCATCAATTTCTAGCAGTTAAAAGTGCAATATTAAAAGTGACTATGTAACAAGAGTCTATTTGTGCCTATACATAAACCGTGACTTACAATGCGGGGTGCAATGAGCAACCAAGAGGCCACCTCTTACCACGGGTGCTACCCGGGCGAACTATGCTATGAATACTATGAATACTATGCAATACTCTGTGATCTGTGATGGTTGTCACCGGCTACTATGATGGGTTGCTAGAACCCGCACGGTGACAACAAAGGCTGGACTAGTCGCTCCCGCACCCTCGCTATTATAAGTTACCCCAAAACCCAGTGTCGGTGCAATTTTCTAGCATGTCACATTTCCAGTTACAACTTTCTGTCAATCATGTCATGAAGCCCAATTCTGCTTCCTTTACGATACTGTGCAATTTTACGATACGATACCATGCAATTTTAGCTAACAGTTCAAAAAAAATGAAAACACTGTGATAACGAAATAAAACTAGGTTGGCATGCATTTGTTATTGTTTTAAGAACCCATGTCAAGGGTACGATGAGTTACCCTTCGCCTTGTCGTGAAAGGCGCGTTTTGAAAAGCGGTCGGTGTACCTGGTTCACACGTGTTACGAACGAGTTAGTTTAACGAATTAATAGAGTGTTAAGAGAGCAAGTTAACTTATAACTAATTACTGATAACATGTTATTAAAGCTTAACTTTCTATTAGAACTTATATTAAAACTTAGGCTAATTAAGTAACTAATCTTTAAAACTTAATAAAAATAACTTAAACCTATTTAAAACTTAGCTTAATATATAATAACTAAACTTTATAAAAATATAACTTATATAACTTTATAATAATATCTTTAAACTTAATTAATCTTAAAACTTATTAAAAAATATAACTTATCTTTATTATTAATAATAATAATATTAATAAAACTTATATTAAAACTTTACCCCCCTCTGTTACTCACCCTCCCTCTTGCTCTTCTCCTTCTCCTTCTCGTTTCCTGTTCTTTTCTTTTTCCCGTTTTTTTTGTTGGAGAGCTCGGCGCACGGCGGGAGGGCGCAAGGGTATCACGGCGGAAGGAGGGCGGCGCTTCGACGGCGGGGCCGTGGGCTCGGGCGGCTAGGGCGGCGGATGCAGCGGCTAGGGCGCACGACGAGGCGATCTGAGGCGGGGCGGTCGGATCGGAGGCGGGGATGCGGATGCCGCGGCTGGGGGGCACCGGCGAGCGAGATCCGGCGACGGCCTCTTCCAGGCGGTAGCGGCGCGGTTCGATGGGGGGCGCGGCTGAGCAGCTCCGGGGGCGGCGCGATTCACTGTGGCGCAAGGCGGGGGTGGCGTACGGGGGCTTGGCGGCGGTGGCTGCGAGATCGGGGGGTTTGATTTTTGGGTTTATTTTGGGGGATTTGTGGTTTCAGATTTGGGATTGTTTGTAGTTCTGGTTTGCTTTGATTTTTGGCTTGTAGGGGGTTGGTGGAGAAGATGTTGGCTTGTTTGCTGGTGGTGAAGGGGTTGATGGTGGTGCTCATGTGGGTTGCTGTGGCTGAAGGTGGTCGGTTGCTGTTTGTTTTTCCCTGTATGTTGTTTTAAGAACGAGGATGGAGGAGACAGATTGAATGAGGGTTGGTTGATGGGTAGGGGCTGTTGTTAAGGACTTGACGTGAGATGTTGGATCTCACCAAATTTTGGTGGGAAATGAAGGTTGTAGGGTAGTTAGGGTAAAAGGTAATATAGTAAATGAAATTAGTAAAAAAAATGATAAGTTAATTTGAAATTAACCTTTGGTTAAAAGTAATTTTTGTGATTTTAAAATAGTTAGTAGTAATTAGCTAATTAGTAATTAACTCTTAATTAAGAGTAATTAGTTATGGTCACTCGGCCGATAGTTACGCTACGACAAAACTAAAACAAAGACGCGCTCGCGTCAACGTACGAACGAAAATCACTCGGACGAAAATAACTGGATCAATGAAGTAAAAATACACGCACCTAACAGTCAAAATACAACTAGAAAAACAGGTCGTTACATCCTACCCTCCTTAGAATAATTCCGTCCTCAGAATTCTCTACGGGGTAAGGAAAAGGCAGGGGTAACGTCCTCGCATCTCATCCTCTCGCTCCCAGGTTGACTCCCCTGGCGAGTCGCGATGCCACATCACTCTGACTAGATCAATAGTCCTATTCCTAAAGACCTTTTGGCAACGATCTAGGATCTCCACGGGTTGCTGCTCGTACATCAAGTCTGGACGAACTGCGATCTCTGAGTAGTCCACGACATGACTCGGGTCGCTCACATAGCGACGTGACTGCGAGATGTGGAATACATTGTGCACTCCCTCTAAAGCAGGGGGCAGTGCAAGCTTGTATGCCACCTCTCCGACTCGCTCCAAAATATCGAATGGCCCAATAAATCGGGGACTGATCTTTCCTCTCCGACCAAAACGAATCAATCCTCGGTTGGGCGAGATCTTCAGAAATACATGATCACCGGGCTGAAACTCCAGATGTCGACGCTTCGCATCTGCCCAATGCTTGTACCTGTCTTGAGCCAGCTGTAGCTTCTCCCTGATGGTCCGAACCACATCCACGGCTTTGGTGATTAGCTCAGGACCAACCAACTCTCGATCTCATACATCATCCCAGCTCAAGGGGGATCGGCACTTCCTCCCATACAGTGCCGTAAAAGGTGCCATACCAATGCTAGATTGGTAGCTGTTGTTGTATGCAAACTCTACCAAATGGAGATGATCTTCCCATGATCCTTTGAAGTCCAGCATACATGCCCGTAGCATGTCTTCCAGTATCTGTATAGTACGCTCTGACTGACCATCTGTCTGCGGATGGTAAGCCGTACTAAAACTCAAGTGAGTCCTCAAGCTCTCCTGAAGACTCCTCCAAAAACGAGATGTGAACCTGGTGTCTCTGTCCGAGACAATGCTGATAGGAGCTCCATGCAGCTTCACAATCTCATCCATGTACTTCTTGGCCAATACTTCTGTAGACTGGCCCACTTTGAAAGGAATGAAGTGCGTTGTCTTGGTCAATCGGTCTACGATCACCCAGACAGCGTCATTCTGCTTCGTACTCTTGGGTAGACCAATCACGAAGTCCATCGTGATGTGCTGCCATTTCCACTCCGAAATGGGCAATGGCTGCAATAAGCCGGCAGTCCTCTGGTGTTCCGCCTTCACCTGTTGGCACACAATACACTTCGCTACGCTCCGAGCGACACTTCTCTTCATGCCATGCCACCAGTAATGCTATCGCAGATCCTGGTACATCTTGGTACCCCCATGATGTATAGAGTAAGGAGAGCTGTGAGCTTCCTCCAACAGCTCCTCTCTAATGGCAGCAGACGATACACATATCCTGTCCTCAAACCTCAAGGATCCATCTGCATGAATCTTAAACTCTGGTCTCTGGCCTGCTATCACCAGATCTCTAATCTTTCGCAGCTTCTCATCGTCCATCTGAGTAGACTTGATCCTCTCTACCAAGGTCGACTGGATATGCATGCCCATCAAAGATGCAGTCATCCCTGGTAGAATCACTTCTATACCCATGTCTCGGATCTCTTGCTGCAACCTCCACTGAATCGTAAGGGTCATCACTGCTGGAAGACGACTCAATGCATCCGGTACAACATTGACTTTCCCAGGATGGTACTGAAGGTCAATGTCATAATCTGCCATGAGCTTGACCCATCGTCCCTGACGCATGTTGAGCTCCTTCTGAGTGAAGAGATACTTCAGACTCTTATGATCCGAGAACAACTTCACGTGCTCACCCAATAGGAAGTGCCTCCAAATCTTCAGTGCAAAAATCACTGCCGCCAACTCAAGATCATGAGTGGGGTAGTTCTTCTCATGAATCTTCAACTGCCAGGATGCATATGCTACGACTCGACCATGCTGATGTAGCACGCATCCGAGTCCTTTGCCAGATGCATCGCAGAAGACTTCAAATCCTCCTGATCGGTCTGGAATGATCAAGATGGGTGCAGTCGTCAATCTCTTCTTCAGCTCCTGGAAAGCATCCTCACATGCTTTCGACCAAACAAACATCACATCCTTTCTCGTTAATCGCATCATGGCTCCCGCGATCTTCGAGAAATCTTTGATGAACCTCCGGTAGTAGCCAGCTAGTCCCAAGAAGCTTCGAATCTCGGTCACTGTTCGGGGGACTGGCCAGTTTTGAACAGCGGCTACTTTTTCAGGATCAACAGTAATCCCTGCTCCAGACACCACGTGGCCTAGAAATGCCACCTCGTTTAGCCAGAACTCGCACTTGCTAAGTTTGGCATAAAGCTGATGTCTTCTCAGGGTCTCGAGAACCTTCTTGAGATGCTCTGCATGCTCCATCGCATTCTTCGAGTAGATGAGAATGTCGTCGATGTAGACTACAGCGAACTTGTCCAAGTATTCATACAATACTTGGTTCATGAGACTCATAAATACCGCGGGTGCATTGGTCACACTAAACGGCATCACTAAGTACTCATAATGTCCGTATCTAGTCCTGAATGCAGTCTTGGGAACATCTTCATCCTTCACCTTCACTTGATGGTACCCTGTCCTCAGATCCAGCTTCGAATAGATGCTTGACCCACCGAGCTGGTCAAAAAGATCGTCGATACGTGGTAGAGGGTACTTGTTCTTCACGGTGACTTTGTTCAGCTCGCGGTAGTCAACGCACATACGAAGGGATCCGTCTTTCTTCTTCACCAGCAATATAGGAGATCCCTAGGGAGATACACTGGGTCGTATCCATCCCTTATTTAGTAGCTCATCAAGTTGGACCCGCAATTCTTCTAGCTCAAATGGTGCTAAACGATACGGTCCCTTGGACATCGGTTGGGCTCCTGGCATTAGTTCGATGGAAAATTTAAGGGTGCGATCCAGAGGCAAACCTGTAAGGTCGTCTGGAAACACATCCAAGAACTCTCGAACCACTTCTGGTATCTCGGGCTCAGCGTCCATCGCGGCTGCTACTGCTTCGGTCGACCTGGCCTTGTACTTCACCGGTCCCACAGATCTGCTCCCACTAATGAACTTAAACTTCGGATGATCAGAAATGTCGAAGGCTACCCTCCTTCGACAACAGTCGATGGTGGCATGGAAAGTTCCCAACCAATCCATCCCGAATACAGCATCAAAGTTCGGGATATCAATCATCATGAAGTCGGCAAACAAAGCTCGCCCACAAATCACCACTGGGCATTGAGGATACCCACTGGTCGCCTTTATCACTCCGCCACCCGTATTGACGTTCCAATCGGTAGTTAAAGTTTTGACAGGAATGGTATAGGTGCGAACGAATCGACTCGCTAGAAAGCAGTGTGATGCTCCCGAGTCGAACAAGGAGAGGGCGGGATTCCCAGCTACTAGCATGACACCTAGGTTCAAACACTAATCTAAGCAACCAATGCTAATGAAAGAAAAGATATACTAATAATGCAAGAATTATACCTGTGATCACTTTACCGGTGGCCTCGGCCTCTTCGACAGTCATGGTGTAAGCCTGGCGTCTCGGTGGTGGCTGCCTTGCCTGTTGGAATACCCTCTGCAGTGGAGGTAGTGGTGGATGTTGTGGGGCAATCCCAGTCGGGGCAGCACGAGGAGCTGGAGCTGGAACTGGAGCTGGAGCTGGAGCACGTGACCTATGATGCGGGCAATTCCTAGCCACGTGTCCAGACTCTCCACAAACTAGACAAAGGCCCAGAAAAACTCGACACTCAGATTTGAAGTGTCCAGACTTTCCGCAAAAGTGGCAGACCGGGAGGGCCTGCTGCTGTGGTCCTGGCCTCTTAAACTGAACCTGCTGAATAGGGCGGTGCATCTATGGCCGTCTGCTTGGCCCAGCATGGGTCGGTGGGGGCCTCGCAGATGTTGCCAGCATGCGTTCTTCCTTTTCCTCCTCTTCGACCATCTCATGGTTACGAGCAATGGCCAGAACTTCAGCATGTGTGGTCGGGCTAGCACCGACCATCATCCTTCGAATCTCAATATTGAGCCCCTGCTGGAACTGTTGGGCTCGATTCAAAGCATTTGTAACCATCTCTGAAGCAAACCTGCTGAGCCTGGAGAACTCATCATCATACTGATCCACCGTCATCGAACCCTGCTTCAGGTTGATGAACTTCTTCCTCATCTTGATCGTTGCGTGTGGGGGAAAGTACTGAGCGTTGAATGTACTTGTAAATACATCCCACGAAATCGACAATCCCAAGCGGTCTTCAACCGCCTGCCACCAGTCCCTAGCACCATCCGTCAGTTGCCTCTTGATGGTAGCCACCCAGGCTTCTTCTCGAATCTAAGATGCTCTCAGATCATCAGTGATGCGCTTGAGCCATTCTTCTGCCTGAAGATGGTTCTCAGTCCCTGCGAAGGTCTTCGGGCTCATCCCTCGAAAGTGATAAGCACTCGGGTCAGCTCGTTGCTCTCTGCGCAAAGCCTGTTCCAAGGCCTGTCCAAGCTGCTGATGAAGGGCATACATGCCCCGCATGCAATCTTCTGCAGACAACGGTGCAGTCGGGAATGCTGTTGCGCCCGAACCGTTGTTGGCTCCATTGCCAGCATCATTCTGGTTGGGACCCCCATTCTGGTGGTTGATCCCTGATCCAAAAGCACTGTCACCGCTTCCCAAAGTGTTCCTTTCCATGTCTTATCTACATTTCATAAGGTTTGATCAGTTCCATTGAGTATTTTATACGGCATATTCTGAACTTCCTGTATTGTTCATGTGGCTTTTAGCGCGGACCTGCATGGGCCACCAAACTTGTAACGACCCACTTACGGGGCCCGTTACTGCTTGGAACATGCACAAGTCCTGCTAGGCACCAATGAAGTCAACACAGGCTATGTTGCAGAAATACGCCAAAATACTGATAATGAAAGTGGTACACTACCTTATTACAACCCAGCAGCTAACAGGAAAGGAAAATACAACCGAAAATACAAAAGATACATCAAACCACTCTCGAAACAACAAAGCAAATCTCTCACACTCACTCTCAATACTCAGGGTCCTGCTGGTCCTGCTGGTCGAACTCAACCACAAAATCAGCGTCTGCGGCCTCTGGTGCAAACTCCTCGACCTGGGTGATATCTGGCAAGTCCACCACAAAGAGGAGGGTCGCCAGGATCAGACGTAACTCAAAGTATCTCTATACATGGGTATTGAAACAAATGTACAAGCATGGCAATTTAAAAGTAAAGAGGTAAAGTGCAAACAATACTGGTAAGGGAAAAAGAGCAGAAAAGTAACCTTGCAGTTGTACATCTATCATCAATTTCTAGCAGTTAAAAGTGCAATATTAAAAGTGACTATGTAACAAGAGTCTATTTGTGCCTATACCTAGACTGTGACTTACAATGTGGGGTGCAATGAGCAACCAAGAGGCCACCTCTTACCACGGGTGCTACCCGGGCGAACTATGCTATGAATACTATGAATACTATGCAATACTCTGTGATCTGTGATGGTTGTCACCGGCTACTATGATGGGTTGCTAGAACCCGCACGGTGACAACAAAGGCTGGACTAGTCGCTCCCGCACCCTCGCTATTATAAGTTACCCCAAAACCCAGTGTCGGTACAATTTTCTAGCATGTCACATTTCCAGTTACAACTTTCTGTCAATCATGTCATGAAGCCCAATTCTGCTTCCTTTACGATACTGTGCAATTTTACGATATGATACCATGCAATTTTAGCTAACAGTTCAAAAAAATGGACACACTGTGATAACGAAATAAAACTAGTTTGGCATGCATTTGTTATTGTTTTAAGAACCCATGTCAAGGGTACGATGAGTTACCCTTCGCCTTGTCGTGAAAGGTGCGTTTTGAAAAGCAGTCGGTGTACCTGGTTCACACGTGTTACGAACGAGTTAGTTTAACGAATTAATAGAGTGTTAAGAGAGAAAATTAACTTATAACTAATTACTGATAACATGTTATTAAAGCTTAACTTTCTATTAGAACTTATATTAAAACTTAGGCTAATTAAGTAACTAATCTTTAAAACTTAATAAAAATAACTTAAACCTATTTAAAACTTAGCTTAATATAAATTAACTAAACTTTATAAAAATATAACTTATATAACTTTATAATAATATCTTTAAACTTAATTAATCTTAAAACTTATTAAAAATATAACTTAACTTTATTATTAATAATAATAATATTAATAAAACTTATATTAAAACTTTACCCCCCTCTATTACTCACCCTCCCTCTTGCTCTTCTTCTTCTCCTTCTCGTTTCCTGTTCTTTTCTTTTTCCCGTTTTTTTTGTTGGAGATCTCGTCGCACGGTGGGAGGGCGCAAGGGTATCACGGCGACGGCGGGGATGTGGGCTCGGGCGGCTAGGGCGGCGGATGCGGCGGCTAGGGCGCACGGCGAGGCGATCCGAGGCGGGGCGGTCAGATCTGAGGCGGGGAGGTGGATGCGGTGGCTGGGGGGCTCAGGCGAGCGAGATCCGGCGGCGGCCTCTTCCAGGCGGTAGCGGCGCGGTTCGATGGGAGGCGCGACTGAGCAGCTCCGGGGGCGGCGCGATTCATGGTGGCGCAAGGTGGGGGTGGCGTACGGGGGCTTGGCGGTGGCGGCTGCGAGATCGGGGGGTTTGATTTTTGGGTTTATTTTGGGGGATTTGTGGTTTCAGATTTGGGATTGTTTGTAGTTCTGGTTTGCTTTGATTTTTGGCTTGTAGGGGGTTGGTGGAGAAGATGTTGGCTTGTTTGCTGGTGGTGAAGGGGTTGATGGTGGTGCTCATGTGGGTTACTGTGGCTGAAGGTGGTCGGTTGATGTTTGTTTTTTCCCTGTATTTTGTTTTAAGAACGAGGATGGAGGAGACAGATTGAATGAGGGTTGGTTGATGGGTAGGGGCTGTTGTTAAGGACTTGACGTGAGATGTTGGATCTCACCAAATTTTGGTGGGAAATGAAGGTTGTAGGGTAGGTAGGGTAAAAGGTAATATAGTAAATGAAATTAGTAAATAAATGATAAGTTAATTTGAAATTAACCTTTGGTTAAAATTAATTTTTGTGATTTTAAAATAGTTAGTAGTAATTAGCTAATTAGTAATTAACTCTTAATTAAGAGTAATTAGTTATGGTCACTCGGCCGATAGTTACGCTACGACAAAACTAAAACAAAGACACGCTCGCATCAACGTACGGACGAAAATCACTCGGACGAAAATAACTGGATCAACGAAGTAAAAATACACGCATCCAACAGTCAAAATACAACTAGAAAAACAGGCCGTTACATCGCGAGTGGGAACGGCTTGGACAAAATGTTGGGAGTTATCATTGTGGCCTTAATGCTCCCGGTTGCGGAAGGTGCTAATGGACATGGGAATGCCCACCGTCCGGAACCGGGTAGGCCTAGCGTACTAGGCACCGACCGGAATATCGGGCCATGGACGCTAGGTACCACCTTTTGGGGCAATGTCTCACCCTGGGTCAAGTCAAATGCCAAGTGTCATGAATGCTCTAGCCCGTGTTAGCGGGGATTCATTTCGTGCCTTTTTATTTCTTTCTTTTATTTCTACACTTCCACCCATATTGTCCGCGTAGCTAGCACACAACCTAGGCGAGGCTAGTAGCCATTCAAGCCATCCACCTCCCTGAGTTCGATAAACCCGCACCCTACACTAACCGTGCACTTGCGGTAAAACGACACCGCGCCCAAACCGTAAACGGGGCGTCGGTCAAGTTTTTGGCGCCGATGCCGGGGAGGCGTTCGGTTTGATATTAGCTTAGCTTGGGTTCGTTAGACTACGCATTAAAAAAAAAATTTTTAATATTCAAAAACCAAGAAATTTTTCCCCCACCATTATATTATCTTTTTGTTATTTTCTTGTACTATTGACGCTCCTCTCTAGTTTTCTTATTTTTGTTGTCCAGTTATCTTTGGTGTAACCATGTGGAGATCAAATTTCGATGCTCAGATGGGAGGATACGATCCTTATTCAGTTGTGTTTTGTGAGACTTGTGGGATGGTTGGGCACATGTATTATGATTGCCCATTTACGCTTGAGAGCCTCCCCCTACCCCAAGGCCAAACATTTTCCCACAACCTTAGCCCAAACACCTCCCATCCATGTCCTCAACCTTATACCCCTCCACAAACACAAGAAGAATCAAGCCTCGTGTCTCTCCTTGAAAGTGACATGTTTAACCAAGGCCAAATATTACAAAACTTGATGGTACCAATCACCGAGCCTACACCAAGGAGAGGGGATGAAGGAGAGGATATACCCACTTTCATGGTTGAGACCACCAAGCCATCGGCCACCATAGACACATCTCAAGCCGATACCCCATTTTTCCAACACTACCACTTGGATGACGAAGCATTTTTTGATGATGATAGTGAGGATGGGGTGATTTTTGTAGGGTCTGTGAGAGAGACTTCTTGTCTTGATTTGGATACCCCCACATGAGTCCTATGAGTGCATCGAGGAGTTTACAGATATTATGCATACCGACGAGGAGGATGTGTGTGAGGACGAGGACACCATGACCACATACGAGGGGTCCACTCTACATCCACCTCCATAGCCATCTTTGTCGCAGCTTCTTCCTTGGTCTGTGGTCAACCACGAGGATGTCATTCAGGACATCGGGCAGATGGTGGAGTATGAGCATATCGTCGAGGAGAATGTGCATGAGAGCTTGGATACGATGGTCCACTTCATGGAGCCCGAGTCAATCTACCTCTACCGTCGCTCCCCATTTCTTCTGCGGCTGAGCATCTACTTGAGAATATTGCCCCTATTCAGGGAGATTTTCATACTCACTCTCACTCCACTTTTGAGTCTCGCTTTTCACGTCCTATTTCTTTAGACTTATATGTTTTTGACACACCATATCTCTCGCAGGACACAGGATCTATTTCCCTTGAGGTATGCTGCGTTGTGTCACTACCTGGAGATCCACTTCTCATGGAGAGCGAGAATTCGGTCGTCGCTAGTACAGAGGATAGCGACCCATTCTCAGGGAGTATTCGTCACCCTTTTATTATTTGTCCAACTTATGTTGATGATTATCTCTGGGATACATTTATTTTGGGAAAAGATTTCTTGCCATGGGCTGATGCACCTCGTCCTTTGCAGGTCACAGGTGGATACCTACTAAGGATGCTTGGAGGTGCATTGCTTGGGTCCATTGGCACTCGTGGCACAGCGCTTCTGGCGGAGCCACAGAAGGAGCAGTTAGAGCAGCTACCTGCCCCACTTCAGATCTTAGATCCGCCTATGCTCAGGTGTATCCTAATCCAGTAGTGTAAAAATTTACCTCTTTTTGGTTAAGATTTGAATAATCTCATCTCTTCTCATTAGCGAGGGGAGCGTATCTAGGAATTGCTTTTGCATCATAATAACCCATCACGTCGTGCCCTTCTATCGCTTCTACCGCCCACACCCCACATCCTCTTCTGAGGAGAATGAGCACACCGTCTCTCCTACATTTTGATTTCTTTCTTTTCTTTTCCGATCTTCCCCTTGCATATTTCTGCATCACATTGATCATATCATTTCGCTAGCATTGTCATGTTTAGCTTGGGGGAATCGATTTGTGTGCATGTTTTTGTGTGTCGTTGTTGTGTGTCTTTGTCTATGTGTTCTTTCGTCGTGTTTTATATCTTTTATTTGAGTGTTTCTTTTTCTTTATTTTTTAGTTTCGTTCATGTGTTTTTCATGTTTTTCACTTTTTGTGTCGGTGCGCACCCCCCATTTTCTTTGCACTCCCGTATAAACTATTATTGCATTGAGGGCAATACAAGTTTCAGCTTGGGGGAGTCTTACTTCGTGCGTCATTTGTGTCGTTTTTCTTCGTTTTTGAGTCGTTTTCCATCGTGTTTTTCTTTTTCTTCTCATCTTTTGTTCTCTCTCTCCTAGAGATGACCCCATATGATGAATTGCCACTGAAACACACACACACACACACACACACACACACTTAGCATAGCTACGATGATCACATTCACTATCCCTATGAAGCCGAGTCCTATTGCATTTCATGCTTCGTGGGTTCACTATGCTTCTATGTGAGTCGTGTGCCGTGACTAGCTTATTGTGCTTCTACTTTGTGATGTTTATTTATATATCTATCCTTAGTTGACCCATAGATTATAATGCTTCGATTTGAATATGCGGTATTTGCTTCTACTGTCTGCTTCTATATGCATGTTATATGTTTATATCGTATGTTTCAATTCACATGTGTCGGGATTCCACAAACAATGACTAGGATAACCCATTTAGCCTATGCTCTGATTAGCGAGAAATATCTCCTTTGCTCAAGTGTTTAGAATCCGATTTCATTTTAATTTTACTTGGTGCAAATCCCCTCGTCGTGTACCGTTCTCCCACTTGGGAGAGTACACATGTATATATCACGATATCCAAAAATCAAAAAAAAAATAGAGAAAAGAAAAACCCAAAAAAGAAAAGAAAAGAGAAAAGAGAAAAATATGTATAGCCAAAAATCCAAAAAAAATACATATACCCAAAACCCAAAAAAAAATTCCCGTGTGAATATTTTTCCTATCCTCCGAGAATAAAAGGAAGGCGAGAATTTGCACCGAGTGTTCTACTCCACACCTTCTCAACCTTCATCGTTTTCGAAAACACTTGGTATAGAAACTCTCTAGTGGTTACCTAGGCGATAGTGTGGTGATTTCCTAGTCCCTAGCTGTGGAGTCCCCGATGCATGATACGCTTCTATTCTTATACTCTTCTCATGCATGCTTGAGCTAATATTCACCGCAATTGCAAATTGAATTGATATTTGGGTCATTCCTTGGATTTGTGTATATGGAGCTATATTGCACAATGTAGATAGCGACACTGTCTGCTAGCACATGACCACACTCACTCGCGCTCCACTGCGTGGGCCCACGACACTTGTTTGGACTCACATTCCTTGTTTTAGTGATGTGTTTTGTCGTATGCTTGCTTAGCTTGGTGTGTTTGATTTTGTTGGCTCTGACGGGCGATTTAGGATTTCGATTTCTCTTTCTTTCTCTCTCTCTCTCTCTATTTTTTTCCTTCAAGCTCCTACTCTCACTCGTCTTCCTCGAGGACGAGGAAGGGTTTAGCTTGGGAGATTTTGATGTGCGTTTATATTCATATATTCACGCACGTCTTCTTTGTGATTTTCCACTGTTTTCCGTCGTTCCGTACCCGTTTTCTTGTGATTTCTAGTTTTATTTCACTTCTTTGTCTTTTTTGTGTGAATGCAGGAGATTTCCATCATTTGGGACATATAATGAAGATATCATGAGTCCCCGGAGCAACGGGAGCAGTCACGCGTGATCCAGGGGGTCAAACGACCAAGATTGCCATCTTTCAGCCCCCACCCGATCGGTTGGACACAGGCAACTGATCGGGTGATGCACGCGTGTCCGACCCGGACGAAAGCTGAAGCGAAGTGAAGATCAACCGACCGGTTCGCCGACCGGTTGAACACAGCTGAGTTCTCGGGAATTTGGAGCTGAATTCCAACCGATCGGGTGACATCTCACCCGATCGGTTCATCTGTAGCCGCATCGCCTCAAATATCGAACCGACGGCTCCACCCGCTCTCCTCAGTGACCGGTTGAAGCTCCCGAAGCCCGATGGCTAAAGCAACAAGTAGCTCACCCGATCGGTTGATGTTTCAACCGATCGGGTGGCCTTTTCTTCCGCTTTCGTGTGCTGCTGATGCACTCATTGAAGATCAGCAATCATTCCAAAGGGATTTTGGGTGATCTCTTATTTTTTAGCGTTGACATCGTCGTTAGCTTTCCAACGATAGGTCACATGCCCAAATCCGATTTTTCTACATTTTTCTGGAATTTTCTGAGCGCGGCTATGTGCTGAAATTGGGTGCTGTCTGGAATTGAACTTCACCCGATCAGGTGAACTTCCACCCGACCGGGTGAGATCATTTTCTGCCGTTTTGAGTCTCTATTTCATTCCACCCGATCGTGTGAACTTCGACCCGATCGAGTGGGCCGGTTTTGACAGTTCTGGACCCGAACCTTGGGGTTTTGTGAGGGGTTATTTATAAGGGTTTTGGGGCACGACTTGGAGATAATCTTCTTCACTTTTTAGGGCTTTTTCAGTCCCTTTGCTGGGGGGCCTAGGTTATTTTAGATTAGGTCTTTTGGTTAATAAATCTTGTATTGGATTGAAGATTCAAACTCAAGATAAGTATTTCTTTCTCTTGTTTTCCATTATTTTGTGTTGTATTTGTTTTGCTTCATGATGAATGTTTGTATGTCTTTTGTGTTGTTTGTTTATATGTTTTTCATTATTGAGTAGTATTGATGAACCCTAATACGGGTTAGGGTAGGATTGATGCTTGGTTGTCTCATTTGACTTGGTTGCATGGCATGTGTTCGATGAAATGTGTCAGTGGGGATTTCTAGTAATCTGAGTCCAATTCATACGGAAGCACACTAGATGTGTTGGGGATTGGGGTCCGGTGTCTTGTCCAGTTAAGATCCACTTTGATGTATTGCTAGAAATCACATTTGACCTATTTGGCCATTAGGGTTACGCGGGGGCATTTTATTGTCATTGGCGGGAGAAAGACCGCCTCTGACCGTCGGGCCAAGGGGGAATAAACTTGGCGGTTGACTCCCTAGTCACAGCTCACACCCCTAGCGTAGACATCGAGTCCTCGCGCGTGGGAACGGCTTGGACAAAATGTTGGGAGTTATCATTGTGGCCTTACTGCTCCCGGTTGCGGAAGGTGTTAATGGACATGGGAATGCCCACCGTCCGGAACCGGGTAGGCCTAGCATACTAGGCACCGACCGGAATATCGGGCCATGGACGCTAGGTACCACCTTTTGGGGTAATGTCTCACCCTGGGTCAAGTCAAATGCCAAGTGTCATGAATGCTCTAGCCCGTGTTAGCGGGGATTCATTTCGTGTCTTTTTATTTCTTTCTTTTATTTCCACACTTCCACCCATATTGTCCGCGTAGCTAGCACACAACCTAGGCGAGGCTAGTAGCCATTCAAGCCATCCACCTCCCTGAGTTCGATAAACTCGCACCCTACACTAACCATGCACTTACGGTAAAACGACACCGCGCCCAAACCGTAAACGGGGCACCGGTCAGTGAGAGCCCGCACCGGTATCTAATACCCATGCATTAGAAGTCACGGAAAGAACTACACTTTGTATAACTATTATGGGAGTTGAGGTATCAGCATGCACCTTATTCTTTTGCTCCCGTACTGCTTTTGTTTCCCTTCGCCAATCCTTATTACCAGTGGTTATATTCTTGTCTTGGATATATTTAATTCCACTCATCATGCTGCAAAGAATATAACTCCTAAAATTAGCTTGCGTTCATAATTTTAAATACAATTAGATTGGTTTTTATCCAATTATATTCTCCCACTATTTAATGACCATATTAAGCCATAACATTGAGCGTGCTCAACAAGTTGTTTGATTCTGCAGTCGATAGATGAACTCTTCATCAATCATATCATATATGACTCCCTATAGATTTTTACCCATGTCACTTAAGATCATGAGTGTGCTCATCCAAATCATAATGACTAGTTTAGTCAGACCCTTGTTTTCATGTCTAGCTTAAATTACATAGGCACTCGATGTATTCATAACACGACGGTTTGGGTTAAGTCTAGACTACATCAGATGTAATTAGAAGTTGGTTTCCATAAGGTTGTCATGCCATAGCTTGAGTGTTCTCAACAACTATAACACGGAACCTATAGTTGACAAACTCCAAAACAAGGAGTGCTACGATTAATCTTGAATAAGATTTTTAACGTATTAAACTAGATGTGATCGATGGTTTACATAATAATAATTCGCATCCTTATGATATAGCGGAACACGGTCAGGTATTTGGCTAGGCCAGGATCACTATCCCCAGTCGAGCTAGGGTGATCCACAACACTAGTCATAAAAACGCTAGACAGGTTCATGATCCTTTAAGAATACGAATTATTTATATGTGTAACATCGATTTAATATGACTTCATTAAAACTAGTGAATCCTATCAACTGGTTGAATACTAAAATTCGAAATTATTAGGATTGGTTAATAACTTTAATTAAATTCCTTATCAACTATAAGGAATGATTTTCAATGTGCTATCCTAATCATGTATTAGGAATTTAAAAAACAAGTTTAAAACATAGCACATCTATCTAAAAATTATCTTATAACTTTTAGATAGCTTTTAATGACTAACCTAAAAGGTTTTCTTGCGTTATCATATAAAGAACAAGATATGAAATAACCATTAAAACTAGCAACTTAAGATTATCATATAAAATTAAGTTACAACAATATTTTCAATAATCATCTCATAATTATTCCATGTTTCTAATAAACATCATATGTATATCATATCATTTGCAGAATTAGATCATAGTAGAACCTTGCTCTGATACCAATGAAGGGTTTTGATGGACCCTCAGAGCAAAAAATCTACGCATGTTCCGTGTCGAATGGATAATAGAAGCAGAAAAGGGCAGCGGAATAAAATTTTATTAAATTATTTAATGACAGCCCTACGGATTTCATTAACCCTAGCTAGGAATCTCTACTGTCTTAGGGTCTAACCAACCCCAAAGACAGATATAATCTACTGCAACATATATGAAAGCATCGTAAAAGAAAACATACCCTGAACTTCGTTTCAGCAGAATACGAGGCGTCGTTTTCAGCAACATTCTTTACTTCTTGACCCGAGCCGACTCTGCGCCTCCAAGACTAGACCACCCAAAGCGAACCAACACCCTGGTTCCGAGCCAACCACTTGCCGAAGAAAGTTTCACTTGAGCACGATCTGCATCAAAGACTTTGGATCCAATCCAAACATCCGCACAGTCTTGCTAGGATACGAACGGAGGAACGAAAAATTTTTAGGATGGAATAATTATTTGTATAAGTTCGGGCGTGCTCAAAACTTTTGGAGCTACCTGAAGCGAAGACTTGGTGCAGGTTTCAAGGAGGGGGGTTGGCCCCTATTTATATAGGCGGCTGATGTCACGTCCCGCTTCCCAAAAACACGGAGGCGAAGCGTGACGAAGGCCCGCTTAGGCCGGGGCTAAGAGCCCGGACCCAATAAGCGTCTGTAGTATTCCATAGCGAAAGTACAGGTCCATGCATGTTAGTACGAAATAACAAAAGTACTGAAAAGAACATTTCATTTTATTCCAAAGTTTATCATCAAAGTACTGAGAGTCTAAAAATGCCGAAAACGGCTACAACTGCTGAAAGGAACTAATGGTGCAAACACCCAACCTAGACGAGAAAGTAAGAGTGCAACGCACCCAACTAACTGAAATGGATAACTCTGGAACAGCAGCAAAAGATCTCTAACTCTGATCGTCCTCTGGATCGTACTCCGGATCAGCGTCCTCCGGCTCCAAGTCAACTGACAAGTCCGCCTCATCGACGTACTCTGGCTCCACACCTGACGTACAGCACCAAAAGAAGGGAACTGTACGTCAGGCAAAGTCTACACAAACGGTCAGACTCTACTGCAAGTGTATCAACTATTAACAATGATTTACTGGTTGTTTAAGCATGCTGGGGTTATAACTGCGTAACGAAAAGTAGCGTAGCAGGAAAAGTAAAACGTAGCAAACAGTAGACGTAGCGTGTGCTACCGACTACGGGACTAACCTACAGGTGTCAAGACAAGACGGGACGTGACGGGACAGGACAGGACAAGACAAGTGAAACACGAAAGGGTTCACGCCTTACGGTTCGAGGGCGGCCAGACCCTCTCCCCGTGTGCACGCTCAACCCTACCCCAAACCCAGGAACTCAGGACAAGAATTACAGGGATCACTTCCGCTAGGGAAATATCCGAAACGCCCGGAGGCTTTTTGTGTAACAGGGATCACTTCCGCGGAGGGAAGCATCCGAAACGCCCGTAGGCTTTTTGTGTAACAGGGATCACTTCCGCGGGGGAAAGCATCCGAAACGCCCGTAGGCTTTTTGTGTAACAGGGATCACTTCCGCGGGGGAAAGCATCCGAAATGCCCGTAGGCTTTTTGTGTAACAGGGATCACTTCCGCGGGGGAAAGCATCCGAAACGCCCGTAGGCTTTTTGTGTAACAGGACATGACATGACAAGTGTAGGGAGTTGTTATTCTAGGGTGTCCACACGCACGCACACGCAAGATAGTCCTATGATGTCAGCAGTTTATTGTTGTCAGGCTCAGACTTCGTCGTCAAGTCTGAGCCGTCACGGGTCGTCCCAGACGCTATCATTTCACGTCCGGTTCTCATCACACACAATCTAACAGTTCTACAAACTAGAACTAAGGCACGGTCAAAACGCACGTGGGTACACTTGCCTGGAATGGCGAGTGCGTCGTCTGTCCGGGGCGTCTCGTCCAGTCGTCGCGTCCGCGGTAGTCCGTCTGAAAAGGGATCACGGCGACGGTGTCAAGTCGCGATTTTCGTCAAATCCTATTTAGGTTCATTTCTAAGTTAGGCGTGGCTGCCCTAACTGTCACAAGTAAAAAAAAGTGTCCGATCAGCCTATCCGACGATTCTATCCTATGTGCACAGTTCAAAAGTCCGATCGTCGATTCTATTGTTCACACCATTTTAAAAGAGCGGAAAATAAATTTAGCGAGTTTAGTTGCCGATTTTAGTTAGGTTTTCAGTTTTGGCTACGGGTGGGTTTCGCTACGAGTTACGAGAAAACCAACCTCTCCGGAGTCTGAAATAGTGCAGACGTAGGGTCTGAACGGAGAGGTGTCTGCGGTGTCCACAGTGTCCCAACTACGGGTAGCATAGTGAGACTCGTCCGGGCAGCGGACGAAGCGTGTTCAGCGAGTGCGATCAGTCCACGGCAAAAACGACGAGCTAGTGTCACGGGGTGGCTGCGAACAGATCTCGCTCGTGCACGTGGCTAGGGCTCCACGCGATGGTCGCAGGCGGCACAGCGAGATGCAAGGGGCGGCAGAAAATGGAGGCAGCAGCGCTCACAGGGAGCTGCAGCGGCGGCTTGGGGAGCCGCGAGGGTGGTCAAGAGGGGGCATGGCTCAGATCAGCGAGCGCTGCGGCAAAAAGGAGATGCGTGCAGCGTCGGAGGCGGGGCGATCACCGTCAGCAACGGCGCGGGGCTGCGTGCAACAGTGGAGGCGAGATCGAACGGCGGCTGCGGGCGATCGGGGCTCGGCGGCGGTGCCGAGCGACTGAGATAGAGAGAGGGAGAGGGGGAGACGACGTGGGGTCGCCGTGTGGGCGTGGCGTCGGTGTCGGGGAGGTGCGCAGCGGCGGCGCGAGGGGATTGCGACGGCGGGAGGCGCGGATCGCGGCGTGGTCGAGCGCTTGGGGGGCCGAGGAGACGGCGCGACGGCGGAGGCGTGCGCTGGGGCCGTGGCGGCGTGGAATAGGAGAGAGGGCAAGAGAGATCTGAGGGGAGGGGGATTTGTGGTCGGTGGCGGAGGATGGCCGCGCCGTGGGAGAGAGAGGGTAGAGGGTCGGGGGAATTTTGGAGGGTGGCGGCTGCGCTGTGACTTAGGGTTAGGGTTAGGGTTAATTTTAGGGTTAGGGTATATAATAAGATTTTATTTGATAAACAGCTTTAAGTTTACATCTTAAGTGGGCAAAGGGGAGAGCTAAGGGGGTGCAAATTGGGGCAAGCCTAGGGATAAATAGAGGGCCAGATTTGGAAAGATTTAAAACGTTTTAAAAAGAAGATTTGGCCAGATTTGTTTAACAGATTTGAATTTGAAAAGATCAGGGTAAATCAACGGTCTAGATTTCTCGGAGCGATAACTCTCAATCCGGGCGTCCGAAAAATAATCCAAAAATACCGGGGCGATCGCAGAGACGAGACTCACAGACCTACGGAGCCCGATCGTGCGTAGTGCCTACCAAAAAAATTTACGTAAAAATCGGGACGGCGTTTTGAGTCAAATGACTAAAACGTCCCTATCAATTCAACGTCGTTTGGCGAGAAAACGAGATGCGAAAAGATGTTCCCAAAATTTACTATAAAATTCTACTCGCCCAACCGATCTCAACGGCACAACACATCGCATAGATCAGAAACCGGAAATAGCCAAGAAAATACGTGCACGCTAAAGCACGTGCACGCAGAAAATTTAATAAGGTCGGAAAGCGACCGTTATAGCTGACCCCTCCCCTTTTCTTCATTTTCGATGTGGGACTAAACTATTTGGAGAGAAAATCAATTTCAAGTTTGCCTTCCACGAAGGTCAAACTTTGATGAATTTTTCCTCCCTCGTCGTTGAGCTTCGCAAGTGATATTATATATCAAATCGAAGAGCATTGAACGGTGATCACATAGAAACAAACGGTGATCCATTCCGACTTCGTTCGATCCCTCAAACGCCGTCTCAAAGATGGCCCCAAAACCCCGCGTTTTCGTAAAATGTAGCGCCAAAGAGAAGGGCACGAAACCCTAGTCGTGTGGAGCGCACCTTAGGCCCCACCTGATCAGCCGCCCAACGTGTGCACAACACGTGCCCCACGGGCACGTGTTATACACGTGCCAGCATGAAGTGGGTGGGCGGGCCTCGCCCGCATGAAGTGGACGGGCCCCGCTCGTATGAAACTTGGCCCGCTTGTAAGGACAATGTGCTATGAGGAAAACACTAGAAGGGGGGTTGAATAGTGTTTATAAAATTAAAAAGACAATTAGGCCTAATTAAAATCCTAACCAACAAATATGCAGATTTATAATTGAACAAGCAAACACAATATGTTCAAGGGTTCAGATTACCCAAGTCAAAACCGACTTGTTCCCAGTAATCATGCGTCCCTACCACCTGGAATACCACCCATATACTCAAGTTAAAACCCTAGCTTGAGTTTTCCTTTCAACCCACAAATCGAGAGTAAAACCAATTTACTAAAGTTATGAAATTCGAAATTACACTTACAAATCACATATGCCTTGAAGTAGAACTTGAAGGAGCAAAGTGATTGGAGTGTGTTGATCTCTTCCTAGAAGAGATAATAGCCCTTGCACGTGTCTTCACCAAAGCTAGAGGATCAGATTTTATTCTAATTGGAAGACAAGATGAGATTTGAAATTCTAGGGCTTTGATTAAAATGAGAGCTTGAGAGAGATTAAGCCTAAGAGATGAATGTAAGAATGTCTAGGAATTCCTCAGTGGAAAAGTAGCATGCCCTTTTATAAGTTCTCTCAAAGCCCCAAAGAAAATACCCAAACACCCTCTCAAAATTCGTGGAAGAAAAGCCAATGGATTGATTTTACAGGGAGGACAGGCGACTGCTGAAGAAACTACAGCTTCCTGATGCACTGTGTCAGAGGGTAGGTGAGAATTCAAACTGTAACGTACCACGTAGGATAGGCGACTGATGAAGGTTTGACAGGCGCCTGAGAACCCTTCGACAGGCGTCTGAGTGGCAAAGTACGAAGGTTAACAAAACTTGAGAATTCTGGGAAGCAAGGACAGACGACTGATGTGGTATCCTCAGGCGTATGTGCTATGGGCAGGCGACTGGAAAACCAACGTCAGTCGTCTGTGTACACAAGTGCAAAACTTTCCAAAATGAAAGATCTGGGCAAGGATGGACAGGCGACTGATGTGATCTGCACAGGCGCATGTGCCATAGGCAGGCGACTATGAAACCAACATCAAGCGCCTGATTGCACAAGTGTGAAAGTTGACAAACTTGGAATCTTTGGACACGATGATACAGGCGACTGACTAACAAGTCACATGCGCCTGCAACTAGCCAGGCGCATGTACACTGTACAACAGTCGCCTATTAGAAATGAATATAGAAAGCCCAAAGAATCCTATCAAAAGTGTGTACATAATAGACGAATGTAGAACAAATCACATGTACCTGTAAGGAGACATGAGCTTGGAAATTGTTCTGCAGTCGCCTGTTGAAAGCCTAAAATACACAACTTAGTGAATTTAGAGTTAGAGTCCTAGGAATGAGTTCTAATGAATTCCTAGGCTAGATTGAGTGATGTGTGAGTGGTCCAACATCACTCTATTTCAACGCTACATTCTAATGAGAAAGAAACAATAGAATAAAAGATTTACATTGTATTTGCTTCTCTTCTTTCTCTTGAATGATCTTGAAGTCTTTGAAGCTTCTATCTTTGTCTTGATCACCCAATCTTCAACTCTTTGAACTTTGATTGATCTTTGAGTGTCATTCATTGCAATATGATCTCCATGATTTGATTAGACAATGAGTTAACTGTATGGAGAGGATTAGTCACAAGTATTTATGTTTGATTATTATTAAAACCAAATAGGGAGAAGTCTAATAGTCAACACCGCCTGGGCCCAAGCCCAGTCGACCAGGCCACTGGCCTGGGCACGGGCCGCGCCTGTGTCACACATGTGCGCAGGCAACAGTCGTTGGTTCAAGTGCACCCAACCCGCTAGGGTCGTGCGCCTGATTGCTCCTTATTTTACACCTTTTTTCTGCATATTTTCATGTCATTGTGATCGCCCATATTGCATTTTTCACGATTATTTGACGATATCATGTTGCTTTTGACTATTTCTTGTTTTTGTCATATTTCAGGAAATATGGAGCGATCTGGAGCAAAAATGAGATCAAAGGACTTTCACACGCATAGGAGCATCGCCCACGGCCTTATTGAGGAGCTAGCAGCACTAGATGATGAGCATAAGAGGAAGAAGTTCGATAGAATCGACGAGGAAGCGAGGAGGAGAGGAAAGAGCCACAGAAGCAGCCCACTCGGCCGAACAGAGAGTTCACTCTGCCGAGTGAAGGAATGCATTCGACCGAGTAGAATGGATACGAGATCGCCTGGATTCAAATTCACTCGACCGAGAAAGAAAGTTTACTCGGCCGAGCAAGAAAGCCCACTCGGCCGAGTATGACAGGGATTTTCTCCCGAAAATCATCCGACTTACTAGAATTTGGAGAAGACACACTCGGCCGAGCAAGAAAGCTCACTCGGCCAAATGAAGAAGACCACTCGCACGAGTGTGACCGGGTGACAGACCCCCCGAAACCCCATATTTCTCTGTTTTTTCCTTGGGTTTGTCACTCGGCCGAGTGACATGTTCCACTCGACCGAGTAGCGCAGTCCGACTGTGTCGCGAATTAGGGGGTTTGGCTGCGCCAGGTGCAAATCTGTCAGGAATTTCTGGACAATTTTGACTTGTGTTTAAGGCTAGTTTTATTCCTAGTTTTAGGGTAGACTTGAAGTTAATTTTGACGGCTATTCTTATTGTAATTCTCAGCCGGAGATCAAAGACGTGCAATTTGGTTTGTTCTTTCTATCTAAAATTCTAGTTTTTATGAATTGTTTTCTCTCAACAATGAATTGTGCTATGATCCTATTCGTTATTTCTAAGATTGCTATGATCAATTGTGAGTAGTTCCGCCATTCTAGGGCATGGGGATGAACTCTTGGACCCGATCTTAGAATTGTGATGAATGAATTGAATTATTGCTAGGATTGATAAACGGTTAGGTTGTGATTGATTTATTACGAATAACTAGGAATTTTCATTGATTGGGGTTTGCAAGAGATTGGATTCCAATGGATGGGAAGGCCTAGATATTTGATTTAGGTTTATAATTGAGATTCTCTAGACTTGGTTTGCAAGAGATTGGACCAAAGCTAGGATTTTTATTATAATCTATATCCATATTCGTTTGCAAGAGATTGGACGAATACGAACTATCATAACCTAGATCGTAGCTCGAGTTTGCACGAGAGTGGGCTCGAGGTGCGATTGGACGATGATGTCGATCTTCATGCTAGTGGATTAGGTTAAGGCTTGCACGAGAGTGGGCCCTAATCTAGGTTGCTATAGACCGGTAATAGCGCGAGAGCGTGAGCTTGGTTCTATATTCAGTTACGACTAGTTCACCTTAATTCAAGCCATGCAACATTGAGATACATGATCCACAAGGATATGTGACGATCCGTAGTGGGAATTCCCTAGCCCTAGACGCTTTTATTATATAGAATTCTATTTGTTATTCGAACGACCGTGACATTATTATCCAAACTATTCCATTCTACCATCAATAGCTAGGTGATCGAGATAGAGTACTGTCATTTGTCCTCCCTGTGTTTGATACCCGCTCGCCACTGCACCGTGCACTTGCGGTAAGACTATAATCATTTTCTGGGTGTATATCTGGGCGCGAGCAAGTTTTTGGCGTCGTTGCCGGGGAGGCGACGGTATTTTATTTTATTTACTTAGCTATTTATTTTTTATTTTCACTCTTTTATTCCTCTATCGTGCTAACAATTCTATCTAGACTCTCTTTTTCTGTGCATGTACATGAGATCGAAGGCGTCACAAGAAGATATATTATTTGATCCTGAGATCGAGCGTACGGCAAGGAGGCTTAGAGCTGAGAAGAGATTTGCTATAGAGGAAGATCATATGGCCGTGCCGAAAACACCAGAGGAGCTAGCAGCACGTATGACTAGGCTTGTCTCCATCCGAGATAGGCTACGGCCCAAGACCACTTCTACCACCTCTTCTATAGTCATGCCGGAGTTGGCAGCCGACAAGAACTTCGAGCTTAAAACCGGACTTGTAGTGTTGATGCAACAAGACCCATTTCATAGGAACTCACAAGAAAACATGCACTACCATTTGCAAATGTTCTTGTCTAAGTGCACCACTTTCCAGATGCCTGGCGTGTCGGCCGATGCTATTCGACTGCTCCTCTTCCTGTTTACGCTTCGAGACAAGGCATTGTATTGGTTGAGGACGCAAGCCGAGGGGATCTTCTCTACTTGGGATGAGCTGGCAAGCGCATTTGTATTGAGCCATGGGAGCTTGTGCATAGCTTTTATAACGGATTGCAACCAAGCACGAAGCAAATAATAGATGCAACCGCCAATGGATCTATCTTGTCAAAGACACTGGACGACGCTACATCTTTACTTGAGGAGATGGCCTCGAATAATTAACAGTGGGCCGATGAAATGGGACATTCTTCGTCATCCTTGAAGCCGGTAAGTATTTGTAAGGCAAAGGCCATGGATAAGCTCTCTTCAAAGTTTGATTCTCTTCACAAAGTCGTGGAGAGACTAGAAAAGTTTGTTAGTGAACCACATGGAACCCCCATCGTTTCTACACCGGGGGGAAGCATGAGCGACTGGCAAGATCAAGCCCATGTTATGTTTATTGGAGGGGAGCAAGGAGACGGAGCCATGGAGCAAGCTCAATATGTTGCGTAAAGTACCGGTTATTGGGTGAACCCGGCTACAAGGGGTCACCCCGGATTTTCATACGCCAACAATGATGGAGCCTTGAATCCACCACCGCAATAACCACAAGCCCGGCCTCCACAAAAACCGTAATATCAACAAAGAGCACCCCAACAACAAAACTTCCCACCGAGGAAACAAGCGGGGCCCTATAGACCCCCGGGGTACGATCAAGAATGGAGGGCACCCAATCCACCGCAAGCGCCGCCAAGGTCGGATCATGAAGCAAGGGTTGAAGAGTTCTATCGCCCGAGTGGACACGCTACTCGACTGAGTGACTTACCCTATATATCGAGAGCTCGTGGCCCAAAAAATCAAAAATCCCCAAATTTCACAATCTTTTGCCCGAGCATCCCCGATCGCCCGAACGCTTTCGACCCCACGCCCGAGCCGCAACAGCCCTCCGCCCGAGTCGGTGACCCCACGCCGCCGCCGCCGCGACCCCATGCCGCCGGCGCCGCCCTCCTTCACCGCCGTGCATCCCCATTTAGCCCAATTTCTCCCCTTTTCTCCATTTCTCTATTTCGTAAGCCTAATTCCACCCCAAATCGAAATTAAACTCTATACACATCTATTACTCTCGATTTTACCCAAAATTTATTGATATTCATTGGTAATCTGTCAATTTGTGTTTCAGGATAGCTTGGGGGAGAATCAGGGGCAGATTCGAAGCTTCACGGAGGAGGCGTTTCTCGACACGCATCCACTGCTTGCATTCGCATCGTGCTCGGGTATACTCGCTCCTTTTCTATAGCACTTCGCATTGGGTAGGCACATCTCACGGCACACATGCCTCCACGCACTAGGTCGCGCTCGTGGGCGCCCGCCTCCAAGCGGAGGAAGACTAGCGAGCCTGGCTCTTCCTCCACTAGAGCGGAGTCCCCGCCACCTAGCCCACCTCCACCCCCACCGGCACAGCCCGCCCCCACTTTCGATACAATGTGGATCACGTTCAGAGATGACGCACACCGCGCCAGATTTGAACGAATCTCCCATCGTTCGATTGTCCCCTCTAGGTTTGCGCACATTGCAGATTTCGAGTGACTAGGGGTATTTGAGGGCCTACTCCAGTTGTATGACAACGTAGGGTGGCGTGATTTTCTGTCGGTGTCGGCGGACACCTATGTCCAGCCGACACTCGAGGTCCTTAGTTCCATTCATAGGACCCCTGGGGGGTTGCTCATTTCGAATGATGGATCGCGAGTGCGAGATTACCCTCGACATGCTCCGATCCTACTTCCAGTGCCCCCCCCCCCCCCCCCCCCCCCCCCCCCCCCCCCGTCCCGAGCCCCGACCGAGCTTATAGTCAAACGCACATCCCCCCGACCGTCATTCGATACCCATGCCTTCTGGACACTCATCACGGGATCACCTCTCGCCTTTAACCCTAACCGGGCCAAGGCCTCTGCTATCATACACACATGCCTCCGCATTGCCCAGCGCCTTTTGGCGACCACTTTTCTCGCGAGGTATGAGCCTGGGACGATGTCGACGCCTGAGCTTTACATGCTCTACGCATTGACTAGAGCAAGAGCCTTTGAGAGCGACACAGACGTCTTGGTCCCCGCCGTTCAGATCGATATAGCTAGTTGGCACTTCGACCATATAGTTTCCTCTGTCGGCGCCAGGACGCCTATCTGTTGCGACGGTCTGATTACCCTTCTGGCTCCCATGTGCGGAGTTGACCTCCCAGCTGGTTTGTTATGACCCCCAGGCCCCACTTTCCTTTCCATTGATGTCATGGCATGCATGAAGATGTTGCGCGTTCACGGTCAGCACCACTGGGTTTGGCTGCACGGTCTTTATGCTGCAGATTACATGGTGCTTCCGAGCCCCGCTCGGACCCATATTGGACCCACAGGAGGGGTGTGGATTCTAGCGAAGGACCTCCTCGTCCCTACTGCGTACGTGCTAGAGCCTGAGGGCGCTCAGCAGGAGCCCCTCCTTCCACCTCTGGACCAGGAGATCCCGATCCCTTAGCCTGCACCTGATTTGACCTCTGCCCCCGACACCTCTGTCCACACTTCTGTTAGTGTCGGGAGCACACTTGCTAAGTCCACCACCACCACCACCACTTCTGTGCCGCTGGCCACCGATTCCATCTCATATGTGAGTTTTGAGAGCGCCCCCCCACTATTCTTGAGAGAGATGAGCCTTCTTTTGTTTCTGCAGCCAAGACCCTATCCATACCTGATTTCTCGACCGTTGGGTAGTCATTTTCAGTTGATCTCATGACCTCTCCAGTCGTCGACACTTTCGTCTCCGCTGCCACTGTCTTCACCCGAGAGTGTCATGACGTATGTCCCCATTTTTGTGTCAGCGACCTCTCTGCCCTTCTCGCACTCTGTCACCGCTTCAGATTCTGTCACGGCTCACACTTCTGAGAGCATTCCTGCATCTCATCCTCCCACAGAGGCTGAGCATCTTTTAGTGAGCACAGCGCCACACCTTCACCTCGTAACTGAACCACTTGTCTACGGTGGACGTGCTCGACAGCCCCGATCCCCACCTGTTCGACCCTCTGCCCCTCCTCCACCCGACAGCCTAGTTCAGCGCTAGTGTGCTCTAGAGGGGGGCGTTAGTGAGCTTAGAGGAGATTTTTGGGCCCTCTCTGCCACGGTTAGCGCTATACAGTCTTGCATCGCTCTAATTCCTGGTATTCAGGTCACCCTGAACCTGATTCTTGCACGACTGTCACAGCCTCCTCAGCCTGTCGCTACCCACACATTTTGATATCATTTTTTCTGCTGATTTTACGACCCTCCTCCTCACACATTTTGGTCACCTTTTGTTCATATTTGTCTATATCATCTTGGGGGAGAGAGGAGGTATTTCTGGGACCATTATATTGCACCATCTTGATCTCTGCACGCATCATTTGCATTTCCATCTTATTTTCTTTCATTTTCATAGATTATCATGCATGCACCCTCACCCACCCCATCCATATCATATCTCTCCTTGTGCCACACTTAGCACATTGATGGCACTGTGCAGTTTAGCTTGCGGGAGTGAATGCCTCACGTACTTTCGTTTTCTTCATTTTTATTTTCATTTTTCCACCTTTCTTTATTTTCCACTTATTTTCACCCACTTTTTCATTTTTTCTCATGCATCACGTTTTCTTATTTTTTGTGTGTGATGCATATGTATAGCAGTTCTTATTTTTTTATTCTTATTTCCTTTATCCCTTTTTGCTAGAGATGAATTTTCTGTGATGACGATGCCCTGGAGATAGTTTACTTTTATATGCATATTCTCTTGTCATGCCATCGTTTTTATTTCAGATATCATGCTATACTTCGCCATGCATTTGAGAATAGTAACCTGCATCTTTATCATATGAATGTGAATGAAATTCTACTATTAGCCGAGTTTGATGATTTATATTGTATATTTTTCATAGAAAACACACCAAACTTCACGCATTGATTGCCTATATTTGGAGTACTGCTTTGTTGTCTCCTATCACTTCTTTTTGAATGAAAATTGTACGCTTGACTTTCAGGTTGATTGAATGTATGCCATTTTGATATAACTGGATTAGTTTACTTTCTGAAATCAAATTGAATAGATTGCCTTATTCTGTTGAAAGTTGTCATGCACATCCTAAAGAGTGAACTGAGCGTTGCATATTTTTCTTTTTCCATATATCTTGAACATCATTTCTATACTTAAAATCATTGGTGAATCTCCATTTAGCAAATCTTATATTGGTATATTTCCCTTGCTATAAAGTCCAAGCTCCAACACCCCAAAATCAAAAAGAAAAAATACATGCATATCTCTCTATCTTTTGATTTGGAATTATTATTGTGTATATGAAAAAAGAAAAAAAAAAGAAAAAAGAGAGAGAAAAGAAAAAAAAAGATAGAAACAAAAAGAAGTTCATACACGATCCTATTTCTTTCTTTCTTTCTTCCCTCTTTTATTTTTCTTGGAGCTTCAAAAATGGAAAAAGTTGGATTGTTCTATTTGATGCCACCACGCTTATAGATAAGCTTGGGTGAGAAGATCCAATGATATGTGAGAGAGTGACTACTTGTCTGTGCATGACGACCTAAACTAGGTAATTTTCTACACTCAGGAAGATTACTAGAAGTATTACGAAGTCCACGAATTGAAATTTGGCATGCATTTCATGAATTCCACTTCTTTCTATTCTTATTGCTCCATATTGTGTGATACCTCTTATACTCCAAATAGAAAGCAATCAATTGAAAAGTGTTCGATCTATGATTATGTATATTACTTTAGATGCCTCAGATGATGCTAATTCTAGAATGATATCATATTTCATATTGTTATGATATTCTTAGGTTTCTATATCGAATGCATTTATATATGATCATGATATCGAGATAAAAGTCTTTGGCATGTTTTTATTCATCGTATGTTATTTGAGTAAGCAGCTCCACGTCCTGAGAAAATGACCTAGCACCTCCCTTTTCGTTTTCTTTTCTATCTTCTTTTTCCTTTTTCCTTATTTTTACCCGTTGGGTTCGCCTTTTTACTCATCTTCCTCGAGCACGAGTAAGAGGTAAGCTTGGGGGATTTTGATCTCTCCTTATTTTACACCTTTTTCTACATGTTTTCATGTCATTTCGATCGCCCATATTGCGTTTTTCACGATTATTTGACAATATTGCGTTGCTTTTCACTATTTCTTATTTTTGTCGTATTTCAAGAAATATGAAGCGATCTGGAGCAAAAATGACATCAAGGGACTTTCACGCGCACCGGAGCATCGCCCACGGCCTTGTTGAGGAGCTAGCAGCGCTAGATGATGAGCGGAAGAGGAAGAAGTCCGATAGAATCGACGCGGACGCGAGGAGGAGAGGAAAGAGCCACAGAAGCAGCCCACTCGGCCGAACAGAGAGTCCACTCGGCCGAGTGAAGGAATGTGTTCGACCGAGTAGAACGGATACGAGATCGCCTGGATTCAAAGTTCACTCGGCCGAGCAAGAAAGCCCACTCGCCCGAGTATGACAGGGATTTTCTCCCGAAAATCATCCGACTTACTGGAATTTGGAGAAGACCCACTCGGTCGAGCAAGAAAGCTCACTCAGCCGAATGAAGAAGACCACTCGCCCTAGTGTGACAGGGTGACAGACCCCCGAAACCCCATATTTCTCTTTTTTTCCTTGGGTTTGTCACTCGGCCGAGTGACATATTCCACTCGGCCGAGTAGCGCAGTCCGACTGTGTCGCGAATTAGGGGTTTTGGCTGCTCCAGTGGCAAATCTGTCTGGAATTTCTGGACGATTTTGACTTGTATTTACGGCTAGTTTTATTCCTAGTTTTAGGGGAGACTTGAAGTTAATTTTGACGGCTATTCTTATTGTAATTCTCAGCTGGAGATCAAAGACACGCAATTTGGTTTGTTCTTTCTATCTAAAATTCTAGTTTTTATGAATTGTTTTCTCTCAACAGTGAATTGTGCTATGGTCCGATTCGTTATTTCTGAGATTGCTATGATCAATTGTGAGTAGTTCCATCGTTCTAAGGCATGGGGATGAAACCTATGGACCCGATCTTAGAATTGTGATGAATGAATTGAATTGTTGCTAGGATTGATAAATGGTTAGGTTGTGATTGATTTATTACGAATAGTTAGGAATTTCCATTGATTGGGGTTTGCAAGAGATTGGATTCCAATCGATGGGAAGGCCTAGATATTTGAGTTAGGTTTATAATCAAGATTCTCTAGACTTGGTTTGCAAGAGATTGGACCAAAGCTAGGATTTTTATTATAAATCTACATCCATATTCGTTTGCAAGATATTGGACGAATATGAACTATCATAACCTAGATCGTAGCTCGAGTTTGCACGAGAGTGGGCTCGAGATGCGATTGGACAATGATGTCGATCTTCATGCTAGTGGCTTAGGTTAAGGTTTGCACGAGAGTGTGCCCTAATCTAGGTTGCTATAGACTGGCAATAGTGCGAGAGCGTGAGCTTGGTTCTATATTTAGTTACGACTAGTTCACCTTAATTCAAGCCATGCAACATTGAGATTCATGATCCACAAGGATAAGTGACAATCCGTAGTGGGAATTCCCTAGCCCTAGGCGCTTTTATTATATAGAATTCTATTTGTTATTCGAACGACCGTGACATTATTATCCAAACTATTCCATTCTACCATCAATAGCTAGGTGATCGAGATAGAGTACTGTCATTTGTCCTCCCTGTGTTCGATACCCGCTCGCCACTTCACCGTGTGCTTGCGGTAAGACTACAATCATTTTCCGGGTGTATATCCGGGCGCGAGCAGCGCCCGACCCGTTAAGCCCTTTGGGGTTTGATTCTTGTTTCCGGGGCCATTTTATGTCGGGTTTTGACGTCATTTGAACCTGGATTTTCACCAGGACAATCCCGTCATCCACGTACACATCTTATGAGTACATCCCACTTATAAAATTCTTTTTAGGATATATCGCAAACCTTTTGCGACGTAATTAATTCATATGCATCCAATGTATTATCTCATTTATTCTTCATATTACTAAGACACAAATCCTACTCGGTGTGAGACCATACAGCCTGACCCTACTATAGGTTGGGGCTCTTAGCCCCTAGATAACAGTGACCATGAGCAGCAAGTGGCATCCTTATTTCGGCATCATATTTACGTGATTGACCGATTGACTAAGGTGTCGTCGGGATTACTCTGACTGTGTTCGTGACGAATACCGCAGTTTTAGTCTCATCGTCATAACTATGTCACTGCATAGCCTAGGGTATGGTAAACTGTCAACCCTACTAGCTAGCACTGGTTAGTATGCACCGGTGTTTGGTATGTCTATACTGTACTTCCTACAACATATCTTAGTCAAGGTTTTTCGCCAAGAACAATACAGCGCATGTGATACTAACTTCCCATGGACAGAAAAGACGAATTCTTTCTTGAGCACTACTTACCTCGTATGCTTCAAGTGTCACCAACCTAAAACTGTTCAGTGGGTCTTGACTCGAAGTTAGATCATAGATCTATGTGACATCGTTCACGCATAGGTTCGTACAATGACCTCAAGTATTAAGGACCAACTTGCTGATCATTACTAGAGAGTTATCAATGACAGTTTAGTTAATGTATTGGGTCATTCAGTGGACTCATTCTCCGTCTCGTCTTCGACTTTGCCAGGTCGAATGATTATGAGATCATCATCACCCTTTAGTTTAAGACAAAGACACAATGGTCTGTCCAATGTGTCGATATCCTTTTCTCAACGCATCTATGACCTTGAATGCTTTAAGACTCAAGCTCCTATCGATCGGACACTTCTCATAATTGAGATTTCTACGTACTTCACCAGGATGCAGCCATTCACGGTCGTTACTGGAGATCTTGTCGTACTTCACCAGGATGCAACAATTGGTTTCCGGGGTTTCGTGAATCCGTTGGGCTATGAGCTTCCAATGCTCGGAGCCGAGCTCCAAGGCTTTGGTGAGATCAAATGGAGGGACTGCGGCTGGATTTGACCCCATTTGGTGTTTGATACGGCTATTTGAGAGAGGCCCAAAAGTAAGTGGCCCAAGCCCACATGGGAAGCAGAAGGCTCTCCAAGGAGAGTGTTGGGCCGACCAGTGAAGGCCCCTGTAGCAGCCCCGCATCGGATCGAACACGATCGAGCGTGCGCCAGGTCAGCCCACGACTAAGGGAGCTAACCGCTCCCTAAAACGCTCTCCCTTAATGGCCATTAGGGACCCCATTAACCCACCTTGATGGCGCATAAAGACGCCCCGGGGAAGGAGAATTATGGGGGCAGGATAAGAGGGCACGAAGACACGGCGATCGTGGGGGGAGGGGGGAATCCCTATATAGGGGCAGGGGCACGAACGAAGAAGGAGATCAGAACCCCGATATCGACAACGGAGGTATTCCATTAACAGACCTTGCTTTCTGGTCGCGCCCCGGCATACACGTCCCGAGGCGACGGTTGTAGTTTTACCGCAAGCGCACGGTATAGCGGCGAGCGGGTATCGAACACAGGGAGGACGAATGACCGTGCTTGCTCCTAATCAACCTGGCTATTTAGAGGGATAATTGCCTTGGGCGATCCTGTCACAATCGTCAGACAAAAGTGCGAAATATCAAATCAAATAGAGAACGCCTAGGGAATGGGGAATCCCCACTACTCACCGTATTTCACAATTGTGGTTCGCCGGTATCGAAATCGCTAGGATGAGAATTTGGATGAACTAGTTGCAACTAAATGTGAAACCAAGCTCACGCTCTCGCGCTGTTGCCGGTCTATAGCTATCCTAGGTTTGGGTCCAATCTCTTGCAAACCCTAGCCTAGGGAAGCTAGCATTGGGATCAACATCATCGTCCAATTGCGCACCGAGTCCAATCTCTTGCAAACTCGGTCCACAATCTAAATTAGGATAGTTCCTACCCGTCCAATCTCTTGCAAACGGGTATCGGCGCGGAATTGCAACCGGAGATCCTAGCATCGGTCCAATTTCTTGCAAACCGATACTTCGAAAATCCGACTCCAACCCAATTCGGATTTCTAGGGCTTCCTATCGAATTGGGATCCAATCTCTTGCAAATCCCAATTGATGTGAATACCTAGCTATCCGTAGTAGTTCGATCCCAATCTAATCCCTAATAACAATCCTAGCTCAATTTCTACCGGTTCAACACAAATACGAAATTGGGCTTGTAGGGTTCATCCCCACGCCCCAAGACGTGGAGACTACTCACTAATCATAGCAATAGCACAATAATTGGCAAAGAAATAGACAATGGAATTCATCACAACAATGATATAAACAATAAAAAATAGAGTTTTTGTGGAAGAGAAGTGCAAACCAATGTAGATCTTCAATCAACCCAACAAAAATCCAAGTTTTTCTCTTCACCAATCACAATTAATAAAGCTAAAAAGTAGACTCAAAAAGCTGCAAAAAATCTGAGAGGAGGCTCTCAAAACTAGGGTAAAAACAGAGCTTAAATAGCCCCAAAAATCGTCTAAAAATCCTGACCAAAACGCCCCTGCACAGCCTGTTTTCCGCAAATTTCGCTACAGGCAGCGCATCGCACTCGGCCGAGTGACGAAAGTCGCTCGGCCGAGTGAAAACCCTGTCAATTTCCAGTAAGTCGTGGGCTTCAGGGGTCTTCAGTTCGGGGGCGGCTCGGCCGAGTGAGTTGTCGTCACTCGGCCGATGGCTTCACTTCACTCGGGCGGACGGGATTTGCCACTCGGCCGAGTGGGTCTTCTGAAGCTCAGATGGCCGAAAAACAGTAACTTCGGTCTTTTTGAGAGCCTTCGTCTGGGCGCCACTCGGGCGGACGTGGTTTCGTCACTCGGCCGAGTGGGTCTTCTGTGCTCGGCCGAGTGCACAGGTAACTCGTGTCTGAATTGGTCGGCCGAGCAGTGTCTCGCTGGTCGGCCGAGTGGCTCCTCCACTCGGCCGAGTGGGACACAAAAAATGCCCAAACTGGTCGTTTTGGCCTCCTCGTCGCTCCGGCGACGTCCATTCTTCTTCCGCTCCTCTCCAACAGCAAAATACCCCTCGGGGAGGTCGTCGGTGGCCGTCTAGATTACACGCATCTCGAGATCACTCCTAATCGCGCCAAATCACCTGAAATGCGACAAAAAACAACAAATCGTGAAAAGCATCGCAATATCGTCGATATATCGTGAAAAACATGATTTGGGCGATCAAAATGGCATGCAAACATGCGGGAAAAGGGTGTAAAATAAGGAGTGATCAAAATCCCCCAAGCTTGCCTCTTACTCGTCCTCGAGGAAGATAAGTAAAAAGCGAACCCGGTGGATTCGGAAAACGAAAACGGCGAAAAACGAAAAAAAATGAAAAACGAAGAAGAATGAAAACCAAACGAAAATAAAGGAAGAAAGAAAGAAGAGGTAGGATGCTAGATCATTTTCTCAGGACGTGGGTTTCACTTACTCTTATGGCATGCACCGAGTGAGAAATACATGTCAAAGAATCTCATTTTGATATCATAGTAGAATAGTGCAAGTAGAAAATAGAACACCCACGAACAACGGTATAATCATGAGAAACGGAATGATTTTAAAATTAACATCGCCTGAATCATCTAAAGCGGTATACAAGTCTCAGATCACACACTTTTCAATTGAACGCTTTCTATCTGGAGTATAAGAGTATCACATCATAGAATAGAGAGAATAGAAAAGTATGGGTTTCATGAAATGGATGCTAGGCTTAGATTTCTGGATTTCGTAAAGCTAGAAACAATCTCACCGAGTATAGAATATCACTTAGCCTAGGTTGTCGTGCTATGTCAAGTAGTCGCTCTCTCACACATCAATGGATCTCCTCCCCCAAGCTTATTTATAAGCGTGGTGGCACAAAAATATTTACATCCCCATTTTTATAAAGCTCCAAAGGCAAAGAAGAGAAAGAAGAAAGAAAGAAAATAAGCGAGATGGGATCTTTTATTGAGGATATTTTTTTTTTTTTCTCTTTTTTTTTTATATCATATATACAATGATCCCAATTCAAAGAGAGATAATGATATACGAGAATGTTCTTCTCTCTTTTATTATATATATTTTTTTTCTTTTTTTTTGGAATAAGAGATTTGGAGCTAGGAATTAATAACGGGGGAAATGCCATAAAATAGAATCACTAAGGGGAGATTCACCAATGATTTTAAAAGTAGAGAAATGTTGTTCAAGATTTGTGGAGAAAGAAATAAATATAACTCTCGGCTCACTCTATAAGACATGCACGACAACTTCAGCAGGGTGATCTAATCTACTCAGTTTCGATCGCAAAAAAGCTAACTAATCCAGATATATCATAGCTAACAATCATTCAATCATCCGGAAGTGAAGTGTACAATTCATGCATATAGAAGTGATAAAGGAAAAGAAGTCAGTACTCCAGATATAGGCATTCAATGCGTGAATCTTGGTGTGTTTTCTGTGATAGCATACATATGAATATTCAGGCTCAGCTAATAATAAAATTTCATCCATTTTCATGAGGAAAAAGTGTGGGCTCCTATTTCTAAATGCAAGCGAGTCATAGCATATGATATCAGAAATGAAATCTAAGACACGACAAATATAGCATGCATATAGAATAAGCTAACTCCACGTAGACATCATTACAGAAAATTCATCTCTAGCATGAGATGAAAAATAAGGAAGAAGTAAAGATAAAAGGAAAATGGAACTATGCAATGCGGCACACAGGTAAGTAAGGAAAACGTGATGCATGGCGAAACAAAAGGAAAATAACGAAAAATGAGTGCAAAAGTGAAAAGCGGTGTGAAAAACTGAAAATAAAGGTGGCAAATCGAAAAAAGAACGTGAAAGCTCACTCCCCCAAGCTAAACGGCACAGTGTCCTCAATGTGCAAAGTGTGGCACATAGAGAGACAAGCAATGTGAGGGGCAAGTGAGGATGGATGCACGATGGGAAGAAAAAATATAAAAAAGGAAAAGTAAGAAATGAAAATATGATGCGGAAATGATGCATGCACAGCTAGGAGTGATACGAAAATAAATACGGCACCCAGAACTCTCCCTCTCTCCCAAAAAAGATATATATAGATGTGATCAAAAATGAGAATCCCAAGTAGATATGATATGATATGCACAAATAGATATGATCAGAAATATAATCCCAAAATAAGTGAGGGGAGGGGGTGGACAAAAGTGCATCAGGACCCAGCAGAGACGGGCAGCACAACGACAGGAATGGATCAAGGCATCAAGAGTGCCTAAGAAGGCGGTGCCGCGCCGTCTCCGTCCTGAGGCGGAGGTGGTGGTGGTGGTGGTGTAGGCTGCTGAGCTGGGGTGGGCGTGGGAGTGGAAGCAGGTCGAGCGTGTGTGGGTGTGTGTGTGGGAACCTGCGGGGTGGGTGGGGGTACGCGCGGGAGACGCTCTAAGATCTGCGTCAGGCAGTAGTGGATCTGAGGGATCAGGTCAAAGCGTCCAGACAGCGTAGAGACGGTGGAGGACAGGCTCCGAAGGTCTCCTCTAAGACCACTCACCGCCACCTCAAGAGCACGTATGCTCTGCAGTACGGTGTCGGGCGGGGGTGGTGCAGAGGGACGCACCGGTCTAGGCTGTGCAGGGCGAGGCTGGCGTACGCGTGTGGAGTATGTAACGGGCTCAGCAGGGAATGGGACAAAAGGGGCCGCGCCTGGAAAAGTGGGCCTGGCCTCGGTGTGAGGCCGGGACGCCGGCTGGCGAGGAGTGGAGGCAGCGGCAGCAAAGGAGGCGTGCAAAAGAGGTAACGAGGTGGCCAGAGAGGTCCGTGGCACAGACGTGTGGACAGACGCCACGACGCTCTCGGAGAATAAGGCGGCGGTGGAGACAGAGGAATCTCCCGCTGGGGCAGAAGTGTGCGGTCCAAAAGGTGTAACCCCAGCGGAGATCATGCTAACCATGGTCTCCACGACCGAAGTGAACGAGGGCTCTCCGCACTCGACTATGGTCGGCGGGCGCTCGGGGAGTGCGGAGCAAAGGGGCTCCACGGACAGAGGGCCTGAGGTGGCAGAGGGAGTGGTGGGGACAGCCTCGGAAGTGGTGACAGTGGTGGAAGTGGGCTCAGCAAAAGTACTCTCGACACAGGCAGAGGTAGGGACAGAAGTGTGAAGAGCAGTGGAAACGTCAGGAACAGGCTGAGAGGCCACAGGGTCGACGGGGTGGGCAGCAGGCTCGGCAGGGTGCGCAGCAGGGTCTGCGGGAGCAGCCTGGGCAGCGTGGGCAGCGGGGCCCTGCTCGGCCTCCTCGGCCTCGAGCACGTAGGCGGCGGGGATGAGGACATCCATCGCCGGAAGCCAGTCAACGTGGGCTGGTGCAATCAGAGTCCGAGCAGGGCTCGGGAGAATCATGTAATCGGCCCCATAGGGGCCGTGCAACCAGACCCAGTGACGCTCGCCGTGCGGACGCAGCATCTTCATCCTGGCCATAACGTCTATCGACAAGGAAGTGGGGCCCGGAACGCGTCGCAGGTCGTCGGGGAAATCCTCGCCGGTCATAAGAGCCAGCAGGGTAATCAGGCCGCCGCAGCATATCGGTGAGCGAGCGCCCACCGATACAATGATGCGGTCTAAGTACCATGCCGCGATATCGATCACGACGGCGGGGACAAGCTCGTCTCCATCCCTAGATAGAGCTCTGGGACGTGTCATCGCATAGAGCATGTAAAGCTCTGGCGTAGACATCGTGCCCGGCTCATATCTGGCCAAAAAGGTAGTCGCCATGAGGCGCTGGGCAATGCGTAGGCAGGGATGTACGATGGCCGAGGCCTTGGCCCTACTAGGGTCAAAGGCGGCGTGGAGACCCGTGATACGTGCCCAGAAGGCACCGGCGTCGAAAGAGGGTGGAGGGATATGTGTGGGGCCATAACCGCGATCGGCTCCGGGGACTGCGGGCCAAGAGAAAAATGCTCTCATCATATCGAGAGTGACCTGGCACTCTCGATCCATGAACCGGAATGAGCATCCCTCATCGGTCCGGGCGATAGAACTCAAAACCTCAAGTGTCGGATGGGTAAAAGTATCCGCCGACACCTGGAAAAAATCTCGCCAGCCCACGTTGTCGTACAACGTGAGCATCCCCTCAAGTACCCCCAGGCGTCCTAGGTCAGCGAGGTGTGCGAACCTGGAGGGTACGATCGAGCGCTGGGAGATACGCTCGAAGACGGCGCGGTGTGCGTCGTCTCGGAACGTAATCCCGAGCGGCCCGACCAGTGGAGCCGGTGGTGGTGGCTGTGGATCGGCGGGGAGAGGCTGTGCGGGCTGTGGGTGCGCTGCAGGCTGTGCGGGGTGTGCGGGGCCTGCAGGCGGTGCGGGGTGTGCGGGGGACGGTGGAGGAGAGTCCTCCAACTCGTGGGAGGGGCCGGCATCATCCGACCGCTTCCGCTTGGCGGAAGCTCTCTTCGACCGCGGCCGTGTCCGGGGCGGCATATCTGCCCCGAGCGCGTGCCGAAAAAGTGAAAAGTGCGGCGTGTGCACAAGAGTGGAAAGAGTTTACCCAAACACGCCGCGAGTGCTAAGTAGTGGAAGCGTGCGAAGTCCGCGCCTCCACGAAGTCCTGAGCAGCCCGTAGAAACTCCCCTGAGCTCCCCTAAGCTCCAAAAAGCAACCTGCGCATGGAA
Source organism: Scilla litardierei (assembly GCA_030789695.1). Taxonomy (NCBI): domain Eukaryota; kingdom Viridiplantae; phylum Streptophyta; class Magnoliopsida; order Asparagales; family Asparagaceae; genus Scilla; species Scilla litardierei. The sequence goes on from CM061139.1 coordinate 72,480,991, forward strand.
AAGCGATATCAGCGAGTAATAATCAAAATGTATGGAGAAATAGAGGTATAACAGATAGATATAGGAATTGATTTGGGTTAGGGGGGCGTTTAGCACATGGATCCTCAAAATATACACGAGGAGAGGAGAAAACGGTGAAAATAAGCGAACCGGAGGTGATCGGAGGCGGGGCGGCCGGCGGCGACTCGGGCGGAGTCCGGCGACGGGCGGCCGGCGACGGCAGGCCGAGCGGCGGCGCGCGCGGGCGAATGGGCGAGCGGCGAGGCGAGATCGGGCGAGGGAGCTGAGGGGGCGCGGGCGAAGGGGGTTTTTTTTTGTTTTCGAAAACCGTGCCCCCCTCGGTTTTATATAAAAAAGTTACGACTCGGCCGAGTGACTTTACTCACTCGGCCGAGCGAGGCAATTAAAAATTTCTCCCCGATGTCGCTTCGGCCGAGTGGCTTTGCCAGCCTCGGCCGAGTGGAGTAAGTCCATTCGGCCGAGTGACTCAAGCTACTCGGCATGACTCGCCCTAGGAGGGTATCCGTTTTACTCGGCCGAGTGAATATATGTACTCGGCCGAGTAGCAGTTCTTATGAAATGAGGAAAATAGACAGAGAGTTGGGTACAGCAGACTTCCCTCGTTCGTGAGCGGCTCGGCCGGACGAACTTCTTGACTCGGCCGAGTGACTAGTATACTCGGCCGAGTGAGCCTTAATTTCTGCTGTTTATCTTCGTTTGGACTCTAAACTCCGTCTTTCTTCCTCCAGTCGATTTCATGCTCCTCCTAAGCGTCGAACGCCTTCTTGGGGCGCTCCTCATCGTCTCGTTCATCCTCCTCATGATGATCTACCTATCTTCTCTCCTGTCAAGAAAAATAGGACCCGTTATCACAAAATTTTTGGTCGGGTGACTCAAAATACTAAAAATTTCTAAAACGAAAATAAAGAAAAACGAATGAAAATAAAGCAAAAACCGTCGGGTTGCCTCCCGACAAGCGCTCGTTTTAGGTCGTGAGCTCGACCCCCTATAATTTTCAATCAATGCGGGATGTTTGGTGCACATGAGATGCACCCGTCAAACTTTCCGGGGAGCGCGCTTGGATTCGGACGTGGCGGCGTAGCGGTCTCCCTCGGAGGTCTCCTATATCGAATAGTGTTGGGGGGAGGCTCCCCCAAGCTAGCATTTGCCCCGGTCAACGGCTTAGCCGGCGATGCCGATTTCCGTACCGGCGGAGCTTTCTTTGGAGACTTTGATTTCGAGAGCTTGCAGAGCTCTCGAATCCTTGCGACATCAGCGTCGCCTTCATCTTCATCAGTGGAGAAGTCTGGGGAATCATCATTATTGTCCTCATGGCCTAAATCCGGGCTTTCATCCAATTCTTCATCAAAAAGGGCACCAATTGAGTGAGGAATCGCCTCCTCTATCACCTCATCAAGGAGGTCCATATAATCGAGCTCCTCATGGTAAGGCATGTGCTTCATTGCCTTGGGAATGTGGAGTTCCACCTCGATGTTTCCGACGTTTAAGGTTAAGGTACCTTCACGCACGTCGACGATGACTCCGGCGGTGGCGAGGAATGGGCGCCCAAGTATCAATGAGGTGTCTCCCTCCTCCTTAATGTCCATGATGACGAAGTCACATGGCAAGCATATTCCTCCCGGGACTTGAAGTGGGATGTCTTCGGCGATCCCCACCGGCCTTGTTATCCGTCCATCGGCTAATTGAATGCGCATGTCGGTGGGTTTCAACGGTGTCCCGGTGTTAAGCTTTAAGAACATGGAGAGGGGCATGAGACTCACACTAGCCCCAAGATCTACCAACGCCTTTTGAAGAGGCACACCGCCCAAAGTGCAAGGAATCCGAAAACTCCCCGGATCTTTGAATTTTGCCGGCTCCTTTTCTCTCTTGGTGAACCAAGAGCCCTCCTCGGCTAGCATGATCTTCTCCTTCCTCTTTCTCCCCGAAATCAAGTCCTTCAAGAATTTGGCATATGTGGGGATCTCGATGATGGCGTCAAGGAAGGGAATATTTAGGCTAACTCCTCTTAGATACTCGAGGAATTTCGCTAGCCTTTTCTCCATTTTCGCTTTCGCTAGTCTTTGGGGGAATGGGACCGGTGGCATGAAGCGCCTCTCCTCAGTTAATAGCTCCGCCCTAGATTTCTCCTTGTCTTGTGGCTCCTTCTCCTTATCGACCTCAACTACCGGCTCAACCGGCTCCAAGCTTTCCTCCACGGCCTCCTCAATAGGAATCATGGCGGGGGTGGTGTCCTTCCCGCCTCTAGTTGTGACGGCAACTACGGCGTTGATGTGGCCCGTGTTGCCCCGTGGGTTTTGCTCCGGTTGCGCCGGCAATCTTTGAGTGTTCCGGTTGAGCACCGCTAATTGTTCCGAAATTTGAGCCACTACGGTATTGAGAGAATCTTGTCCCGCCTTCAAAGTAGCATTCACCTTGTTTTGCTCGACCATGAACGCCTCCACTCTAGTTTCGAAATCGGATCTTTGTGGAGCTTGTGGAGGGTTTTGGTTTTGATTCCTCCACCCTTGGTTGTATCCGGGAGGCCTATAAGGTGGGACTTGTTGCTTTGGTTGGAAGTTTTGTTGTGGAGGCCCCCTCGGCGGATAGTATTGTTGTTGGGGTGGTGGTGGTCGAGCTTGATTAGGCGGTTGTTGTGGCGGGTTCAAAGCTCCTTCATTGTTGGCGTAGGAGAATCCCGGGTGATTTCTTGCGGCCGGATTAGACCAATACCCTTGGTTCCCCGCAACATATTGCACTTGCTCCAAGGATCCTTCTCCTTGCTCTCCTCCCGAATACATGGCTTGAGATTGGTCTTGCCAATCACTCATTTGGCTTGCCGGCGTGGAGGTGGAAGGGCTTCCTTGAGGCTCCGTTATGAATTTCTCCAATCTCTCCACCACCTTGTGGAGAGAATCGAATTTGCTCGTAAGCTCCGCTACGGCCTTTGCCTCGTAGATGCTAGTCGGCTTTAAGGACGACGTAGAGTGTCCTCGCTCATCGCCCCATTGTTGGTTATTAGAGGCCATCTCCTCAATTAGGGCCGTAGCTTCCTCGGGAGTCTTTGACAAGATTGCACCATTCGCCGCGGCATCAATAATTTGTTTGGTCCCCGGTTGGAGACCGTTGTAGAAGCTGTGCACTAACTCCCAATCTTCTATACTGTGGTGCGGGCACTGGTGCTGCAAATCCTTAAATCGCTCCCAAGCTTCATAGAGCGTCTCGTGTGGTCCTTGCTTGAAGGACATGAGAGCGCTCCGGATCTTCACCGTCTTGGATGGTGGATAGAATTTATCAATGAATGCATCCGCCAACCCGTCCCAAGAGGTGAAAACTCCGTCAGCTTGCGTCCTCAGCCAATAGAGTGCTTTGTCCTTTAGCGTGAAGGGGAAGAGGCGCAGTCTGATGGCATCAATCGGGACCCCCGGCATTTGGAAAGTGGCGCACTTCGACAAGAAAGATTGGATGTGGTAGTGGGGGTTCTCGTGAGCGTTCCCATGAAAGGGGTCTTGTTGCATCAAAACCACCAACCCCGTCTTTAGCTCGAAGTTCTTGTCGGCCGCCAACTCCGGCACGGCGATGGATGACGTAGTAGAAGAGGTTTTAGGCCGAAGCCTATCGCGAATAGATATTATTCTCGCCATTCTCGCCGCCAATTCTTCAGGAGTTTCCCGGTTGGTCATAAACCCCCCTTCCGGATATTGTCTCCTTTCCGCTCTGAGTCTCCGCGCGGTACGTTCGATCTCGGGATCGAATAATAGGGCTTCGGGATCCGCCGTAGATCTCGTGTACATGCACAGTGAAAGCAGAGTTTCAAAGAGATGATTAGTACCGTGGAAGGGTTAGGTAGAAATAGCAAAGGAAATAATAATGGTAAAAGGAATAAAATAAAAAGAAAATAAAAGAAAGAAATAGCTAGGTGAAAAAAGAATCAAACGCAATCGCCTCCCCGGCAACGGCGCCAAAAACTTGGTCGCGCCCCGGCGTACACGTCCCGAGGCGACGGTTGTAGTTTTACCGCAAGCGCACGGTATAGCGGCGAGCGGGTATCGAACACAGGGAGGACGAATGACCGTGCTTGCTCCTAATCAACCTGGCTATTTAGAGGGATAATTGCCTTGGGCGATCCTGTCACAATCGTCAGACAAAAGTGCGAAATATCAAATCAAATAGAGAACGCCTAGGGAATGGGGAATCCCCACTACTCACCGTATTTCACAATTGTGGTTCGCCGGTATCGAAATCGCTAGGATGAGAATTTGGATGAACTAGTTGCAACTAAATGTGAAACCAAGCTCACGCTCTCGCGCTGTTGCCGGTCTATAGCTATCCTAGGTTTGGGTCCAATCTCTTGCAAACCCTAGCCTAGGGAAGCTAGCATTGGGATCAACATCATCGTCCAATTGCGCACCGAGTCCAATCTCTTGCAAACTCGGTCCACAATCTAAATTAGGATAGTTCCTACCCGTCCAATCTCTTGCAAACGGGTATCGGCGCGGAATTGCAACCGGAGATCCTAGCATCGGTCCAATTTCTTGCAAACCGATACTTCGAAAATCCGACTCCAACCCAATTCGGATTTCTAGGGCTTCCTATCGAATTGGGATCCAATCTCTTGCAAATCCCAATTGATGTGAATACCTAGCTATCCGTAGTAGTTCGATCCCAATCTAATCCCTAATAACAATCCTAGCTCAATTTCTACCGGTTCAACACAAATACGAAATTGGGCTTGTAGGGTTCATCCCCACGCCCCAAGACGTGGAGACTACTCACTAATCATAGCAATAGCACAATAATTGGCAAAGAAATAGACAATGGAATTCATCACAACAATGATATAAACAATAAAAAATAGAGTTTTTGTGGAAGAGAAGTGCAAACCAATGTAGATCTTCAATCAACCCAACAAAAATCCAAGTTTTTCTCTTCACCAATCACAATTAATAAAGCTAAAAAGTAGACTCAAAAAGCTGCAAAAAATCTGAGAGGAGGCTCTCAAAACTAGGGTAAAAACAGAGCTTAAATAGCCCCAAAAATCGTCTAAAAATCCTGACCAAAACGCCCCTGCACAGCCTGTTTTCCGCAAATTTCGCTACAGGCAGCGCATCGCACTCGGCCGAGTGACGAAAGTCGCTCGGCCGAGTGAAAACCCTGTCAATTTCCAGTAAGTCGTGGGCTTCAGGGGTCTTCAGTTCGGGGGCGGCTCGGCCGAGTGAGTTGTCGTCACTCGGCCGATGGCTTCACTTCACTCGGGCGGACGGGATTTGCCACTCGGCCGAGTGGGTCTTCTGAAGCTCAGATGGCCGAAAAACAGTAACTTCGGTCTTTTTGAGAGCCTTCGTCTGGGCGCCACTCGGGCGGACGTGGTTTCGTCACTCGGCCGAGTGGGTCTTCTGTGCTCGGCCGAGTGCACAGGTAACTCGTGTCTGAATTGGTCGGCCGAGCAGTGTCTCGCTGGTCGGCCGAGTGGCTCCTCCACTCGGCCGAGTGGGACACAAAAAATGCCCAAACTGGTCGTTTTGGCCTCCTCGTCGCTCCGGCGACGTCCATTCTTCTTCCGCTCCTCTCCAACAGCAAAATACCCCTCGGGGAGGTCGTCGGTGGCCGTCTAGATTACACGCATCTCGAGATCACTCCTAATCGCGCCAAATCACCTGAAATGCGACAAAAAACAACAAATCGTGAAAAGCATCGCAATATCGTCGATATATCGTGAAAAACATGATTTGGGCGATCAAAATGGCATGCAAACATGCGGGAAAAGGGTGTAAAATAAGGAGTGATCACTTTCCTCATTATCTCTCCTCCCATGGCTCGGTCCGAGGATACGTGTGCAATCCTCCTTTCGAGCTGTACCGATCCCGCCGAGTATTACTCAGATCCGTTCTGACTTAGGCATCGGAGGGGACTTGGCCGGAACCAAGGTCCGGCCCCCCCCTGACGAGTTTCTTCGTCTGTCCAGGAAGAAGCGGAACCGAGGCGCTGAGGCTACTCCTCAGCGCGGCACGAGCCCGCTCGCCACTAGCGAGCACCGCCATCGACTGAGATCAAGAGATAATCAGGGCGCCGAGGCTACCCTTCGGCACTTGATTGACCGAGGCCAAGCGTTCACCTAGGTGCCGAGGCCACCCCTCCGCACCCCGCTGACCAAGGCCCTCAGCTCTCCAAGCGACCCGCTTCTCGAGCTGAACAGGCGCCCCGCGCAACCACCATCGAGGACACGCACGTTCGGAGGAACCAAGGGATCTCAATCGACCCCTTTACCACGTTGACCGTAAAGTCGTCGGTCAACGATTCTGTGGTGAGAAAACTTCCGTAAACAGTGTTGTTGCACCATCACTCGACTGCATGAGGGTCCGCAGTGACTTGCCAAGAAGCGTGCCTCTCTTCATCATAAGGTTAAAGTCCATTAACATTAGCTTGCGGTTCGACACAAGCCCATTCTACATCACGAAGAAGGCGATGTTGAAGATGTTCCGGCGTTTTCTTGACACGATAGGAGCACACTGCAACTCTATGGCTCAAACGGTCATGTATACTGATAAATCTTGAGATTTATTTTTCAGGCCAATGCTGGACTCTTGGATGTTGATGTTGTAGAGGATCCCTAGAAGCGGAGTGATGTATACCGCCCCTTTGGGAATTAGCCTTTCAGGCATTTGTGATTGGTATGATGAGTCGACATCGTAAGTGTTAAGTGTTAGATGAAGCCGGGGATTTTGACTCTGTTTCTCACAGATGGCACCAATTGTTGATAGGTAAGTCCATCACACAGTAAGGTGATGCTGACAAGGACGTCTTTGGTTGCGTGAAACTTCATCAGTAAGGAAGTGGGACCCGAGGAAGGCTGGACCTAGGTCTGGGAGAGCTAAGTCTAAACTATAGAGCTGAAGCCTGACCTAACTATTGGCTATCTTCGTAGGTCTGCAACATAGGAAATATCGTCAGGGGGTCGAGTCTGGGGCCCGACTAAATCCCCTCCGATGCAGTTCAGGACGGCAAGGTCCGACCTATTGGAAGGTATTTCATCATCACACCAACAATTAAAACTAGGTACTCTCTTTTCTGTATGGATGCACGAAATATTTCATGTCGTTTCTGTGAATCTTAGCACACAGATGAATGTTTCAGCAGCAGCCGTAACAACAACAAGCAACAGCAATGACCGCATCATACACATGAAGCACGTTAGCTCGCAGGATGAAAGAAGAAAACTTCGCAAACATTGATCTTTAAATTCCGTTTTAGGCGGGAACTACAACCACCACATTAGGTTCACAATTTTCCGGTGCGGACTCGGTATCAGACCATGCTCACAAGAAACCAATGCCGAGGAAGCCGACGACAGAGACGAACAGGACGAACAAGTCGACGACGCTCTCGAACCCGGCGACCGCAACTCCGACGACCCTTCGTAGTACACTCTTCCCCGGTACGCCGCAATGTCGGCGTAGTACACCGGCGTCACAAGCGACACGGGCTTGGTGCACCTAGCAAATGTGAAGCACAGGTTATAGATCAGCCTCTGAAGCTCATCGGACGTAAACCCGTGCTCGTCGTGCAACACATGGTAATGCGTGGGCTTGGTCGTCCCCAGGCTGCCGTAATGGCTACATAGGTAGAAGTTGAACGACGTGGGATCGACGATGCCCGTGTCCACCACCGTGCCCGGCGGCACATTTCCCGTCTCCGTCACGCTGTCCTGCTTCGGGAAAAGTCTCGTGTGGTGCCTCTTCTGTGCTACGATGACCGTGATGGTCGGCGAGTAGTCTTTTGATCCGATCGCCGATCTGATGGCTCTGACCTCTTCGTTGAGTACCATGTCGAATTGGCCGTCGCTGACGCCGTCGCGGAAGTATATGATCTTCTCCGGTTTCACTCCGTTGAGTTCTTCGTAGGTGTCGACGAGCTCTTTGCACATTGCACCTGCATCTTGGATCCGCTCGACTCTATGGGATTGGGCGCGGACCCTCGAAATGTACCTGTTTGCCTGCGGGCAGTTGATGGTAGCGACCATGGCCGCAATGGACGGACTGGTCGTGTTCCAGCTCGCCGGGTGGTTGACATCCGCGCCAATGAGCATAAACGGCCGCCCGTCCGACGCAATGCGAGGCAGCCCGTCGAAGAGCTCTGCGTTGCTCCCCCCAAGCTTAGCATTGATCTTGAGCGCAAGGTTGGCTAGGTACCGATCCTTCTTATGAGGATTGTTGCAATGAAAGCTAAGGCAGCATTGCGTCAATATGCCAAGCTCAGTATCGCATATGAGCTTCAGCGTCTTGTATCCCGGATGCCGGTCCGACATGGGGCAGATGAGGAGGTCGACTTGCCGGCCGTCGGCGGACTGCTTAGCTCCGGCCAGTTCTTCGTATAGCCAGCTGGAGTTTGAGAGCGCGGCCATTGCAGATTCGCGGACGAAGAGGGGCTTCTCGCGCAGCCGGATGCCGAGATCCCTGCATCGGTGGACGAGGCTGGGAATGAAGGAAGGAATGTGCAGGGGCTGCTGGTGTCTGGGATTGGAGGGAGCGGCGCTGAAGTCGAGAATGGCCCAATTGTCAATGCGTTGGGGACTGACGAGCTTGTTCTTGAAGAGATTCCACTGGCAGTCGTCCTTCTGGATCTTGTACTTGCAGCTCTGGCCATTGGCGGCGCCGAGCTTGAGTGATGGGCGGTCAAGGACTCTTCCGGCGATCTGTGTCATCTCCCGGGTGATGGAGATGCCGAACTTATTCGCGAGATCCCCGCTGTTAATGGGGACAAGACATGTTGATATCAACTCGCAACTATGAACACAAGTTAACAAGTTCAGTTAGAGAGGCTATATGTACCTGCAAGGACCATCTGTAGCGCTGATCAGATTCATGACCCTCTGTTTCCTCAAGCTAGGACTGGCGGACGCCATGTCCCTCAACCTCCTCTCTTCCTCCTTCCTCAGCCCCTCCTTGGGATATCTCTGTCCCTCGACGATCTCGCACAACTCCATCGGCACATAGTTCATATGCTCTCCGCTCAGATCCAGGCAGGGAAGCCTCTTGTGCCTCACTTCCACCTTATGCCTCCCCTTGTAGTAATCCAACAGCCTCTTCTCCCTCCCAGAACTATGATCCCTGAACACAATATCCTTTGCTGCCAGGCTCGTCAGCCCAAGCACCATAAACTTCTGGCTAGTCCTTCTGTGCGTCACCTCGACTCGAACACCTTTCAATGCAGACTCCACTTCCAGCCTCTGCGGATTGCTCAGTTGCGTGTTTTCGTTGAAGGGAATGCGTAGATTTTCCCTCAGGTATTGAAGCACCGGCCCTGGCCTTCGGACTGGCACGACCGATTCATCCAGAACGAGCACAGGGCCTAATTCGGTGCAACGTGTAGTCTGCTTCGATCCTTGGAGAGCTACGATTCCCCTCCCTAAATCGCGGCAATGCTCCGTCCCTTTGGGGTAGAGGCTCCGGCCAAGGGCGATCCATCGGCCATCCGAAGCCCGGGGGATTATGATATCTAGACCTTGTAAGACCTCTCTCGGGGCAGGCAACACTCTGAGCATGGAGAGCTTCAGCTCTTTCTTCAGCTCAATTGCTGCGGTGTAGACCTTGCGATTCAACTCGACCTTGTATCGGCCGACGGGCAGTAGGACGGCGCTGTAGATGTATCGGTGTCCGTCGTAGGCAAAGGATGACTGTGGAAAGAGGCGGGGGTTCGATTTGAATAGCTTGTTTTTGATGGATGAATGGACTGCCTTTGGTACTTCGGAAGCGTCTTTTGTCTTCCTACTGCGGGGTTCTTCGATCTCCACGCTGAATTCGTAGTGCAAGATTTTGCTTTGCTCGTCGTAGTTGATGAGGAAATGGTTGACGAGGATGGCGAAGGATCGAGCGCCCGAGGTTCCGCCTCTGTCTGGCCGTCGCATGGGCACCAATTTGTCGCATGCTTCTTGCGGCTGAGGCAAGGAGCCGAGTTTTGATGCCGAGGGCTCTGCAAATTAGGTACACTTGATTACAACGAAATCAAGATGCTAATAAAATCCTTAATCCCATAATGTCAATGTGCAGATTTTTCGCTCACCCGTGCTGGTTGCCGGAGTAGTAGGACGGATCGCAGTTGGTGCAGGGGGCGGTGCTCTGCCTGCATTCTTACCGTTTTGCACAAACTCTGGTTGATTCAGTTGTCTCCTGTCGCCACGAACGTTCTTTGCACTAGGCCCTTGCCCGGAACCTTGAACCTTGCTGATCGAGCTCGAATTGGGCTTCTGAGCTTTCACCTGCCCATGGCCTCGTCCTCGGCTTCCCTTGATTTGAGAATCCATAGTTGAAGAGAAAGGAGGAGGGATTGCAGGAGAATAGACTAATATATATATAGCAGAGAAAATGGGAGACGGGGACTACAAGTATAAAATTACAAAATGTAATACCAAACTTAATTAAGTTAATGACAGTGATGGCCAAGGGGGATCAGTAGCCTTCTGATGGACTGCTTGTCTCATTAGCTTGACCGTGAGTGGGTTTGGCGGGAGTTGAGGGGGAGAAAACCATAGAAGTAACCGCATGCAATGGACGAGTTTGATGACAACTCAATAACGATTGCGTTTGAATGATTGAATTTGAAGATGATTCCGAAGGGAAGGATGACTGCGAAAGACATGGAAAATCTTTGGCAGTTCTCTATTTTTGTTCCCGAGTACAGTATAAAATAAACCCCTCCTACCATCTAAAAAGGTGTATGATTCATGACAGCAATGTGTATTCTTCAACTGCCTTGGTACTATCTGTGCAATTCATCATAACGCTTGTAAAGCTACCAGCTTTACCAAATAATGCCACTAGATCGACAAACGGATAGTCCAAGTGTTTGAGCACACATGTATGCTCTCTGCAATCTTCCTATGTTTGAGCACACATGAACCTGTTATAGTATCAATCACACTATAGAGGATGTTGTCATATGCGGCATGGTTATCCCACGAGACAATGTCACATCGCCATATGGACGCCACATGGGACATTCAACTCACCCACAACCAAAAAAAAATAACCTCCCAATCTCTCTTATTTATGTGGTTGACATTCCCTCATCATCCCAAAAATCCCCACCCCCCCCCCCCCCCCCCCCCCCCCCCCCAAGGTCAGGTATTTACATGTTTGCCATGGGTGATTTTTCCGGCATAACTCCCAAGGTTTTTGCATTTACCCGTGTACCCATTTTATCCTCCGACGATACCAACACATACATCAACACTTCTTACTCGTTTTCGTTTGCACACATGCACCGCATCCACCACGAAGAGGGGATTTTTGGCTCCCACGGGTTATTTCTAGTCATACAACAATTTCTAGCGTTAATTTGTTCCTCATATTGTGATACAAATTGAGGCAATTTCTTGCTTACTGCATAGGATGAGCAAACTTGGAATGTGATACAATATCATACAACAATTTCTACTGTCAATTGACATACAGTAAGCAAGAACTACTTTAGGAGAACAAAAGTGTCACACAAAGTAGGGTATGAGTATACCTGGAATATTCCCTTAAAAGAGATAATATTAAATTTAGTTATATTTCTAAGTGATAATACTTGGCTTTAAAGAATTGAGAAAAAAAAATAAAAAATAGGTTAGGGTGTGCCAAGTTGCATCATCCAGCAGTGTCCTAACGTGCAAACTTATGAGATAGGATCTGCCAAGAATCTTCACATCACCATTATAACACACAATAAACTAATTAAGCAGGAGAAAGAAACAATGGACAAGTCTACATGCTACTTTGATGCCATGAGATTGGGCCCAAATAATATTTCATTGTTAATGGCTAATAAAACTAGAGCAGTTGTTAATACAGGAATGGAGAAAGGAAAGCCAAAGTGATAGAGGAGCAATTTGACCCTCCTCTTGCTTCATAGTGAGCAACCACTTTGTTGAGGGAAAAGCCTCATAGTTATTGATGCAAGTTGAGAGCCTGAAAGCAGAGTGTTTTGATTTGAGAACTAAAAGAAGCACCAACACAAGAACACCAATAAAATTTGACTGTCATGGGATAACAAGCTTTGTCAACAAGTACTGTTTGTTTATGTTTAGTCTGAATTTTATTGTTTAAGGTGTAAAAATTTGAGTTTGCGCTATGAAGGCATTGCACTAGAAAACTATGAAACAGAGGTGTGGTGTTAGTCTCAGCCTGCACTTGTTCAAATATTTGGCCAAAGCATGCATGATCTGTGACCAACTCAAGTTCATAGTGTTTTGCTAGCCATGATTCAGCTTTGCTTAGCCATAGTGTTGTTCCAGTCATGTCCCACGCTGCATTTCTCCTGCAACATGTTGAGGTCATTGGTTAAGCCAGGCAAAAATACCAAAGGTTTTGACTTGTTTAACAGCCAAACAGAAGTTTTTAAAAGCAGAAGCTGAGTGTGCCATCAAATGATCTAACAAAGTCCCAAAGAATCTTATTAGAGAGCTCTTGCTTTTGGAAAAGGTTAGTGTGTGTGTGTGTGTGTGGACCGAAAAGGCATCCCAAAGTTGAAGCACATAACATTTAACATATTTCAAATGAATATGTTAAGCAAAACCTGACATCATTTAACATTTAGGATGGAATCTGGTTAAGGGCCTGAAACCTATACCGAGTCAAGAGAATTAACCATATTTGTACCATAAGTTCAAACTAATATAACCATACATATATATCTTACTCGATGTCCACTGTGCGACTATAACAGATTCTCTTGTGCATTCAAGTTTCACCATACATGATTGGGTTGGGTGAAACCTGTGGATAAGGATCCATACTTTCATTTAGACAGCGGCAGCAGCCGCTGCTGCTGCAGACTTGACAAAATCCAGCACCATATCCACAAGCTTATCATGATCAACATCCTTGGCAGTAGTATCCACCACAATCCTCTTCACATCCCCAACATCATAATCACAACACCCTCCATACCCTTCCACAAGCCTCTCCAACTCCTCCCACGTCGCCGGCTTGTGCCCCTGATCCCCGCCGGACCTCCCCCTCTCCTCGAGCCTCCGTCTCCACTCCCCCTCGTCCATTGGCCTGCACTCAACAATCACGACATGGGCGCAAGAGCCGCCAGCCAGCTCGATGAGCTTGTCTAGGTGGGTTCGACGAGAAAGGGGAGAGTCGATGACAACCGTGAGCCCAAGATGCAATTGTGTTCGGGTGACTTGCCAGAGGACAGAGTAAGAGAGCTCATTCAACGACGGTGCGGGGACTTGGTGGTGTGTTTGGAGAGGGAGAGTGCAGTCGCGTATGTCGTCTTTGTCGATGAGAGGGAACCGGAGAGACGCGGAGATGGCACGAGCAAGGGTGGTTTTGCCCGTGCCCGGGTGGCCCTTCATCGCTATAATCATCGGTGGCCACTGCTTCTCCATGACCCACTCTGAAGGCGCCGTGTGCAACACAGAAACTCTTCACAGTTGGGTGCCAAAGAATTCGACAACGACAAAACCAAATGAAAACAGACTAAAATGATACCACATAAAAACCTAAAATAAGGGCCTGTTGATATACACAAAACTGCGGCATGCAATAATTTTCTACAAAATGAAAACAAACTAAAATGATATTACATAAAAACCTAAATTAAGGGCATGTTGATATACACAAAACTGAGCCATGCAATAATTTTCTTGCATTTTACAGGCAGGGTACGTAAAAACCAATAAAAAGATAGAGAAATGCAATCATATATAATAACAGAACCTGAGATTTAGGTTGTATTTGGTTTGAGGGAAAGTGACAAAAGAAAGTAAAGGAAGTGTGAAAATAAATCTCCACCGTTGGTTAGAAAGGAAAATTGGAAGAAAAATGAAATTGAGAAAAAGCAAAGAAGATAAATGTTACAAGTTTCTTTCGCATTCATTACATGGACCCAGTGAAAATGAGAGAAAAGCACAAGTAAAGGAAATCTATTTATCTTACCCACCCACTTGGAAATAGAATTCATGTTTTTCTTATTAATCCATGAATTAATCAAACAACCTTTTTCAAATTATTCGTGAAATATATGCGCATTTTTGAATAACATGTTTTTAACCCATTTGAATTATTCATTTTTTGAAAATTATTTGCCTTTTTTGAATTATTGGCATATTATTTGTGCATTTATCGGATTGTACATTTTTAAATTATTCAAGCTTTTCAAATAAAAGTTAAAATTTTCAACCTTTACCAATAATTCACGAATAACACGTTCTTAACCCATTTGACTTATTCATTTTTTGAAAATTATTTGCCTTTTTTGAATTATTGGCATATTATTTGTGCATTTATCGGATTGTACATTTTTAAATTATTCAAGCTTTTCAAATAAAAGGTAAAATTTTCAACCTTTACCAATAATTCACGAATTATTTGGTACTTTCTAATAATCTGCAAATTTTTCGCGCAGAAAAAAAAACTCCATAAATTGCTTTGGCTAAAAACTGAACAACCTCCTGGCAAAGAACCAATTCTTTCCACTAGATTAGAGTGGCCTTCTTGTTATTGACATGTGAAGTGTATCTTTATTTACTGGATTTTATAAAAAATTCCGAGGAGAATCTTACATTGTTGTTTGGATTTGGTCAAGTCGAAAATAATCAGATTTTTTAGATGTATTTGATTGATGGAGCTTCAGGTGAAACTCAAATTTGTAGATTGCAATAGCTGCCTTTAACAGCATCCATAATTGATGAAATGAAAATATTTCTACAAATTTACAAATTGAAATTATAAATAATGTGGAAGATGTAAATCTGGTTTAATTTATACTAAGCTATTCAAATTTAAAAAAATTATCATATGAATTCTATTATTTTGATATCATCTAACTAAAATTATTTTTTTCTTTCTAATTCTTCATCACTTTCATTAAGCAGATAAACAAGAGAAATTGTCTTCTTCACCTTTTAACATGTGATTTTCTTTTACAATTTTCTTCAGTGAGAAAACATAGAAAAGAATCACATTTCGCTTTTCTTTTCTTTTCTTTTCCATTTCCATTTCATTTTGTTCTTCTTTCTTTCACTTTCCTTCAGACCAAACATAACGTACTCATACTCCACATTTAGCTTGCTTAAAGCATGGCTAATATAGAAATCAGGTGTGCACAATGATACTGTGTTACACTCATGTCTTCCATTCCATGAATTAGGTCATACATTTCCATTATGAATCTTACGAATTATGATCCATAATTGGATTTTGAGACCAATTGGATGTTACAATCCAATCAAGTAGACCGTGATAGAAGGGGGAGGAGGGATGTAGTGATATCTGATCTACCTTCGATAATAATGTGATAATAATGTGACCGGTTCTTTAGTTGGACAGCAAATTTCTCCAAATACAAGCTTCCACATTGTGATCTCTATGGCTATGTTTGGTTTGAGAGAAATTGAGCGAGAGAAAAATGAAATGAAGATGAAATAGAAATGAAAAGAAAAGGAAAAAAAGAAATCAAATCCTTTTTCATGTTTGGTTATTGAAGAAAATTGTAAAGCAAATCAAAAAGAAAATGGTAAAGAACATAATTTCGCATATTTGCTTGCTTATAAAAAAGAAAAGAAAAATTAGATAGAGTGAGAAATATTGAAAGAAAATTGAAAGTGATAAAACGCAAAGAAGATAAATGTTACAAGTTTCTTCCGCATTCACTCTCTAGACCCAGTGAAGAGGAGAGAGAAGAAAATTTTAAGGAAAATTTATTTCTCTTGATGACCCACTTGGTAATTGAATTCACATTTTTTATCAATCCATGAATTAATCAAACAACCTTTTTTAAATTATTCGCAAAATATATGTGAATTTTTTGAATAATCTTTTCTAACACATTTTTTAAAATTATTTGCATTTTTTGAGTTATTGACAAATTATTTGTGCATTCATCGGGTAATACATTTTTTAAATATTTAAGCTTTTCAAATACAAGGTAACTTATTTAATTTTTACGTATAATTCATGATTATTTGGTATTTTCTAGTAATCCGTAAATTCTTCACGTAAAAAACTCGATAAATTGTTTGGCCAAAATGGAACAACTTCCTAGCAAAGAACCAATTCTTTACGACTAGATTAGAGTGGTTTTCTTGTTATTACGCATGTAAAGTATATCTTTACTTACTGGACTTTTAAAAAAATCAGAGAATCTTACATTGTTGTTTGGATTTGGTCAAATCGAAAATAATCAGAATTTTAGGTGTATTTGATTAATGGAGCTTCTAGTGAAACTCCAATTTGTAGATTGCGGAAGCTGGCCTTTACCAACATCTATAATTGATGAAATGAAAATATTTCTACAAATTTACAAATTGAAATTATAAATAATGTGGAAGATGTAAATCTGGTTTAATTTATACTTAGTTATTCTAATGTAGAACGACGAAAGATTTGGAAAATTTGTGTGGAAATTTAGGGAAGAACAATGGAAATTGTTGGATCGTGATCTAAGCCTAGAGGGTGTTGAATTCTTGTAATTTGGGGAAAATGTGATTAGCCCCCAAATGAGCTAACCCCTCATATTTATAATATCCCTTGCTTTGCTTTACACACACACCCTAATACAATAACACTCAATACTCCCCCTCAAGATGAGCAAAAGATATTTATCATGCCCATCTTGTTACAAGCATCCTCTACTCCTTTAGAGTTTAACCCCTTCGTAAGGCAATCTGCTAATTGCTGTCCAGAGGTAATATAGGAGATCTCCAACTGTTTCTTGTCCAGTCTCTCTTTAATGAAGAACCTGTCAATCTCTATGTGCTTCGTTCTATCATGTTGCACTGGGTTGTTGGCAATATTAATTGCTGACTTGTTATCACACAACAACCGCAATGGTCCTTCTCTCAGCAGGCGTAGCTCATGTAGGAGTGATCTCGACCAGATCATCTCACAGGTACTAAGCACCATAGCACGATACTCTGCCTCTGCAGTGGAACGAGCCACCAAATCCTGCTTCTTGCTGCGCCAAGAGACCAAGTTGCCCCCAACAAACACACAGTAGCCCGAGGTCGATCTCCTATCATCTAGGCAACTGGCTCAATCTGCATCACAGTAGCCTGTCACATTCATGTGACCATGACTACCAAATAATATGCCTTTTCCTGGACTATTCTTCAGATACCTCAGTATCCTGAAGACTGCCTCCATATGTCTAGTCCTAGGATCATGCATGTATCTACTTACCACACTGATAGCATAGGCAATGTCAGGTCTGGTATGGCATAAGTAGATAAGGCGTCCAACAAGTCTCTGGTACCTTTCTTTGTCTACTGGCTCCCCTGATTGTGAATGCAACCTATGATTCTGATCAATAGGAGTAATTGCTGGACGACACCCCAACATACCAGTCTCAGCCAGTAAATCCAGGGCATACTTCCTCTGTGAGAGAACTATACCCTTCCTGGACCTAGCAATCTCCAGTCCAAGGAAATATCCCAACTGTCCAAGGTCCTTGACCTCAAATTCTCTCGCCAACCTTACCTTCAAGTGAGAGATTCCCTCTTCATCATCTCCAGTGATAATAATATCATCAACATACACAGCCAAAAGAGTAATCAGTTGTCCTGAATGTCTATAGAATACAGTATGATCACCATTACTCTGCTTGTAGCCCATAGTGATGACTGCACGCCTGAACCTGTCGAACCATGCCCTTGGAGATTGCTTCAGCCCATACAAGGACTTGTCCAGTCTACACACCTTTCCCACCGTCTGTTGTGTGCCAAAGCCAGGTGGAACCTCCATGTATACCTCCTCCTGTAAGTCTCCATGCAAGAAGGCATTTTTTACATCCAACTGATGCAATTTCCATCCAAAGTTCGCTGCACAGGATATCAGTACTCTCACAGTACTCATCTTTGGCACTGGGGCAAATGTCTCATCATAATCAATCCCATAAGTCTGACTGTAGCCCTTGGCAACCAGCCTCGCCTTGTACCTGTCCACCTTCCCTTCTGAAGTTTGCTTTATTGTGAATACCCACTTGCAGCCCACAGCTTTCTTCCCTGCTGGAAGTGAGACAAGTCTCCATGTCTTGTTCTTCTCCAGTGCCTCAAGTTCTTCGAGCATTGCTTTCTTCCACTGGGGATGTTGCTTTGCCACTCGCCAATCACTTGGTATAGGAATAGACTGTAAGGATGCAATGATAGCCCTATATGCAGGTGTAAGAGAGGCATAGGAGACATGATTAGCAATATCAGTCTCATATCCATACCGTACAGGAGGCCTGCCGGCATTGATACGAGGCTCCCTACGAGATGCAAGTGGAAGATCTAAACTAGAGGAAGGCAAAGAAAGGTTACCATCCGTGATAGGGGAGGAAGGCAGTAAGGAAGTCGGGACTCGAGCAGGCGTGATAGACTGATCAATCTCGACATGGGGCAGCAGAGCTAGTGGTTCTTCAGTGGGGAAGATGACTTCTTGTTGTTCTCCATCGCCATGACTATCCTTCTGTCTCCTGCTATATTTCCTGTCGTACAACATGTCTTCCTCCTCTTCCACCAAGGTCCTTTCTTCCTCCCTGCTATCAGGACCAGTACCAGTAGGCCTGACAGGACACGGTATAAGTCCAACCACTACCCTCCTGTCATCAGTCTCCCCCTCTCGACCAGCTCCTCCTGTGCTTGGAGAGGCCCCAGTATCAAATACTGATGTAGAATCTGTCAGTCCTCCATAAAAAGGTTCAGTCTCCCTGAACGTCACATCCATGCTCACAAACAGCCTTCTTTCTGAGGGACTCCAACACCTATAGCCTTTCTGATTTGAAGGATACCCAACAAATATGCATTTAATTGCCTGAGCATCCAGCTTCCCCACAGAAGGTCTATGATCCCTCACAAAGCATGTGCATCCGAACACTTTTGGTGGAACTACAAAAGTGTTCTTTCCCATAAGAATCTCACATGGAGACTTCATACCAAGGATCCGTGAAGGCATCCTGTTGATAAGATATGTGGCTGTCATCACTGCTTCACTCCACAATATCTTAGGTACATTCATGGTGAGCATGAGTGACCTAGTTACCTCCAACAAGTGTATATTTTTCCTTTCAGCAACTCCGTTCTGTTGGGGGGTGTTGGGACAAGTGGTTTGATGAGTTATCCCACTCTCAGATAGATAAGATGCAAACTCCCTGTTTACATACTCTGTCCCATTATCCGTTCTCAAGACACGGATCTTGGCCTCATACACATTTCTGACACTTCTATGGAAGTCCTGAAAACACTTCAACGCTTCACCTTTGTTTTTCATCATATAAAGCCATGTCATCCGAGAATGACAATCTATGAAGGTGATAAACCACCTGAACCCACTTACTGAAGTCACTGGGCAGGGCCCCCAAACATCTGAGTGAATAAGATGAAATTTCTCTACACTCCTCATCCCTACACTAGGATATGACGTCCTAGTGTGTTTCCCAAATTCACATGCATCACATTTCAAATTCATTTCATTCACTCTATTCAAAACATCGGGATACATTTTACTCAAAATATCAAAAGGCAAGTGTCCCAACTGACAATGTAACAAAAGTACATCACTTTCCTTCTCTCCACCAACGACAGCCAGCGCAGCATCCCCACTAGCTCTGTCAAGGTACCACAGTCCATCACGCCTGACGCCAGTCCCAAGCCTCCTCCCAGTCTTCCTTTCCTGCAACACACAATGAGTAGAGTCAAAAGTAATGCTACAGTCGAGATCATCAACAATAGAACCAACAGATAAGAGGTTGACTGGAAATGATGGGACGTGAAGGACTGAAGAGAGGCGTATGGAGGGAGTGCACTGAATAGTACCAATCACTCTAATGGGTTGGGATGTGCCATCAGCTGTCTGAACGGTTTCATGAATGGTATGTGGTTTATATGTGGAAAATTGTCTATATGCTCCTGACACATGACTAGATGCACCTGAGTCAATAATCCACTCTATATGATCTCTACATGAAAGGGCTAATCGGTTACATGAGCCTGTGTGAGCGAAGTGGGCAAAGTTACCGAATGGCGAGGCAATATCCCCAGTCTGGTCTGCATGACTCTCCGAGCTCTCAGTAGTAGACCTGGACTGTCTCCGCTGCTCTAGATCTGACGCCTCAGCTGGCGTGGCCTCGATCATCACTGTCTCCTGTCGTCCGTCAGCGGTAGCAAAGTTGGCCCGTGGGCCGCCGCGACCTCGTCCACGGCCTCCACGGCACCAACGACCTCCTCCTCTGCCTCCTGTGCCACGTCCTCGTCCACTGCCCTTCTGTGGGCAGTTAAAGCTCAGGTGCCCCTTCACCCCACATGTGTAGCACTCTCGATCCTCGCTCACTGCTGCCACTGCCGGTACAGCCAGTGCAGCCCGAGTGACCTGAATACCCTCATCCTTCATAACCCTCAGTCTGGTCTCCTCCTGCACCATTGCAGCTATGGCCTCCTCCAGAGATGGGATGGAGGATAAGTGGCACATACTCGCCCTCCTGGCCTCAAAATCTCCATTCAGGTTTCTCAGAAAATGTGTGACACGCCTACGCTCCACCCACTTCCTGTGTATCGCAGCGCTCCTAGGATCAGGCAGATCAATAGGGTCATAGTGGTCCAACTCTGACCACAGCCTTTTCAACTCCGCAGAGTAGGCTAGAATAGACATCTCCCCCTGCTTCAAGGTGTCGACCTTGCCCTGAACCTCCAGCATGAGCATCACATTCCCTGCTCCAGAGTACATTTTCTCCACCATACCTCATATCCCCGCAGCACTCTCTATGGCCTCCGCCATCCCATCGATGGGTGGAACCATCGATGTCATCAACCAAGCAGCCACCAGTGAGTTAGTGGTGCTCCAGACTTTCCAGTCATCCCCAGTCTTATCCACCGGTTCCTTACATGAACCCAGAACAACATCTTCCAACCCCTTTGACTTCAGAATGAGAAGCACCCTCCTGGACCAACTTAGGTAGTTCTTCGTCCCTTCCAGTTTCACATCATTGGGCATCAATTCCAGCTTCTGCACGGGTCGTGAAGGCATCAATCCACTCGAGGATCCCAACTCCTTCGAAGCGAGCAGCTTCGTTATCTCTCCAATGAAGGCCTTCATGTCGGCGGAGGTAAGATTGTCTCCCATCTCTCCTATCTCCCTCCTTAGATCCGCAGATCTACTTCTCCTCCTCCTCTTCTAGGTCATACCCTAACCGTAAATCTATGGAGTCCTTTTCATGGCTCTACCATAGATCTAGGGTTAGGGTTCTTTTGGGTTTTCTTTTGTAGCTTGTTAGGGTTTTGTGGTGGCTAGAAGAGGGCTTGAAAGAGAGGGGATCACAAGGTGTGGAGTGGAGACAGCGGAGGGCGGCACTCGCAGGCGGTGGCGCACGCGGCGAGCGCAGGCGGCGGCCTGCACAGGCGCGCGCGGGCGAGGCGAGGCGAGGGCAGAGCCGGCGCGCGCGGGCGAGGCGAAGGCGGGAGCAGGCGCGCGCGGGCGAAGCGAAGGAGGGCAGGCGGGTGAAGGCGGTGGAGTCACGGGAGGTTGGCGCAGGCGGTGGAGGAGCGGGTGGGTGAGATTTAGGGTTTTGGTTGTTTCATGGCTCTGATACCATCTTGTAATTTGGGGAAAGTGTGATTAGCCCCCAAATGAGCTAACCCCTCATATTTATAATATCCCTTGCTTTGCTTTACACACACACCCTAATACAATAACACTCAATAAATAGGCTTATAAAAACTTTCGCGAATACAAAAAAGTAGCCGACTCAATCAGACAGTCATAGAGCAAATATTGTGCAGAGAAAATAGAGCAGAAGCAAACATAGAGTGCACAGATATTTACCCTGATTCGGTCGCCCCCGATTTACTCCAGCCCCAAAATAATCACTAGAATAATAATGTCAAGATACAAACACTGGAAACTTTGTGCACCAACACTCAGCTCACATGGTTTATATCTCACTCTCCAACGTGTCAAACACTACTATCCTATCAAAAACTTTACTCTTAACTAGCCCCAATCAATCAAGAGTCTCCAATGAACGCAACGAAATTAAAACCTAATACAAAGATCTACCAACAATATCACAAATATAAATAAGATAAAGGGTCTAAAGTGCTCAGTTTGTGATGTTTGAGTAATCCTTGTCGATCAGCACGTCGTCAGCTTCGTGCTGGTACAAATCAATCCGATCTCTGGATCAAAAGATATAGACTTCCAAAGTTTGTGCGCAAATCTGCCGAAATCCGGTCTGTGCGTAAATCAATTCTCTGTTATGCAGAATTGGCAGCAGTTTGTGCGTAAAGTAATCAGCTATCTCATCTTACAGATAATGCAGTAAATCATCCCGAGCTCAGAAAAATCCGAATAAATACTCGTCGGAACGTGAGCTCGTCCTCTTCGACTGAAAAATAAGAAAGGAAAGATTTGGATGCTCTTGTGAGGAAAAGTTCCAGGATCTTTGAAGCTTGTTTCTATGGCTTGGAACTTGATCTCTCGAACTTTGCTTCTTCAAAGATGGTGGCTTTGGTGGGTTGATCCTCTAGCTTAAGGATGGCTTATGCTTGGAGATGTAGCTTGATGATAGATGGTTCCTTATGCTTGCGGCAAGGCTTGAAGATGATGGAAAACTTTGGCCAAGAGATGATGAAAACTATGAAATTATTCAGCATACAACTCACGCTAAAATAAATACTATCGATTTAATACAAAGATTAAAATCAGAATAATATCACCATATTGTAGAGTGTTGAGTTGTGATCGTCCTGTTGCAAACGATCCGTCGATCCGAGCTCTGTGGAGAAAGTTATGTACGTTTCAGCGTCGTCTGTCGAGCTCCTTCGTCTTTCTGCGAATTTGATGATCTCTTTGAACCTTGGAGGAGAGGAATTCGGCCGAGGAGGATGATGATTGATCTTTGAAGCTTTTTGGCTCAATGGGATGCAATGGAAAGTTTCTCCAAAGGAGGTGTCTTCTCCTTTTATAGAGGATAGGAAGTTCTCTTCAATTAGAACACTTAATCTTTAATTATTCAATTAAATCTTCAATCAAAGCTTATCGTATCTCCTTGATGCAATGAATTTGATCAATCCTATGATAAGTAAGACTCCTTAAAATTGATTTGAATCTTCAATCAAATCTTATCTTATCTCCTTGATGCAATGAGCTGGATCAATCTTAAGATAAGTAGGACTCTTTTGAATTCAAATTAAATTTTCAAATTTGCACACCATATCTCCTTATCCCTCCATGGAATTTGTAGAAGATGTTGACCAAGTCAAATTCCATTTAATCACACTTTTGCCATCTCTCCTTTTCTTGCACAAAATTACGAGCTTGCCATGGAACATATTCACAAGTTTGCCATTATATACATATTCACACTTTTGCCACTTTGTTCTCAATGTTTATTTGCGCCTGAAAACACTTAACAAACACATCAAAAATATTCATGAAGGTTTTTAACAAGAAATCATAAATCGTTGTATCCAACAACGTTGTATCCAACAGAATTAGGGTTTCGAGACTTCTTACCAAGGATTCCAAGGCTTCTCTCCCAATGAGTTAGGCCTTTCTCAAGTTTTGGGGTTTTTAATTTCTCAAGATTTCTTTAGTTGAAATAAACCAGTCTTGAGGCCTTTTATAGACTTACAATCCAATACTATCATATTCCCAATAAATGTGCGACTAAAATTACGTAAATAATAAAATTAAATTAAATACTACATTAACCAAGTCCAAAATCAAGTCAAAATCATGTAGTTCCAAACATAGCGAACTTTGTCGAGTCTCATATCTTCATAATTGAATCTCACATCTTCGTCTTCATGTATAAACTTTGATGTCCCCATCAACTCTTCCCGAGTGGAAAGAAATCGGTCCCGACGAGTGTGTAACCTGGTGGCTGTCATAATACTCGAGCAAGTCTAGATCTTGCCTTTGAAGCTCTGCTATGGAAATCCAAGTAGAGTCATAATCTGGCATGCCTTTCCAACTCATCAAACACTGATAACCACCTTGTCTGGTTGATAGTACCTGCTCATCTAGAATATGGTCAATCTGTTTTTGTTAGGAGGTAGAGGTATATGTGGTAAATTTATTGAAAGGTGGAATAGCAGGAGCACTCATCTCATCCTGGAAAGGCTCAAAGAATGGTTATGTGGGTATTGCTGCTGGACCCTTATGATTCACTAGATCTTCGATACTAAAAGTTGAGCTTATACCATAATCTGCAAGGAGATCTACAACATATGCATTAGAACCAATTTTCCTCAAGATTTTGATTGTGCCAGCACTACGAGCTTGCAGTTGCTTTAAGGTTCCAAGAGGAAACCGCTCAGAACTAATTCGCATCATTACATAGTCACAATGAATTATTGAATTATATTATTTGAAACGTGTGTATGCATCTGCATTAGCTTTATATCTTTCATTGCTAGAGTGAATTCTTCTGTTGATCACTTTATCAAGTCATAAATGTGTTGTGCAAATGATTCAGCTGACTCAGACACTCTATGATGATATGATATGAGAATGAGTTCATAGGCTTTTTAGGTTTGTATCTATGATCTACTTCAAATGAACTCATGCTAATGGACATATTCACTGACCCATTATATACAAACTCGACGGTTGATAATATAAATCCTAATTCCTAGGATTTTTACACACTAAGCATCTAAGGAGATTTCCTAAATTTCGGTTCGCTGTCTCAATTTATCCATTAGTCTGCGGGTGGTAAGCAATGGAGAATTTGAGCTTAGTGCCAATTATATGTCATAGGATTTTCCAAAAATAACTCGTGAATTTCACATCCTTATCCGAAACAATTGTCTTGGACAGACTATGTAATCGAACAACCTCATCAAAATTAAGTCTAGCAATATAAGCTGCATCAAAGGTTATTAGAGCATGTGATGAAATGTGTCATTTTCAAAAATCGGTCCACAACAAAGACGAAATCGTGTTTCTTCGGGGTGTGTGTATGAAGTCCTAACACGAAATGTATACTGAAATCCTGCCAGAGACAATCTGGCACAAATAAAGGTGTATAGAGTCCAGTATTCTGTTTTCGATACTTGGCCATCTAATAAACACAACATTGCCCGACAACTCTCGCAACATCTCTTTTAAGGCTCGGCCAATAAATATGACTCTATATGGCCTCGATTGTTGTCCCATCCAAAATAACCTGATAATCATCTAGCATGTATCTCCTAACTAATAAAATCTTTTACATACGTACGTGAAATACACAACTGCGTAGCCCTAAAAGATACACATCCAGCAGGAAATAGCTATCACACTCACGAACCGACTCATCTTGAAGGGTGCTATAAGCCTCACTAAAATCAAGGCATGACACAATCCGTCTTGAGATTCTCGAATCCAATAACCTCAACACCCATAGCAAATAGTAGAGCAGCTCTACGACTGAGTGCATCAATCGCCTTATTCTCAACATCTGGTATATGTTTAAGGACTATTGTATTCTCTTGAAGAAATTTAACCTAGTGACCATGTCTAGAGTTTAGTTTCTTCTGGAGGTATCTTAAGACTTCATGATCCGAGTATAAGACGAATTCTTACAGTAGAAGATAATGTCTCTAATATCGTAATGCATGCACCACCGCATAGAACTCCTTGTCATAGGTAAAGTATTTGAGTTTGGCGTCACTTAGTTTCTCACTAAAATATGCAACAAGATATCATTCTTGACTTAGTACTCTATATATTAGCCTGAAGCATCGCACACAACCTCCAAAACATTCATGAAATCTGAGTCATATAATATGTACGTTAGTCATGCATCTATTAATGTCTATAAACGCCTTTGCAGCAAATTTAGTCCATAGAAATGCTTTTGTTTTCATACAATCAGTGATGACAGACATGATAGTGCTAAATTCCTTTCTAAATCGACGGTAGAATGTGGCTACACCACGAAAACTTCGAACTTCATATAGTTACGAGGCTGAGGCAATCTACAATCACTTGGACCTTCTGGGGATTTGCATAAACTCCCTCTGACGAAACAATAAAACCTAAGAAGATGACGTAATCTGTCATTAAAGAACACTTCTAAAGCTTTGCATAAAGGCTCTCTTTACTCAGGGTAATGCATACATGATGCAGGTGGTCTATATGTTACTCCCTCGATCGACCATATATAATGTCATAAAAGTACATGACTAGAAATTTCTTAATGAATGGTCTGAATACTTGAGTCATCACTTGCATCAACGTGCTAGGAGCATTGGATAATACAAATGTCATGATCATCCACTCATACAAACCATCATTCGTCTTGAAGGCCGTTTTCCACTTATCTTGTGGACGAACTCAAATTTGATGGTAACCACTCTTAAGATCAATCTTTAAAAATATAATGGCAACAATCATCATATCAAGTATGTCATCCAGCATAGGAATAGAAAAACTGTACTTACACGACTATCCACACACATCATCCATGATTTATCCTTCTTAGGTTTGAGGAGGGCAAGTACAGAATATATACCCTAACTCTTCCTAATAAAACACTTAGCTATCAACTCATCAACTTGCCAATTTAACTTGGTATGCTCAGTAGGGTTCAACGGTAATGAGTTAAATTGGGAAAGGTAGTGCACATAATCAAATCTATAGCGTGTTATATGTCACGCTTAGGTGGAAGACAATCTGGGATGTTCTCAGGAAAGACATCACAGAATTCCTTCAAGATCGGTGTTACCAATTCAAATACTTCCTCTTGACTAGATTCACTCACCTCTCTCGCAACTAAGGCAAACACAACTGAGTTCTATTTTACTTCTCACATAAGCTCTTTAGAACTTATAATATGTAAGCTATTGCCTTTCGTTGCCTACTCCTCGAGAGCTGTCAACTTGGGTTGTATAGAATTTAGCTTGCTTTTCTTGCCTTCATGAGTAAACGAGCATGAATTCAAGAGACTGAAAATCGTGATGTCCATGTCAATAAGCCAATGCCTCTCCAAGAAGATATGGCCAATATCCATTGGTAGCACATCAAACCAAATCTTGTCCTTATATGATCCGAATTGAATGAGAACAAGACATCTCTCCTTAATGCTAATAGATAAGGCATCCACTCAAGACACCTTATAAGGGCCAGAATGGGAAACTGGCTGCAATCCTATGCGAGTAGTGAGGTTAGATAAAATAACATTAATGCAACTCCCGCTATCAACAATCACACTACTAACGTATCACCATGCTTCACAAATGTGTGAAAAATTATAGTTTGATCACAGTCATCGCTCTCTTTGGATTGAGCCAAGGCACAACGTACAATCTCAAGTCTAGGGTGTCGGATCATGTGTATGGCAGACAACACTTGAAGGGGGTTTGAATAGTGTTGTATATAGATAATAAAACTTTTCGCAATATAAAAACACTTCTATTTGGTTGCCTAAGTCTCCAAGAAGATATACTTCTCTTGGTACTTAATCAACAAAAACATAATTACTTGCAATAATATAAAATGATGTAGAGCAGAAAATTAAATCACAAGTAAGATAATCAATAAGAATAATCACAACGTAGACACAGAGATTTTATCCGGGTTTCCTACCATTGGATACGTCCAGTCCCCGACCTCTCTCGGGCTTTAATCCACTATTGCAACAAGTAATAAAATCACCTAGCTTCTCTCGATAGGAATTTTCTAGACACCTAATTACACCACAAACTAGGATTTCCAACCCACTTCCATCTCACTAGGGAATCAATACAACACATCACTTGATCTTGCCGATCCACTTACCAAATGCCTTCCATTAAAGATTGCAAACCTTTGTAGATGATTGATGAGTATACCCTTGATCATATAGCCAAAGGTTGGAGCTTGATGTGCTTTTGTGTGGCTATAAGAAAAATAGTCTTTTGATCTTAAAATATATAAGTGAAGCTCAAATGATCAAAAGAAAACTTGAATTAAATCTCTTGAAAATGTAAAATAAGAACAGAGATAAAACTAAGTTTTTAGGCCAACAAAATGATCAAAAAGATTAGAGCAATAAGCACAAAAACTTTGAAAAGCAGTGACAAAAATGAGAGCTTTTAGATCTAGAGTGCTTGAGAATTCTTTTCAAAAATTAATAGAAAATGCTTAGAAATTCATATATACTAATACTGAACTCTCTAGTATATAGGGTTAAAACATTTCAAAACGAGTCCCTAAAATGCTCTTTCAACGACTAGAAACAACGTCGCGTAAATCATGATTTTGAAATAAATTAGCCGTTTGACCGAGATAGTCGGCTATCATGGGTGATAGTCGGCTATCTTGTAACCGATAGTCGGTTATCCTAAAGAGATAGCGGCAATTACAAAACAGAAAATTCCAGTTCAATTCCAACTTTAAGATAGTCGGCTATCAGTGTATGGATAGTCGGCTATTTTGTGATACGTGGATTTTTCTATTTCAAAATGATTTGAAACTTTGTCAAAACTTTTATATATTATTTTAAAACATATTATTGCTATTTAAAATTATTTTATCATATTTTAGTGTGTGTATCTTTAAATATTAAGCTTTAACTAACTAAGACTCAATTTACACAACTTGACATAGTCTCGAGTCTTGCGTCTTGGTCACTTGTCTTAAGCCTTTACACTTCAGTTGAGTCTTCATCTTAAGCTTGTAATCTATAGTTCTTACTTTAGATCTTGACTCTTGAATGGCTCCAAGTCCTTAGCTTTATCTTTGTTCATTCCTTGAGCTACTCCACAACATTGTTCTCCATGGCTTTATATTTTGGTTTCAAAGCTTTGATCATCATATTGTTCATATCCTACCCACTTGATTGAGAGTGTTAGTACTATATCATTTAACATCATCAAAACTCCACTGGGGTGTCTCGATATCCCAACATAGGGTACTCAAAGCAAGTATCTAAAAGCTTTAGTCAAGTGGATATGCTTTGACTACAACCTAGTCTTGCTAATTACTCATCGATCTCATAACAGCCCTCTTCTGACTCATAAACTTCCTCTTCATCCTCTCCTAGGTCACTCCCTTAGGGTCATGCATTAGTAAATTTTTAGATGGGTATTGCCTTGCAAATTGACCATAACCCTGGCACTTGTAACAATGTGTGTGTGACCCATCTCTGAAAGACTTACCAATAACTTCTTTAACTTTATCACTCATATTGGTGGGGGCTTTAGGACAGACCGAGGCTGAAACTGACCATGTGATGGCTTGCTACCAATTCGTGTTGGGCAACTAGACAGTTCTCGTAAGTCAAAATAGTTTGCTACAAGATGTCGAGAGAAACTGTCAAAATCCAACACGATCTGATAAGCATGCTCAAATGTGTGGACAACACAAAGGATAAGCTCTTTACGGAGTCGGTTCTAAGGCCAACTCTAAACCTAAATAAGGTCGCACTCGCATCTTTTGTAACACCACATTTCATCATATACTCGACAAATTTGTCCATGTATGCACAGACGTATCCGATATCCTGGTTCAGACTATGCCATTGATTAAGAAGTCATTGGTGTAAGATATATGCAAAATCTTCTCTTTTAGCTTCTCATTCATCTCATTCCACATGTCTATATGTGGTTGCCTCCCATGTGCCAATACACGCTTAACATTCTATCAAAATAATTTAGCTGGTCCAATTAGCTTTCATTTTGACGAATCTCACCTTTCTCACCTTTGACATATTGTACCTACCAAAGTAATTGTCTATGTCGGCCATCCAATCAATAAAACCCTTGGGATCTAGGTGGTCATCGAAAGTGATGGCTTCTATCTTGATGTTCTTAACCATACTCTCATCCTGAGGGGGTCTCTCTCGACTGTCTGAAGGATTGGGAGCCTTATTCATGTATGAACACTCACATGATTTCCTTTGAAACGTGTTTTTAGGTGTGACACATGGTCTATAATCTCGTAAGACTCAAACCTACTCTCACGGACAACGGCTTTTAAGGCAACTAACCGGTTAAGGATCTCTCTCATCATCGGTATGTCAGAATCCATAGGGAACAAGGTATATGATATCTGATATGGTCTACCGCTACGTGTGGTCATGTAATACAACTAACTCTAAATGTATGACATTGTACTAATATGAGAATGATCTTTTTATAAAGAGAATGAGATGATAACTAATGCAACTTCTTATATGATGTAGGGCCAGTATGATGAGATCAAATAACAAAAGTCAATTATCAATTTAGATTCAAGCTAGTCGTATTGCTTACAGTAGTTTAAAAAAATTTAATTTGGTGACATGTATTGTAAATGATGTACTGTAAATATGTAATATGAAAATTCAAATTCTTAATAAAATAAATTTCCTTACCGTTGTAATTGCAATAATAGAGCTCTTCTTTTAATAATGAACTTTTAGGGCTATAGAAATTTGAAAAATGAATAGTTGTTTTGAAATTTTGGCCCTACTAATTGTTTGGTGGAGAAATAAAACCATCGGCAATTAAAAGCAAAAGTTAGGTCAAAACTCACAACAGATCTTCCTACACGGAAGATGAACATGTCCATGAAGGGCAGTAACACGTGTGTGGTTGAGTTGGCTAGACACTGACGCGGACGGCATTGAATTTGGACTTCAAACGATTCTAGAATTTTCAAAACAGCTTGAGTACGCAAAATTCTCAAAAATTCGACCGAAAATCCTAAGAAAAAGCCGTGGATCAGGCCGAGCCATTGACCCGATCAACGTGACTGGAGTGGAGCCGGCTTTGGGTCAACTCGCCAACTAAGTCAGCTCGAACTAGCTCAGGTCTACTGGGGTGGAGCTGATGAACAGTATGGTAGCTCGGCTCGACGCGACATGGCATCTCGGCTCAATGTTGGAGTTGGCTCAACCGAGCCGACGCTGTAGCAAATCAGCTTAGACGGGTGTTTTGGCAAAATCCGATTGCAGTTCGCTGCCACCTTCTTGTTGGAGGTTTACCTGAAGGAGTGGAGTCTTTTGGTGGGATCGATGACCCTGGAAATCATAGATGGCGATGCCATCAAGCATCGACAACGTGAAAGGCAGTGGATCAGGGGGTTTAACTCGACGAAGACGACGCTGTTGGGTGCAAATGATGTCGTCAAAGATGTATGCACTTGCATGAGAGCGTCGTTTGTCATCAGAGACGATTTGGGTGACAATGTGAGTTTTTGACAGCGGTAGCTAAGGGTTTTGTTTGGCGGCGTTGGTTTTTGGGAGCGGTAGGGTTAAGGGTTTGTTTGGCGATTTTTCGTTGATCTGAAATCAAGAAGAGACAATGGGATCTTTTGGCTCTGAACCAAATTTGATGTAGAACCACGAAAGATTTAGAAAATTTGTGGGAGAATTTGGGGAGAACAATAAGAATTAGGGTTCCGATGCTTCTCACCAAGAATATCGAGGCTTCTCGTCAAAGAGTTGGACTTATCTCAGATTTTGGGTGGTTTTAATTTCTCATGATTTCATTGAATTAAAATAAAACAGTTTTAAGGACTTTTATAGACTTACAATCCAATACTCTTCTATTCACAATCGATATGGGACTAAAATTACTTTTAAAAGAAAGTAAAATACTACATAAACCAAGTCCAAAAGCAAGTCAAAATCAAGTAGTTTAACTTGAGCACGAACCCAACCATAGTGAACTTAGTTGCGTCTCACATCTTCGTCTAAGTGTATAAACTTTGATGTCCCCATCATATTCAAATTTTAAAAAATAAACATATGAATTTTATCATTTTGATATCATCTAACTAAAATTAATTTTTATTTCTAATTTTCTTCTTCACTTCCATTAAGCTGATAAACAATAGAAATTGTCTTCTTCACCTTTTTACATGTGATTTTCTTAGCAATTTTCTTCAGTGACAAAACATAAAAACATAGAAAAGAATCGCATTTCGCTTTCCTTTTCTTTATTTTTTATATTTCCTTTTTCATTTTCTCTTTCTTTCTTTTACTATCCTTCGGACCAAACATAACCAAGGTTTTAGGTCTCGGTTTCAGTCTGGGTATCGTTCTTCCCAAAATTTAGGTTTCAGTTTCAGTATCGCCAATTTCGACGATTTCAGAAGCAAGTTTTGGTTTCGTTCGTATCGCTAGTTTCGACAGTTTCGTTTTGGGTTTCGGTTTCGGTTTCGGAAATACTTTAAATATTTATATATTATATACTAACAGTGATGGTTTCGAAGTTTCTTAAATCTAAACCTATCAAATACTATTAAATACTTAACAAGCTAAAATATTAATCATATAATATCAAATACTAAATACTAACTAGATAAACTAAATTTGAGTTTGTAATCATATCAAATACTAAATACCTAAAGTTTGATACTTAAATACTAAATATTAGATAAATGAATAGATCCTAAAGCTTACCTAAGTTTGGTACTTAAATACTAAATATTAGATAAATAAATAGATCCTAACGCTTGCCTTGCGCACCCGCCGTTTTACCTTGCGCACATACCACTTATTTACAAGTTTGCCAAAAAAATCGCTGAGCGTTGCTTTGCGCACCCACCATTTTGATTTGCACACATACCACTTATTTACAGGATTGCCACAAAATATCCGCTTGATATACGCACCGACTGTTTTACTTTACACACATACCACTTATTTACAAGTTTGCCTTTTAAAGAACGCAACATCTCCTGAAAGGCGACTCGGACCTCTTTGTCACTCTCTCTGTCTCTATTTGCTCTCTCTCTCTCACGCTAGATGGTCGAGGCAGGTTCGACGAGGCTGGAGGCAGGTTCGGTGAGGCGGCGACGCGATGAGATGAGTTCAATTTTTTCATCATCTTCCTTTTGTCATTTTTCTTTTTTTTCAGCAATTTTTTCTTGATTCTGTCTCTTTTTCCTCTAATTCTTCATCATTTTCAAGCCGAACCCCTAGGATTTTCTCATCTCTTCTACCGAGCTTTCTATGCAACATATTGATTCACAAAATTTTTTGGAGTTTAGAAAAAAATTTATTTAATTACACATTCTTTTTCCTCCGTCTTCGACCGGTACTAAACGGTATCGGTCAGTTTCGACCGGTATCAGCCGAAATTGATCGATAATGTTCAATATCGGCCGATACTGAAACTAATCCTTAGTTTCGGTATCGTCAACTGTCGATACTGATACGATACGACCGATACCTAATGGTATCGGCCGATACCTCAAACCCTGCTTAAAACATGTCTAATATAGAAATCAGGTCTACACGATGATAACTGGGTTACACTGATGTCTACCATTCCATGAATCAGGTCATATAAGACATTTTCATTCTGGATCTTACAACTTATGATCCATAATTGGATTTTGAGACCAATTGGACGTTACAATCCAATCAAGTAGACATCGATTGAAGAGGAAGGGGGGTTGCAGTGATTTCTGATCTGCCTTCAGTAATAATGTGACCGGTCCTTTAGTTTGAAGGCAAATTTATCCAAATACAAGCTTCCACATTGTGATCTCAAAAGGAACAGGGAGAGTTGGTAAATGCATTTGAATGGGGCATGGGAGTTCACAAGGAGGGAGGGAGAGCTGCTGTTAAAATATGTCTAGGAGCCTATAATAGATATTTCAACAATCTTTAAAATTATATTAAAAGAAACATTAGATTGAAAACCAGTTGGATACAATATTTATTTCCTTCACTATTGATGGTTGAAAATCTATTAATTATTGAATTCAAAACTTGAATTCATTCATCTATAGCAGCATGTCATATTAAGTTCAAGAGAAGTCATACAATCTTATTGATAACAATTCCATATTGTATTTCACATTTCCTTTCTTTATTTTCGTTTTGTTTCATAGTCATTACAAGGAGCAGCTTCAAATGGAAACGTAACTTGACGACTATAACATTTGATCTGTCATTTTTTTCCTAATTATTTGATGATTAAAGATGTGTCTCTAGTTTTCTACAATCTATTACACTGTTTATTGCATAAGGCAAATCAAAAATGACCGTTCAGATCATTGTTAGATTCATTATACATTCCGATCTAACCAGTATTATGATCCATAATAAATCTAGCAAATTAAAAGGATGGCACAGCAATACATCTTTGTTAATAGATATTAAATATTTATGAAATATCAAAGATGAGAATGAATTTTTCATTATCCTACAATCAAATCCTAACACTTGTTCAAAAACTCAGCTGACAAGAAATCAAAAGAAGAGATTTTAGGATCCAGTCTTCCCTCTGGAAATGATGTTCAAAAACTCAGCTGACAAGAAATCAAAAGAAGAGATTTTAGGATCCAGTCTTCCCTCTGGAAATGATATAAAAATGCAAACTTTCCCTGTACATTTACTCATACGTAAAAATAAAAAACATGTTGTGGTCCAAACCATATCTTTTGACCCTCCTTCCTTAGCAGGAAATACAACTGCAGCATCATATAGCACAATAACATTTTCTTAAGAGCAAACTTTTCACTTCAGCAGTGTATCTTTGCACTAATTCAACTTTGTCATACTGGCGAAGGATTAAGCCGATGGATAAAAAGAACAACTCTTGATGATCCTAACCAGTGGCAGAACTAGACCTTTGGTTTGGTAGGGTCCCAAGAAATATATATTTTAAGTGAGGGCCTAATACATATACAGCCATATATAAATACACACACATATATATACAAAGATATATATATAGTTATCTTTTGCTCAAATGTTGTGGGAGCCCATGCCCCCACAACTTATAGGGTCGGTCCGCCCCTGATCCTAACAGTAAAATAGTGACGCCGCTTGTGGTGGCCAAACTATTGTAATGAAACTTTAAGAAATGAAAATGTGATTTGAAAAAAAAAATAAATCGAACGCATTTCTTCTTCGAATCGTTACTTTTCTTACTTCGCCCTTCTCATTCTGCTTCTCTCATTCACGAGCCTTGAGTCCTTACTCAAGAAACTAATCATTGAAGTCACAGCATACCGCAGGTCATCGACTTATCGCTTATCGAGCACGAGCTGCCGAGTGCACACTGACCCCTTATCTTGAGTGAGGAGTCTGGTGTGCCGGCCTATGCATCCTCGGGCTTTTGCTAAGAGCCCC
Organism: Scilla litardierei; assembly: GCA_030789695.1. Taxonomy (NCBI): domain Eukaryota; kingdom Viridiplantae; phylum Streptophyta; class Magnoliopsida; order Asparagales; family Asparagaceae; genus Scilla; species Scilla litardierei. The sequence goes on from CM061139.1 coordinate 72,515,992, forward strand.
GAGGTCAGTCCAGCATGGCCTAAACCAGGAATCTGAAGTCACATCGATGGGGGCCAATGTCTGAGCTAAGGGCCTGAGGACAGTATCCTTTATAGGAGTGTTAAGCAAACGTTGTTAGGATGCCCACCATGCTGGACCGTTGAGGGGGGGGTCCACCGGGGGCCCTAGCCTGAGCTGGGGGCTATACAGGAGGCCGCATCGTTGGGGGCTAGCCCTGGCCTGTGCTGCTTGGGAATATGTCACTATGGCTGGCTTTGTGTTCATATGACGTTCGGCCGAGCGGGTCGGTTGATCTGAACAGAAGGCTAGCCCAGAGTGATGGGCCATCTTGAGAGCTTGCTAGAGGAAACTTCGAGTGACGGGCCGTGTCGAGAGCTTGGTAGAGGAAGCTCCGAGTGACAAGCCGTGTCAAGAGCTTGAGAGAGATGTTGAAAAGGATGAGATGGGAAGAATAGGAACTGTCCCAACCGGAGCTAGTGGTCTCGTAAATCTGAGGTGTGAAGATATTGGTTTGAGAGCGTACACGACACATGTTGTCACAATGCCCTTCCTCTAGCACCAATTGTTGATGCATGGATTCTTGTTAGAACCAAATCAGGTTGCTGGGTGTAAGGATCAACCCATAGGGACGAGCAATCCTGCAACAGGTTGATCCCAGACAAGTTGGTTTTACAAGACGGTCATCCTTCCCCGATGCCAAAAACAGAGAGACAAAGGCGTCGGAGGTCCTGAGGGCTGTGACCACGGGTTGAGGGGCGGACCCCCCGGTCTGCCCTCCAACGCCCTAAGTTTGGCAAGATTGTAGGAGGAAAGGATGTGAATGGTGTAAGATAGCCCGTATGCTGTGGCGCATGGGTTGAGCGTGGTAGTGTCCATGGCCGTTAGGGTTAGAAAGATGGAGATGTTTTGCTAGGATTTGAGGATCCGAGAAGAGCATACCTTTTGGAGGGAATTCTCTCCTGCTTATATAGTGGCCACGAGTCAATGGATGCTTGCCATGTGTAAAGATGCGGTCTTCTGGGCATAGCCGACTTTGTATGCAAGAGGGTTGAGCGTGGTTGTGCTCATGGCAATTAGGGTTAGAAAGATGAAGATGTCTTGTTAGGATTTAAGGTTTCGAGAAGAGCCTACCTTTTGGATGGGATTCTCTTATGCTTATATAGAGAGACCACGGGCAAATGGATAATTGCCATGTGTAAAGCTGCGGTCTTCTGGGCATATCCTACTTTGTACACAAGAGGCCACCAACAGCATCGGCGAATAAGGCAGGCATTAAATGCGAGTTGGACTGGAGAGAGAACGTTGATCGTTTGCCTGAGATCGTGCCACGTGGACTATGTGGGCTAGGCTGAGCTGCTGAGGGTGGCCCCGAGCAGACAGGTTGGGAGGTTCATGCTAATGGGTCCCATTCAGCGTGTCAGGAGGTCCCCACTAATAGGTCTCATCCGACATGTTGGGACGGGCTCCGCTGCCAATGGGCTGGACCCCACTGCTGGGATTGGTATCTACACCAGTTGAGAACAAGTTCCATGTCCCAACAAGATAGAGTACAACAGAAACTTTGAAGACATCGTCCCAAGAACCTGAATATCTTCACATGTCAGTGACTCAAAAATAAATATGCAACAAGGAATGTTAATATTAGTGTAGCCAATTCAAAAATTTTACTTCTACTCTGTTGAAAGAAGATATCCATGCTATGTGAAAACATATGAATGTGAAAGAAAGAACAACAGACTAGGAAATGCCTGATCACATTATGGACATGCTTAAACATAGATGATAAATATCAAATAATGTACTGCTTTAGGCATTCCGTAATTAGATGCAACTCGTTTCCTGCAAAAATCACTTCCTAATATCTAATTATGCATTCATTAAAAAAAATTATCAATGGATTCAGCTACAAGAAATTAAACTTCACAGACCTGATTATCCTCCTCCTCGCATCATAGTTATCCTCCGGCAAAAATTATCAATGCAACTCACTTCGACCCCCTCCATCCATTCCCTGCTGACAACCAACTGATCCCCTCCCGCTTCCATCATCGTTATCCTCCTCCTTGCATCTGCCTCTCTATCCACGAAATTTCTCCAATGCAACAACTTCGTCTCTCCACCTATCTGTGATCAAACTTCGAGATCGCTCTCATTGCTCACAAACACCTGCTTCTTGTAGCAATGCACGCATCCGTCGAGCTTGGATATTTTCGGAGAAGGATACGAACTGCTTTCCGTCGATTCGTCAGCTTGGGGATTTTTGGAGAAGGGTCATCAGCTTGGAGGGTGGGCGGCGCTAGGGGCGAAGCGAGTGGGGAAAGGATGGCAGAGCGGCGCGAGGGGATTCACGAGTGGGGGCAGGGATGTACGAATGGTGAGGAGGGGCACGGCGGTGCGAGGGGCGAGTTGGCGGTACGAAGGGAGAGTTCCTCGCTGTGGTGAGCTGGTCGTTGTCGGGTGAGCAGAGGGGATTTTTTTTTAAGGAAGAAGGGATTTTTTTCTTTCTTTCTTTTTTTTTTTTTTTTTGAGTTAGAAGAAGCTGAAGGTGTGAGGGACTGAGTTGGGGCAGGGCAAAGAAGGGTGTGCTGCGTGACTTTTGGGGAAACAAGGGATATGTTTTTAAAAAAAGAATGTTATTATGAACGAGAAACAGGTTTGGAGAAGGTTGAGGCTAGGAAACCCCTAGCCTCCTTTATATAGTATTCATAATGGATATTCATGTGGGTGGATACCCAATAGGCCCAATGGGTCCTATTCATGACACTTCCCCTTATCCAACCAACGTGGTATACTCGACTTATGAATACTGAATGATTCATTAGTACTAATGAGTATCTTAAAGGGTGGATACTTCTAGATCCAAGTTAAGGGTAACTGCCTCGTTAAAAACCCTTAGCTATGGAAAACCCTGTTGGAAAAAACCGATAGCGAAGGGAAAAGAGTACAGCACTTCATAACTTCCCCTGATTTGGGGATGTGTCGAGGGGTGGATACTTCTGGATCCAGAGTCAATGTGGTTGCCTCATTAAACCCTTGACTATGGAAAACCCTGTGGAAAAAACCACTAGCCAAGGAAAAAGAGTACAACTCTACAGTTGACTCCCCCTTATCTGATCAAGCTTCAGGCTTGCAGATATCCTATATATTTATACATTTATCTCCTATGTGTCTATACATCCATCTCGTCTACAACATTCCGAAAGCAAAAGTAAAGTACAAGCATCACTCATCTATACAAGTTTCACTCATATAGGGCAGTAGCTGAAACTGAAGGAGCGCTGCGAACTTGGTAGACAGCTCCACGTCTCAATCGTCATTGTCTGCGAGGTACTTCAGGACCTGGCTTTGTATATTCTTGAACTGCTTCTTGGATGGTGAGCTTCTCGGGATGGTAGGAGGATGTAGACTTGGGAGGATTCTGTGTAGATCTTCAGGAGGTGGACGTCCCTTTTATGCTATTCATCGCGATGATCTGTAACCTGTATATGCAAATACATTTAACATAGAGGATTTTTCCTCGACCCTTGGAGATAGCGCAGAAGCTACATATCTCTGGTCCAGTGGCGCGCTGCAGGCGCTGCACTGTACCTGGCTAATAGCTATACTGCTAACGTTCAAAAGAGACGCATGCAGTTGGCTAGGTAAAAGAGTGTTTCAAAGACACTTAAGGTACTTCTGGACCATATATATTCTTCCCCTCTTCCAGCTAACGGAAAGGGGTCTTTTAATGTATATCCATACAACCAAATAGGTGTATTTAGTGGAGAATGATTTTAATGTCTCTTCATCAATCGTCATTGTATGAAGTTTTCATCTTCGGGATGATTAATTAATGTCATCTTCAGGATGATAGTTCATTTCCAGGATAATAGTTCATCTTCAGGATGATAGTTCATCTTCAGGATGATTAATGTCATCTTCAGGATGATGGTTCATCTTCAGGATGATTAATGTCATCTTCAGGATGATGGTTCATCTTCAGGATGATTAATGTCATCTTCAGGATGATAGTTCATCTTCAGGATGATTGTATTCTGTAAGCCAAGAATTTATGCCTAGCTAGGACTTTCATATCATATCATATCTGATAGATAGGCTTTAACAGATATTTCGGTATTTTCTCTTCAGGAGATCCGATAATATTTTGAGTTATTAAAATAATCTTAATTCTTTTAATTTGCTTTCTTAAAATAATATTATTTTTAAGATGTGCAAACAACAACCTTTTAGTATGAGTCCTTTAAGGATCTCTGTCTAGGTTGTCTTTCCTTTAATCATATTTTTAATATATGTCCCAGAAAAAAGGAAAGTAAAGAAAGATTTTATACATGCAATTGAAGAAATTTTATACATGTAATGTTGTCACATCCAATAGCAACATCAACGAAAAATTCCCTTTTTTTCATTCGTTGGGTTACGCCTTGACATAAACCAGTCGATGCATCAGATTCATCTTGTAAGTGAGTTCAGCTCATCTTACTTGATTACTTCCTGGTTTGACCGATTTATACCTCTAAAGCTATAGCAAATTAGAATGCTTATATTTAACGATTTTATTATACTTGTCCTACAATACTCAGTTATCCCACATGATTTGATATCATTTTTGATACCAGGACTTCAGGTCCAACACCTCATATTTCATAAGTGAGTCCAGCTCACCTTATTATTACCTCATTCCACATTATTATAATTTGGCCAAATTTCTATCTTTGCTTCAGGCAAAGCAGAGTTGTGGAATCGATATTAACTGGCAAAGTGAAATATGAGTGAATTTGTCGACAAAATGTGTTCTTTCTTGCCCAAAAACTCACCACGTACGTACTAGAATCATTTGATTTCTCCCAGAGGTGTCTCCTTCACGACGTGTTAAAGAAGTGAAGGTTCTGGGACGGGTAAAGAATATGGACAGATCCAGAATTGGTCCTTAGCAACCAAGTTGCAGTAAGGTTCTGGATTTGAGCTCACTTTCCTGTGGTGGTATTGCTTTTTCGGTCTCCAGGAGTAGATTTCTCTCTTTGGAGCCTAGTGGTATGTCATCTCATCTCTTAAGGACATCCACTTCTGCTACTACTGGTGGATTGCATCCATTATATTTGGTATGTCAATCCTAGCTGGATTTTTAGTAGCAGGGATGTGAAAGTTTTGACAATATTTAAATTGTCAGTCTGATTATAATCAGATCATGTGTATTTACTTTTTAAATGGTCAATTTGAGCTTCAGGCTCATAGATGATTTGAACCAAATAGGGAATTGAAGAATCTTCAGGATCCTTATTACCATCAACACACAATCTATAAGATGTGCACTAATGCCTTACTCATACGAGTTTTTGGAATCTATTCATCAAAGTTGGTTAGTCCTGATGAATGTTTCTCTTTATGGCATCATGACGGTTTATGTAGTGTTACTTCAGGAACACATACACAGCGTTGCGGACGTACCATCTTTAAGATGTGCTCTAAACCCATTCTTAGAAAATGTTTATATGGAGTTGATCAGACTCAAATATAAAAAGGTTCTAATGGTGTGTTTAGCTGAGTGTACGCAATCACTGTTGTTACTTATTTATGATTTCCCATTTTTATCCAAAGTTACCACTATTTTTTTAAAAAAAATGTGGTTGGATAATGACCATTTTTAGATGATATATTGATGAGTACACCAAAGGTACATCATCAGACCTATTAAGGGAGTGGACGAAGCCTATTTATATCCCTTAAATACTCTCAAGAGACCTAAAGGTCTTCATTATCTTTAATGATGATAGTATATCTTCTAAAATTCCTTTGAGGAAGTGGGGAGAGTCAGTGTCCATGTGAATGGAGATGATCTCATTATCATTTTTCCCTTTTGAATCGGACAATGAAAGTTTCACCCTTTTTGAAGAATCTTCGGGTTCGTCTGGTTGATGATGTCTTGCATCATTAATCCAGGGTGATATCGATCCAAAATTGGTCGATTCTGGACACTTCTGGTGTTCCAAAATAATTCCTCCTTTTGAATTTATGTGGGACTTTTGAAAAGTCCATTAAAATGCTCAAGTTATTTTTGTCCGGTAATAGTTGAACTGTGTTCAAACTGTGAAGGATTACATCTTCACATTGACTATTGTGCGGATCATTAAAGCTTCAGGCTTCATTTATTTCTTGAGTCTTTTAGGGATTTCGTTTTGACGAATATCCTTTGAAACTATATAAGTTTCAGATAGTATATGGCATCCTCAATTTAGTTTTAGAGGTATTCAAGATAGCAAATTATTCGCAGTAAAATAAAATGTATTAAAACTGCAAAAGAATAATACCGATAATTTTGTAAAGTCAACAAGTGGCATAGTGTGATGTGTGCTCTTGAAAACATACAACTATAATTATGCTCATTAAGACTTATGTTATGACAACAGATTGAAATTTGATTTCAAAGTTTATTTGTCCTCGGGAAGTAGCTAAATATACATAAGGTCAATTAGACTTTCGTCGTTTTGACTAGATATGTATGTATTTTTATATGGCATAAGTTAATGCACATTCATGTTTGCAAAAACATTATGGCTCTTATCAGAACTTCTGGTCTGATATTGGCTTGCCATTGCTTACTCCATGTCGAGGTATATCATATCTTCCATTTCCCATTTAATTCAAGACTTCCCCTGTTTTAAGTTTTCCTTATTTTTATTTCAGGTCATGTTTGATCCTGAACTTCCCCTGATTTCAATATTCCTTATTTATAAAGGACAATGAAAATTAGTCTTGCTAAGGAGACATACGCAGGGGTTTGAGCAAATTATTTTATACTTCCACTTTTCTAATTAATTAGAGAGTTTTAAAAAGTCTATTTGAATGCTCGAGTATAGCTTCAGGCCATTTACTTGAGTCGTTCAAATTTTATGTGGATAGTTTATCATGCTCAGAGGGGAAAATAAATACGTGGCTACAAAATTTATAATTTCTCACTTATCTATTAAGTCACGACTTCGGGCGTACACTTAAAAGTAAGGGGTAGATTCAAAAATCATACATTGTAAAGTGAGACGACTCTAAAAGAGTTTAGCGGTGTTATGACAACTGCTGGTGTCAATATTTACCGCAAAGTGCGCATCTCTAAAGAGATCGCATAAATGGTTTTCGCATAAGCCATCGTTTTTGTTGATATTTATTTTATTAGAGGGAAAAGGTGTTGACTTTTGATTTGATTTTGAATTTCAGGTTCATTTAGTCAAAGTGGATATGATGTTAAACTTTTGGAATCATGATTGTCTTATTATCATAAATATCGTCATATCATGAGCCCATCATACATATAATGTAAATCTTGTAAACTAAAAATTATGCTCAATTAAACTGAATTGAAACAAGTATGATGTATACACATGCTATTTATATGTTGCAGGCATTTAAATAATCTCATCGCAGATATATAGTCTAACTATAGGCATTAAACTATATCAAAGTGATTTTAGCATGCTTTTTTAACAGTTTCATTGTAACATTAACGTGGCATGAAAATAGTTAACATCAACGCATTTAATGTATAAGCAATGAAAGAATAACTTAGGACTATGGGGATCAGCCAGCCGACACCGAAAAGAAAAATACAGTCCGGAATTACATCAAAAGTTGCATGAAAGAATAAGTACAACTCGGAAACTTCAGAGAGAAGTCCCCTTCTTCTTTGTGCATACGCCTTCAGCTCCTTTTTTGTGTTCGCCGGTCTTCTTTTTACATTTATATCCTCACTTACAAATTTCTCTCAAAAAAGGAAAACATTGCAGGAAATTAAAAGTGTCGGAAAACCTGGCTGATCCCTAAAAACATAGCCTAATTCGCACATCCACGCAGATAATAAATGGAAAATATACTACCACACAGATAATTATTTCACAGGCATGTAAAGATTAATTAAATAATCTAAATAGTGTGTGACGTGCTAAAAATTGTTTTTGAAAATTTTTTTACCTTTGATCCATATTTTTAATGTTTTGTTTACCGCTTTAACCCTTTTTATAAAGTTTCTTTAATTATTTTGGGCTTTTGGAGCCAAAAATAAAAAAGGAAAAATTATTTGTGTACATGGGCTAATTTTCAGGCTTTTGGGCCATGAAAACAACCCATTAGGGTTAATTGGGCATCCCCCGAAAAATTGGCCCGTTAAGGGCTAGGGTTTCCGAAAAACCCTAGGGGGGCCCCGCGGGGCGCGCCGCCGTAACGGCTGGCCGCGGCCGCAGGCCGCGGCCGCTGGTCGCTGGCCTGAGGCCGCGGCAGGTGCCACCGCGGCAGTTGGCTGCGGCCTGATGCCGCGGCAGCTTGGCCGCGGCTGCTGAGGCCACGGCCGATGGCCGCGGCGTTTTACCGTCGGCGGCGCTCGTAGAGCGCCGCTGTTTCGCCCTTCGGGCGTGCGGGGTATGTATCAAGGTTGGGGGGGTAAAAAACAGTTTTTTCAAGCATTTAGATCTCTAAAAAACTGATTATTATTATTTTTAGACATGCGGATCTAAATAAAAATGTGATTTTTACCGTGTTTTCTAACTTTTTGATCTTAAAACATGCAGATCTACGTGACAACGCAAGTTTAGATCTAAAAGTTTTGATATTATCTCTAGATTCGACGAGGGAATCTAGAAGACGGTTGGTGAAGGATGCCCTTTTCGCTCCCCGTTGAGAAGATTACGATCTTCTTAGACTGAGCGGTTGATGGATCTCCCTCCTCGCGCGTCGCCGCCTTTTCCAACGAGCGTGATCGTGCTGATAACGTATTATGAACGAGAAACAGGTTTGGAGAAGGTTGAGGCTAGGAAACCCCTAGCCTCCTTTATATCGTATTCATAATGGGTACTCATGTGGGTGGATACCCAATAGGCCCAATGGGTCCTATTCATAACAAATGTCACATTTTTTTCCATCTACCCTCCTAGAGGGGTTGAGATGATGACACATGAGTGGATACTTAGATTTAGGTAATGACTATCTGCACCGCAAAACAACGGTGGAAATAATGCTTGGTTTCTATTTTAAGAGATATATGTCAAATCAAACCTCATTTCACGCCCTCTTTCCAACATTTTTTAATCAAAAATAGTAACTTATCATTATATGCACCGTAATTTGCGGTGCATATAGTCATTCTCTAGATTTAGTCTAAGGAGTCACCCTAGGAACACTTCATCCATATAGGTGCACACACACACATAGTATTGCTATTATGAGAAGGGAAGCAAATGTTGGATTTGTGGACTTCATACCATATGTATATATACTCGTATATGCATTTGGGCGTGTGGATGCACACGTATTGCATTAATTGTCACATATATATTACTAATTGTGTATTAAGGACCTAGTTGTAATGATCTAATAAAGTTTTGTGGTCATGTTTGTTATGAATGGGGAAGACCTTTGGTCTCCACCCACCCATCATTACACCCACTTGGTAGTGGGTGTCCCTTGGGGTCTAGATGATGTAACCCCTATATGAATGAATATAAGTATGGCTATGGCTTAGACCATTAGCTAGTTCTTCCAACTCTCAACACGTTATCATGCACGATTGCCTCTAAAAAATTTTCTCTACAAAAATTCTTTCCAATAAACAAAAAAAGGCGAAGGAATCTTATATGTGTTGGTGGATCGTTAGCCAACAACGTAAGGAGTTTGATCGTTTGTGTAGCCGCTGATTTTCATACGTCCTCAAGGAGCAGGATTAAGGATTATTTTTTGCGTATTTTTCGCTCTCCGATCTTCCCTAGATGTAACGGATCTAGAGGTAAATACTAAAACTCCTAGATCTAAACATAGTTTATATATATTCATTGTGTTTAGATCAAATTATATGGACCAAATTAGATCATACATATTCATTGTATATCTCTTTCAATTACATAACAAGTCAAAAAAACAATCATCCACCGCTTGAAATGGTTCTCCGTCCCGGCCTCATCCCAAAAACCCCCTGAAGGGAGGGCCTTGATCTGGCACACCACCCCCGAAGGGGTGATCTTTAATCGTCGACACCCCCCTGTCAGGGGGACCTTGCTTCGGAACCCCCCCCAACCCGAAGGGGGGGGGGTCTTTCCACGACCCCCCCTCGTTTAGCGGGGGGGACCTCCTCGCTCCACCTCCCCCCAGTCCGGGGGTCCTTCCGAAGCCCCCCCTCGCGATCGGGGGGAGAGGCCTCCTAGTAGCGCAACCCCCCCAGTCGGGGGCCTTCCCGCGGGTGCCACCCCCAGTCCGGGGGCCCTCCTCGTGCACCGTCACAAACGCCCCCAATCGGAGGGGGGCATTCGCTAGATCTCAACCCGCTGAAGGGGGGTATCATTATGATGGCAGCCTTCCTGAAGGGGATGGCCTCTTTTATTCTTTTGGGGCTGGATATAATCCTAAACCCTAGAGTTTGGGAAATGGTAATATAAGGCTGCACTTAACATATGTGCTAGTGGCCCATTAACCCCTTTATTAAAAAAATAATATAAATAGAATTTTTGGCTGTTGGGCCTGAAGTCCGCAGCAAGCCTAAGGGGCTTCAGGCTCCTAGGCTTTTATAAATAAATAGGGTATATCATAATTCTTTTTTAAATATATATTTAAATCAGAAAAAAATCAATTAAATCTGGATAAATATCAGAAAAAACCAGAAAAGTATTGGAAAAATCTGGATAATTGAGATAATAATATGTGACATTAATATATTACTTTTGGGATGGTTTTTTTTGAATAAAATTAATTATTGGTCCATTTTCAGAGAGGGGTTTTTCGAATCTTCCCTGAGCAGTACCCTACTCGGCCGAGTAGGGTCTTCACTCGGCCGAGTGAAAATGTCACTCGGCCGAGTGGGCTGCTGTTTTCAGCTCCAACTCTCTGTTTTTGCTCCACTTTCTGATTTTCTTTCCCCCGTCAGTTTCTTCCTTCTCTTGATGTTTGAGCGCATCCTTGGAGTGCTCCCCATCACCATGGTCATCCTCCATTCTTGTGGTCTCCTATTCTCCTTCTCCTGAAATAAGAAATGTTGCCCGTTGTCAGGTTTTTCTTCGACACTTGACTCTAAACACTAATAAAGATCTAAAAAAATAAATGAGAAGAAAATTCAACTAAAAGTGAGACAGAACCGTCGGGTTGCCTCCCGACAAGTGCTCGTTTAAGGTCTTAAGCTCGACCCCGCAAGATTCGCGATTAAAGCTCCATGTTTGGCGCATGGGAGATGTGCACGTCAAACTTGCCGGAAAGGTCGCTTGGGTTCAGTTGTTGATTCTCTTCGGCATTCCTCGGCTCCCCTTCATTATAGGTAGTAGTGGGGGGTGAGTCCACCAAGCTTGAGCTTTCGACGTCCTTCTTCTTGGTCGGAGGCGAAGATTTATTGGCCGGTGGGGCTTCTTCATGTGCTTCGTTGTAGAGAGCTTGCATAGCTCTCTAATCTTAACGACATCAGCGTTGTCCTTTTATTTATCTGTAAGAGGATCCGGTGGGTCTCCCATCATATCGTCATTTTTGGTAAGTTGGCCCTCTTCGAGGCCGTCATCGTGCTTGGCCCCAATGGCAAATGGCATGGTGTCGTCAATCACCTCGTCGAGGAGGTCCACGTAGTCTATGTCCTCTTGCCAAGGCATATGCTTCATCGTCTTCGAAATGTGGAGCTCAACTTCGATATTGCCGACGTTCAAGGACAAGGTTTCTTCCCTCACATTTACAATCACTCCGGTGGTGGCTAAGAAGGGGCGTCCAAGTATCAGCGACGTATCACCTTCCTCCCTAATATCCATCACCACGAAGTCGCATGGCAAGCAGAGTCCTCCCGGTACTTGAAGCGGTATATTTTCAGCTATCCCCACCGCCCTAGTGATCTGCCCATCGGCGAGTTGTATCTTCATGTCCGTGGCTTTGAGTTCAGTTCCCATATTCAATCTCTTGAACATCGTGAGGGGCATGAGGCTCACGCTTGCTCTCAAATTTACTAGAGCTTTCTGAAGTGGGACTCCTCCTAGCGTGCAAGGGATTCGGAATCTACCGGGAACTTTGAACTTGGTCGCCGCCTTCTCCTTTCTAGTAAACCACGTGCTTTGCTTTGCGAGCATGATCCTTTCTTTTCGCTTCTTTCCCGTGATCAAATCCTTGAGAAACTTTGCATAGCACGGGATTTCGATGATTTCATCCAAGAATGAGATGTTCAAGCTTACGCCTCGTAAATACTCCAGAAATTTGACGAGCCTTTTCTCAATCCTTTCCTTTGCCAACCGTTGTGGGAATGGTACCGGTGGCGTATAAGTTCGCTCCTCTCGTGGCTTTTCCACTTCAGATTTTTCACCGTCGCTTGGCGCTTTTGGGTCTTCCTCTTCATTGACAGGTGCCTTCTCGACCGAAATTTCTTCCCTCGGCTCCTTAGCTTGAATCATAGCGGGAGTCCTTCCCGCCTCTTGTAGTCACCGTCGCAACCGCATTGATGTGGCCGGTGTTACTTCGTGGGTTTTCTTTCGGTTGAGCCAGCAATTGTTGATTGGTCTTGTTGAGCAACGTAAGTTGCTCTGCTAACTGTGCCACGACGGTGTTGAGTGAGTCTTGTTGGGCCGTCAATTTCGCATTAAACTTCTTTTGTTCGGCCATGAATTCTTCAACCCTCACCTCGTGGTCTGACCTTGGCGGTGCTTGTGGTGGATTGGGGCTCTCCATCCTTGATTATATCCCGGGGGTCTATAGGGCCCCGTTTATTGCCTCGATGGGTAGTTTTGTTGTTGAGGTAGCCTCTGCTAATACTGTGGTTGTTGTGGAGGTTGAGCTTGTGATTATTGTGGTGGTGGATTCAAGGCTCCATCATTGTTGGCATATGAAAATCCGGGGTGATCCCTTGTAGCCGGGTTCACCCAATAACCGGTACTACCCGCAACATATTGAGCTTGCTCCATGGCTCCATCTCCTTGCTCCCCTCCAACAAACATAACTTGGCCTTGATCCTGCCAGTCGATCATGCTTCCTCCCGGTGTAGACACGGTGGAAGCTCCATGTGGTTCACTCACCAACTTTTCCAACCTCTCTACGATTTTGTGAAGGGAATCAAATTTTGTAGAAAGCTCTGCCATTGCCTTTGCTTCATAAATGCTAGCTGGCTTTAAAGATGACGAAGAATTTCCCCTTTCGTCGGCCCACTGCTGATTATTCGAGGCCATCTCCTCAAGTAGGGCCGTAGCGTTATCCGGTGTTTTTGACAAGATAGCTTTATTGGCAGTTGCATCAATTATTTGCTTTGTGCTCGGTTGCAATCTGTTGTAGAAGCTATGCTCAAGCTCCCACAGCTCAATGCTATGGTGGGGTCATTGGTGTTGGAGGTCCTTAAAACGCTCCCACGCCTCATATAAGGTTTCCTGATAGCCTTGTTTGAAGGACATCAAGGCGCTTCGTATCTTAATAGTCTCGGATGGAGGATAGAACTTGTTGACAAATGCGCTTGCCAGCTCATCCCAAGTGGTGAAGATCCCCTCGGCTTGTGTCCTCAACCAATACAATGCCTTATCTCGAAGAGTAAACGGGAAGAGGCGCAGTCGAATAGCATATGTCGGCATGCCAGGTATCTGGAAAGTAGCGCATTTAGCCAAGAACAATTGCAGATGGTAGTGTGGGTTTTCTTGTGCATTCCCATGGAATGGGTCTTGTTGCACCAACACTACTAGTCCTGTCTTCAACTCAAAGTTCTTGTCGGTCGCCAACTCCGGCATGACTATGGAAGAGGTGGTAGAAGTGGTCTTGGGCCGTAGCCTATCTCGGATGGAGACAAGCCTAGCCATACGCTGTGCTAGCTCCTCTGGTTGATTTTCCTCTATATCAAATCTCCTCTCAGCTCTAAGCCTCCTTGCTGTATGCTCGATCTCAGGGTTGAATAATATGTCTCCTTGGGGCACCTGCGATCTCGTGTACATGCACAGAAAAAGAGATTCTAGATAGAATTGTTAGCACAATAGAGGAATAAAATGGTGAAAATAATAAAATAAAAAGGAAATAGCTAAGTAAAAAAAATAAAATACCGTCGCCTCCCTGGCAACGGTGCCAAAAACTTGGTCGGCCCCGGATACACACCCAGGAGAGCACGATTGTAGTCTTACCACAAGCGCACGGTGTAGTGGCAAACGGGTATCGAACACAAGGAGGACTCATGACGGTACTCCGTTTTAATCACCTGGCTATTGGTGGGAGGATGGTTTTGAGAATATTGTCACGATCGTTCATTTAAAAATTTGAATTCAATATAATAAAGGCATCTAGGGCTAGGGAATCCCCACTACGTATCGTTATTTATCTTTGTGAATTATGAATCTCAATGTTGCAAGACTTGAATTGAGGTGAACTAGTCGTAACAGAATAGAGAACCAAGCTCACGCTCTCGCGCTATTGCCAGTCTATAGTAACCTAGATTAGGACCCACTCTCGTGCAAACCCTAACCTAAGACACTAGCATTAGGATCGACATCATCGTCCAATCGCTCCTCGAGCCCACTCTCGTGCAAACTCGAGTCACGATCTAGGTTGTGATAGTTCGTATTCGTCCAATCTCTTGCAAACGAATATGGATATAGATTTATAATAAAAATCCTAGCGTTTGTCCAATCGCTTGCAAACCAAGTCTAGAGAATCTCGATTATAAATCTAAATCGAATATCTAGGCCTTCCCATCGATTAGAATCCAATCTCTTATTGTAACGACTGGTTTTCATGTATTTGGATTTATTATAATATAATATATGTTTTGATGGATTTTCTCCTTTTGTGTGGTTTTCGTCTCCGTAATTTTCATTTTCGATCGTTTCGTCGTGTTTTCTCGTTTCTTCCTTAGGATCGTCGATTTCGGAGCAAGTCATTCGTGACGGGCTTCATAACAGTCGTATCTTACTATTAGATCAAGCCTAGGAGTCTTAGGAATCGATCCCGGAGCTCCGCGCTCCGTATCGGAACTTTTGGTGCACGTTAGCCGGTGTAAGAAGGGGCACCGACCGACTAGATGACGATCCAGTCGGTCGGCAATCCTTCTTGGACCGACTAGTTGGCTTTCTAAATTATTCAGGAGTTACTGTTTATCGTTAGTCGGTCTAAGAACGTTGGTTGACCGACTAGGTTGCAAACTAGTCGGTCGGCAATGCTTCTTTAACCGACTAACACATCATCTTATTTTTGGTATCAATACTGTTCACTCTTAGTCGGTCTAAGTTCATCTCTCGACCGACTAGTTGTCAAACTAGTCGGTCAGTATTTGTTCATCGACCGACTAAATCCAAATCCTATTTTCGTTCAGAAGTTACTGTTTACACTTAGTCGGTCTGCGTTGGTCGACCGACTGACTAGTTGCCAAACTAGTCGGTCAGTGGTTGCTCTTTGACCGACTAGTCTGTGTTAAAACCCTAATTTCTGGGCAGCCGCTAGCCCAACCTATTTATACCCCTCCCAAACGTTTTCTTCTTCCTCCACTCGACCCAAAACCCTAGTTTCTCCCCCATTGAGCCCCCATCTTCCTCAAACCCTTATTTCTTCATTCCAAGCCCAAGATCCATCATCCAAACCATCCCTCAACACATTCTACCTCTCATCTTCCCCAAATCTCCATCAAATCCCCAAAATCCCCCCAAAACCCTAGTTCCCCAAACTTCTCCATTCGTTTCCAGATCTGGTCCCTAGGTTCTCCGGAGTGTTTCTTTCGCCTCCTCACGGTAAGAAATCGATCTCTTGATGTTTTCATAACCTATTTGTATTTTTATGAAACCCTAATGAAATGGATGTTGTTTTGATGATTGTTTCCCCTTAACAGCGATTTCCCCGTAGTTTAGCATCCGCGAGACGAACCTTCGTGATCGTCATCCCCGGTGCTAGGCAAGTGAAACTTTCCACTTAGGGTTTAGGCCATGTTTTAGGCCATTTTGCTTGTTGTAGGCGTAAAAGAGGCTAGGCGACGAAATGATACTCGCCTAGGCGCAAAATTTAGGAACTAGCTTGACAACGAAGCTAGATTCGACATTTATCATGTTGCACAATTACCATGTCATGTTTAAATTCCATTAACGGTACGCAAATTAATTGTCATGTCATTGCATTCTTTAAGTGATCCCGTGATTGCGTAGCATCGCTACAATACTTGTGTTTCCTGGCTCGTGACCAGAAGCGGGCATAATGAGTTGCTAACCCCAACGCTCGATATTGAATTGTGAACTAGGAAAACAAGCTCCCGTGCGGGGCAACCCTGGCTCACTTGCTGGGCTCATGTACAGGGACCCTGGCTTGTTTACGTGTGGGATGGGGTAAGAGTTAAGCGGTCATTCAACTGGGGGTCTGCCTGATCAGTAACTGCAGTTGTAAGGCGTAAACTCTGGGGTGGGGTAGTGTTTAGTGCCGATCGGCGTGAATGTTGTACCATTCAGCTGAAGGGCGTAAACATCTACAAACAACGTGAAACGTGAATAGTGAATTGATTGAGATTGTTAGTAGCTTGGCTACTCTTGTCTTGTACCGATAATTGTTCTCTTGTACTTATTGTTCACCATGTCGTACTTGTGCACTCATGTTATAACTGCCATGTCATGCATACTATAACTGCTAGGTTGCTAGTTGCCTTACTTCCAGTTTCCTTGCCCAAGTCTTTTAGACTTGCTGACATGTGCCCCTTTACTCTTTTGGGTGACACATGTTAGATCCCGAGCCTGAGTACCTTGTTGAGGACGAGGTGTTTGCTGACGCCGAGCCCGAGCTTGTGTTTGACGGGGAGTACGTGGACACTGGGGACCAGTCCTAGTGTTTTCGTTGTGTTTCCCTTTTTATTTAGTCTGCTGTTTTGTTGTTGGTGCGTGGCACCTATACTTTGTTATGCTGTTGGTTTTGTTGGCCTTGTTCTGGGCCTTAGACTCTTTCTTTTAGCCTGGTGGCTTTTCTGGATGTTGAACTTATTTCATGTTGGACAATTTATGAGATATGAGAATTTTATTTCTGTCTCTCCTTTTATTATTATTGTTGCTCCGTTGTGGTTACAGGGACCTGCTTATGTTTTATTGACGCTTATCGGGTTTGGGGCTTCACAGCTCCACTCTCGTGCGGACCTCCTCACGTCTCGCCTCCATTTTAGGGAAGCGGGGCGTGACAGGTTTTGTTGGTGGCCCATGCAGGTCCTTCTGTAACTGCAAATTGTCGGAATAACGATAATAATATTAGATGTCCAATAAACTAAGTTCGACGTCCGAGTCATAAGCTATGAGTCTAATCTGCTTCGTTTTCTGTGTCACTAGATGGCAGGAAGACGATTCACCCGTGGTGGGGGTAGTGGTGCGCTCCCTCATGATGAGGAGCCTGAGCAGGAACCCACCAACTGTGAGATGATGCGGATGATGCTCCAGATGATGCAAGTGCAGCAGGGCGTGCTCCTGCAAGTCCAGAATGCTCCACTTGCTCGAGTTGCCTGGGCTCTTCCGGATGCCCCTCGCTCTGAGCCGGGAGCGAAGCAATTTCGGGAGCTGGGTCCCGCATATTTTGATGGGTCTGAGGGTCCTCTGGCTGCCGATGAGTGGATTCGGAACATCGAGGACAATTTGAAGATGGCCAAGATCACCCCGGCTGGATGGGTTGATTTGGCGAAGAGGCAACTCAAGGATAATGCTCGGAACTGGTGGGATGCGGAAGAAAAGATGTTGGTGGAGCCGATAGCTTGGGCTACCTTTAAGTCCAGGTTTGATGAGGAATTCTTTCCGAAGGCTGCGAAGAAGGAGATGCTGCAGCGCTTCATTGATCTGAAGCAAGGGAGCTTGACGGTGGACCTGTACCACCAAGAGTTCACTAGGCTGAGTCGGTTCGCACCGAAGATGGTGCAGGAAGCTGATGAGAGGGCTCAGAGGTTCCTGCAGGGACTTGCTTTGGAGCTCCAGAGTTTTGTGTCTTCCTCCGATCTGGACTCTTATCAGAAGGTTTTGGTCGCTGCCAGGAGACAGGAGCTGAACCTGAGTCAGAGGAGGGGGTCTTTTGTTGGTGCTGGGAAGAGGCCTATGGAGCAGGCCAGAGCGGTGGTTAGGCCTGGTTTCAAGCCTAATCAGCCTGCTCAGTTTAAGAGGCCAGGAGGGCCTATTTTGAAGACTTGCCATTTCTGCGGCAAGCCTGGCCACATCAAGGATCAGTGTCGGAAGTTTTTGGGCCAGTGTCTGGTTTGTGGTGATGCTTCCCATGTCGCGAGGGATTGTCGGCATGCGGGTCCGCTGCGGAGGGCACCTGTTGCAGCGCAGCCGTTGCAGCAGCGAGCGTCTATTCCTGCTGGACGTGGAGCAGCTCTTGTTCCACAGAAACAGGCTTTTCAGCAGGCTGTTCCGCCAAGGAGGCAGGCTTTTCTGATGACCGCGGTGGAGAGCGAGGCTGTGGATGAGGTTATTGCAGGTAATCCTCAACCTGGCTGTTACTTTCCTAGCTGGTTTGAATGTTAGATTGTGTTGTTTGCTTGAACATGGTTGTTTGCTAGACTAGGGTTTGATTGTTAATTGCTTGTTAGGTGTGGTTTTGGTGTGCACATTTCCTGCACGAGTCCTCTTTGACTCTGGTGCATCGATGTGCATTATTTCTCGGAGCTTCGTGGAGAGGCATTCCTTGTCGACGTCCCCTCTTTCCAAGAGTTGGAATATCGTTACAGGGAATGGCGTGGTCTCGGTGCATCGTGGTTGTAATTCTTGCTCGTTGGTGGTCTGTGGACATGAGCTTTTCGCTGATTTCATTATCCACGACATCATCAACTATGATGCAGTTCTTGGGATGGACTGGCTTGCGAGCTTCTATGCTATGATTGACTGCAGGAGGAAGAAGGTGGTGTTCGAGATTCCCGGACATCCAGTGTTTGAGTTCAGTCATGGTAGTAGTTCGCTTGGTCCTGTCAGATTTTGGGCTAGGCCGGTGGAGGTTGTGGCTATGCAGATGGAGCTGGAGTGGCCAGTTGTGGTGCATGATTTTGGCGACGTCTTCCCCGAGGAGATGTCTGGTTTGCCACCTGATCGAGCTTTAGAATTTTCTATCGATCTTATTCCAGGTGCGCAGCCGATTTCGAAGGCGCCGTATCGTATGGCACCTGCAGAATTGGAAGAGTTGCGGAAGCAGTTGGATGAGCTCATGCAGAAGGGTTATATCAATCCCAGTGTGTCTCCGTGGGGAGCACCGGTGCTGCTGGTGAAGAAGAAGGATGGTTCGCGTCGCATGTGCGTGGATTATCGGGAGTTGAATGCGGTGACCATCAAGAATAAATACCCGTTGCCTCACATCGATGATATTTTTGATCAGCTTGGAGGTTCGAGGGTGTTTTCTAAATTGGATTTGAGGAGTGGTTACCATCAGTTGAAGGTGAAGAAGGGAGATGTTCCGAAGACAGCGTTCAGGACGAAGTATGGACACTATGAGTTTGTGGTTATGCCTTTCGGCGTAACTAACGCGCCCGCAGTTTTCATGAATCTGATGAACCTGATTTTCTACGACTTTTTGGATAAGTTTGTTGTTATCTTTATTGACGACATTCTGATCTATTCGAAGTCGGAGGAAGAGCATGCCTCGCACTTGAGGACGGTATTGGAGATCTTGAGGAAGCATCGTTTGTATGCTAAGTTTTCGAAGTGCGAGTTTTGGCTGGATAGAGTTGCTTTTCTCGGGCATGTGGTGACTGGAGATGGTATTTCAGTGGATCCTGAGAAGATTAGGGCCATCAGAGAGTGGCCTGTTCCGTCGTCTGCGTCTGAGATTCGGAGTTTCCTTGGACTTGCTGGTTACTATCGGCGATTCATTAAGGACTTTTCTCGTATTGCTGAGCCGATGAACAGGTTGACGCGGAAGGATGTACCTTTTGTTTGGTCGGGTGATTGTGAGAGTGCTTTTGGTATTCTAAAGGAGCGGTTGACGACTGCCCCTATTCTTGTTGTGCCTGATCACAGCGGTGGATTTGAGATCTTTTGCGATGCTTCTGGCAAGGGTCTCGGTTGTGTGTTGCATCAGCACGGACATGTTGTGGCGTATGCGTCTCGTCAGCTTAAGGTTCATGAGAAGAATTACCCGACGCATGATTTGGAGTTGGCTGCCGTTGTGTTTGCTCTTAAGATTTGGAGGCACGTCCTGCTGAGTGAGAAAGTGAAAATTTTCACCGATCACAAAAGCTTGAAGTATATTTTTACTCAGAAGGAGCTCAACATGCGACATCGTCGATGGTTGGAGCTCATGGCGGATTATGAGATTGATTTGCAGTTTCACCCTGGCAAGGTGAATGTGGTCCCTGATGCGCTGAGTAGGCTTCCAGCGGTGATGATTTTGACGTCGCAGTGGAGATTGCAGCAGGATTTTTGCGAGTCTGGTGTTGAGATTGTTCTTCCTGGGGAGGCTTCTTCGTTGATGTACATGCATGTACAGTCGACGATCGTGGATCGGATTAAGGCTGGCCAGGCTGAGGATCCGAAGCTGGTGAAAATTCGGGAGCTGGTGGAAGCCGGTCTACGGACTGACTTTTTGATTCATGAGGATGGCTCGCTGAGGTTTGGAGCCAGGTTGTGTGTGCCGGCTGGGGACATTAGAGAGGAGCTGATGGTGGAGGCACACAGTTCGCCGTATTCTGTGCATCCTGGTGGCACCAAGATGTACCAGGATCTTCGTCTGAATTATTGGTGGCATGGTATGAAGAGGAGTGTGGCTCGGAGTGCAGCCAAGTGCTTGGTTTGCTAGCAAGTGAAGGCGGAGCATCAGCGTATGGCCGGGTTGCTACAACCGCTTCTGATTCCGGAGTGGAAATGGCAACACATCACTATGGATTTCGTGACTGGACTACCTCGGAGTCCGAAGAAGAATGACGCTATTTGGGTGATCGTAGATCGATTGACCAAATCCGCACACTTTATTCCATTCCGAGTGGGACAGTCCACTGAGTCGCTATCAAGGAGATATATGGAGGTAAAATTCTTTTACTCTCTGTTTTATTTCCTTTTCCTAGTTGGGTAGTGATGTAACGTGAATCGTGCAGGAAGTCGTGCGACTTCACGGAGTCCCCGTGAGTATCGTGTCGGACAGAGACACGAGGTTCACATCTCAGTTCTGGCAGAGTTTGCAGAAGAGTTTGGGTACGCGTCTGAGTTTCAGCACGGCGTACCATCCGCAGACGGATGGTCAGTCCGAGAGGACGATTCAGATTTTGGAGGACATGCTGAGGGCGTGCATGTTGGATTTCAAGGGTTCGTGGGAGGACCGTCTGCATTTTGTGGAGTTCTCCTACAACAACAGCTTCCAGGCGAGTATTGGCATGTCGCCTTTCGCCGCTCTTTATGGGAGGAAATGTCGATCGCCATTAAGTTGGGATGACGTTGGTGATCGGGAGTTGTTGGGACCTGAGATGATTGTGGAGGCCGTGGATATTGTCAGGAACATTCGGGAGAGGTTGAGAATTGCTCAGGACCGTTTTAAGCATTGGGCGGATGCTAAACGTCGTCCTTTAGAGTTTCAGCCGGGCGACCATGTGTTCTTGAAGATTTCCCCGAATCGCGGTGTGATTCATTTTAGGAAGCGAGGGAAGTTGAGCCCGCGATACATTGGACCGTTTGACATTCTGGAGAAAGTTGGCGAGGTAGCTTATCGCTTGGCCTTGCCGTCATCTTTGGAAGGAGTTCACAATGTTTTCCATGTGTCGCAGCTTCGTCGGTACATTAGCGATCCATCTCATGCTGTGGATTTTTCGGAGATTACCGTTCGCCCCGATTTGACGTGTGACCAGCATCCAGTGCAGATTCTGGACAGGCGTCAGAAATCACTTCGGAACAAGATTGTCAACCTTATGAGGGTGATGTGGCGACACGGCTCACCTGGAGAGTCTACTTGGGAGAATGAGGATGAGATGCGAGAGCGTTTCCCACTTTTGTTTCCGGACATGTGAGTGTTTGGAAATTCCGAGGACGGAATTTTTCTTAAGTTGGGGAGGATGTAACGACTGGTTTTCATGTATTTGGATTTATTATAATATAATATATGTTTTGATGGATTTTCTCCTTTTGTGTGGTTTTCGTCTCCGTAATTTTCATTTTCGATCGTTTCGTCGTGTTTTCTCGTTTCTTCCTTAGGATCGTCGATTTCGGAGCAAGTCATTCGTGACGGGCTTCATAACAGTCGTATCTTACTATTAGATCAAGCCTAGGAGTCTTAGGAATTGATCCCGGAGCTCCGCGCTCCGTATCGGAACTTTTGGTGCACGTTAGCCGGTGTAAGAAGGGGCACCGACCGACTAGATGACGATCCAGTCGGTCGGCAATCCTTCTTGGACCGACTAGTTGGCTTTCTAAATTATTCAGGAGTTACTGTTTATCGTTAGTCGGTCTAAGAACGTTGGTTGACCGACTAGGTTGCAAACTAGTCGGTCGGTAATGCTTCTTTAACCGACTAACACATCATCTTATTTTTGGTATCAATACTGTTCACTCTTAGTCGGTCTAAGTTCATCTCTCGACCGACTAGTTGTCAAACTAGTCGGTCAGTATTTGTTCATCGACCGACTAAATCCAAATCCTATTTTCGTTCAGAAGTTACTGTTTACACTTAGTCGGTCTGCGTTGGTCGACCGACCGACTAGTTGCCAAACTAGTCGGTCAGTGGTTGCTCTTTGACCGACTAGTCTGTGTTAAAACCCTAATTTCTGGGCAGCCGCTAGCCCAACCTATTTATACCCCTCCCAAACGTTTTCTTCTTCCTCCACTCGACCCAAAACCCTAGTTTCTCCCCCATTGAGCCCCCATCTTCCTCAAACCCTTATTCCTTCATTCCAAGCCCAAGATCCATCATCCAAACCATCCCTCAACACATTCTACCTCTCATCTTCCCCAAATCTCCATCAAATCCCCAAAATCCCCCAAAAACCCTAGTTCTCCAAACTTCTCCATTCGTTTCCAGATCTGGTCCCTAGGTTCTCCGGAGTGTTTCTTTCGCCTCCTCACGGTAAGAAATCGATCTCTTGATGTTTTCATAACCTATTTGTATTTTTATGAAACCCTAATGAAATGGATGTTGTTTTGATGATTGTTTCCCCTTAACAGCGATTTCCCCGTAGTTTAGCATCCGCGAGACGAACCTTCGTGATCGTCATCCCCGGTGCTAGGCAAGTGAAACTTTCCACTTAGGGTTTAGGCCATGTTTTAGGCCATTTTGCTTGTTGTAGGCGTAAAAGAGGCTAGGCGACGAAATGATACTCGCCTAGGCGCAAAATTTAGGAACTAGCTTGACAACGAAGCTAGATTCGACATTTATCATGTTGCACAATTACCATGTCATGTTTAAATTCCATTAACGGTACGCAAATTAATTGTCATGTCATTGCATTCTTTAAGTGATCCCGTGATTGCGTAGCATCGCTACAATACTTGTGTTTCCTGGCTCGTGACCAGAAGCGGGCATAATGAGTTGCTAACCCCAACGCTCGATATTGAATTGTGAACTAGGAAAACAAGCTCCCGTGCGGGGCAACCCTGGCTCACTTGCTGGGCTCATGTACAGGGACCCTGGCTTGTTTACGTGTGGGATGGGGTAAGAGTTAAGCGGTCATTCAACTGGGGGTCTGCCTGATCAGCAACTGCAGTTGTAAGGCGTAAACTCTGGGGTGGGGTAGTGTTTAGTGCCGATCGGCGTGAATGTTGTACCATTCAGCTGAAGGGCGTAAACATCTACAAACAACGTGAAACGTGAATAGTGAATTGATTGAGATTGTTAGTAGCTTGGCTACTCTTGTCTTGTACCGATAATTGTTCTCTTGTACTTATTGTTCACCATGTCGTACTTGTGCACTCATGTTATAACTGCCATGTCATGCATACTATAACTGCTAGGTTGCTAGTTGCCTTACTTCCAGTTTCCTTGCCCAAGTCTTTTAGACTTGCTGACATGTGCCCCTTTACTCTTTTGGGTGACACATGTTAGATCCCGAGCCTGAGTACCTTGTTGAGGACGAGGTGTTTGCTGACGCCGAGCCCGAGCTTGTGTTTGACGGGGAGTACGTGGACACTGGGGACCAGTCCTAGTGTTTTCGTTGTGTTTCCCTTTTTATTTAGTCTGCTGTTTTGTTGTTGGTGCGTGGCACCTATACTTTGTTATGCTGTTGGTTTTGTTGGCCTTGTTCTGGGCCTTAGACTCTTTCTTTTAGCCTGGTGGCTTTTCTGGATGTTGAACTTATTTCATGTTGGACAATTTATGAGATATGAGAATTTTATTTCTGTCTCTCCTTTTATTATTATTGTTGCTCCGTTGTGGTTACAGGGACCTGCTTATGTTTTATTGACGCTTATCGGGTTTGGGGCTTCACAGCTCCACTCTCGTGCGGACCTCCTCACGTCTCGCCTCCATTTTAGGGAAGCGGGGCGTGACACTTACAAAACCCAATGATGGAAATCCCTAAATATTCGTAATAAATCAATCACAACCCAACCTTCTATCAATTCTATCAACATATGAATTCGTTCATTACAATTCTAAAATCGGATCCATAGGGTTCATCCCCATGCCCCAGAACAACGGAATTACTCGCGATTAATCATGGCAACAACAGAATAAACAAATAAAAACATATAGCCATTCATGGTTGAGAGAAAACAATTCACAAAACAAGAAATTTTAATAATAAGAACAAACCAGATCTCCAATCTTTAATCTCCAGCTGGGAATTACAATTAGAATAATGCTAAAACCTAATTTCTGGTCTCTCCTCAAACTAGGATGAAAACTAGCCTTAAATACAAGCCTAAGTTGGCCAAAAATCCTGACAGATTTGCCCATGGCGCAGCACAGAACCCTAGTTCGCGATACAAGCAGACTGCGCCACTCGGCCGAGTAGAGTATGTCACTCGACCGAGTGACGGACCCAAAAGAAAATAGAGATACGTGGTTTTAGGGGGTCTGTCGCTCTGCACCACTCGGCCGAGTAGAGTTCATCACTCGGTCGAGTAGACTTTCTCACTCGGTCGAGTGACTCTTCTGCTGATCTTCTCCAAACTTCAGAGAGTCGGCTAAATTTTCCTGTGGGAAGCTCTGACGCACTCAGGCGAGTGAAGTTCTTCACTCGGCCGAGTGAGTTCATTCACTCGCCCGAGTCAACTTTGACTCCAGGCTCTCATGTATCCTCTGTACTCGACCGAGTACGTTCGTTCACTCGGCCGAGTAAACTTCGTGCTCGGCCGAGTGGCCTGTTTCTGGAGTCCTATCTTCTCCTCCTCACCTCCTCGTCGATTATATCGATCTTCTTCTTCTTTCGCTCATCATCTAGCACCGCTAGCTCCTCGATAGGGTCATAGGTGATGCTCCAGTATGCGTGCAAGTCCCTTGATCTCATTTATGCTCCCGATTGCTTCATATTTCCTGAAATCCGACAAAAACAAGAAATAGTGAAATGCAACGCGATATCGTCGAATAATCGTGAAAAACGCGATATGTGCGATCAAAATGATATGCAAACATGCAGAAAAAAGGTGTAACATAAGGAGCGATCAACCAAGAGGTGTAAAACCAGTGGGATACAGGTGGGTATTCATAAGGAAAAGAAATGATAATAATCAGATCGTACACTACAAAGCACTGCTTGTAGCTCAGGGATTTTTCCAATGACCGGGGATATATTATGAAGATACATATTCCCCGGTTATGGATACGATCACATTCCGATTCGTAATAAACTTAACATCAATGGAAGGCCTTGAAATGCAGCTCATGGACGTTGTGACTGCATATCTATATGGCAATATAGATAAAGATATCTATATGAAACTTTCAGATGGTTTCAAAATACAAGTAGAAATAAAAGATAGACCTCGAGACGTCTATTCTGTTAAGCTTTGAAGATCATTATATGGTCTTAAGCAATCGAAAAAATTATGGTATTACAGACTGAGTGAACTCCTTGTTCAACAAGGTTTCAGCAATAATGAAGTCGGCCCGTGTATTTTTACTAAAACCACGAGAACATGATTCGTATTAATAGCTGTCTATGCGGACGACTTAAACCTCATCGGATCTCATGCAGTGATTGATGATATATCTATAAGTGGCATCCCCTAGTTTTTGAGCATAAAAGTGCAATAGGATTGGGGATACCAGATTTAAATATTTATATCGCAAGCGCACGGTGTTGTAGTGTGGCTTGGGGGTTGAACACATGGAGGCGTGTGTTGTGCTTGTGTCAAAGAGGAACCGGTTCACCCTATGGGTGAGCTAGCCCGTACGATCGATGGTTTGTTACAAAATGTAAATACAGAGGATAAACGATATAAAAGGAAACCTAGGACTTCGGTTTCCACCCGATCATGTGTTCTCTCTATTACGACCTACGGATAGGAATACGATTGGATTTAGGGTTTAGTGGTGAGACGTTGCCTCTAAGAGTGATACCAGCGTCCCATGGGCCCGATATTCCGGTCGATGCCCAGGATGATACGCTGGACTACCCGGGTTTGTTCGGTGGGCATTCCCATGTCCATTAACATCGACCGACTCCGGGAGCACTAAGCTTGCAGCGATTACTCTCAACATCTCATCCTGCCATTCCCACGTGCTAGGATTCAATGTCTATGCTAAGGGCGTGAGCTGTGGCTAGGGAGTCAACCGCCAAGTTTATTCCCCCTTGGCCCGACGGTCAAAGGCGGTCTTTTTCCCGCCGATGACAATGAAACACCCCGCGTAACTATCTACATTCCTAATCCCTATCGAAATCCTAGTCCTATGGACGCATTAGGGAGAACCCACGAAGGGGTTTCCACCAAAATCTCAGATTTAGGAACTACTCACAAATCATAGCTAAAGAGCAATCTAAATGAAAATCAACGGTAGAAATCACGACTAAGCAATTGAAACGAGATAGTAGCAATGCTATTAAGATAATATTAAAGTTTGAAAGCAATCAGAAGACATACAAAATGCAATAAAATTCCAGCCGTCACCGTATAAGAAAAAGACAGAAAAAATAACAACTTTCGTTTTCTGAAACCTAGGGCAACTATTTATACAAATCGACGTCACCCGATTGATTGAAGTATCAACCGATCGGGTGAGCTGCTTGATGCTTCGGCCGTCGGCTTCGGGAGCTTCAATCGGGCGCTGAGGAGAGCGGGTGGAGCCATCGGTGCAATATTTGGGGCGATGCGGCATCAGGTGAACCGATCGGTTGAGTATTCAACCGATCGGTTGGAATTATCCCCAAAAACACACAGAGTTCTGTCGATTTCACACGGTCAGCGAACCGTCGGTTGAGCTCTCCGGGTCATCGTTTGGAAAATTCGCTTCAGATGAACCGATCGGGTGAGATGTCACCCGATCGGTTGGAATTCAGCTTCAAAGGGCCGAGAGCTCTGTTGGATTCAACCGGTCGACGAACCGGTCGGTTGAGCTGCTTCTCACTTCAGCTTCAGTCCGGGTCGGATATGCGTGCATCAACCGATCGGGTGGCTGTGTCCACCCGATCGGTTGAGGGCTGATATATAGCAATCTTCATCGTTTGACCCTCTGGATCGCGCGTGACTCCTCCCGTTGCTCCGGGGACTCATGATATCTTCTTTATATGTCCCTTACGCTGGCAATCTCCTGCATTCACACAAAGACACAAAGAAGTGAAAGAAAAATAAAAATAATAAGAAAATGGGTACGGGACGACGGAAAACAACGGAAAATCACAAAGAAGACTGCGTGAATATATAAAATATGAACGCACGTTAGCAAGCCTCAAACTCATGTTTGAAATGAAAGACCTAGGTAAGACTAAATATTGTCTTGGCTTACAGATAGAATACCTCACCGGAGGAATCCTGTTACACCAATCAACATACACAAGGAAATTACTCAAAAATTTCCATATGGATAAGAGCCATCCTCTAAGTATACCAATGATCGTTAAATCTTTGGATGTACATAAGGACCCCTTCCGATTGCTGGAAGAGGGGGAGAAAACATTAGGTCATGAATTACCTTACCTTAGTGCCATTGGAGCACTTCTATATCTGGTAAACTGCACGCGTCTCGACATAGCGTTCACAATCAACCTACTAGCCAGATACAGTTTAACGCCACAAAGCACCACTGGAACGGAGTTAAGCAGCTTCTGCGCTACCTCCAAGGGTCGATTGACCTGGGATTATACTTCCCAAAAGGTGGATCTTCCACTTTGATTGGTTATGCAGATGTAGGTTATAGGTCTGATCCACACACCGAGGAATCACAGACTGGTTTCATGTTCACCTACGGTGGTACAACCATCTCCTGGAAATCTGTGAAGCAGACACCACAGCAGTCTCATCCAACCACTCAGAGCTCCTGGCGATCCATGAAGCTAGCAGAGAATGTGTCTGGCTTCGTTCAGTCATTCATCACATTCTAGTGACGACCTGCCTGAAGACAGACGACCTTGAGCCAACCACCTTATTTGAAGATAATGCAGCGTGTATAGCTCAACTACAAGCTGGTTACATCAAGGGCGACAAGACGAATCACATTTCTACCAAGTTCTTCTAGAGGCACGAGCTACAAGAGCAGAAGCAGATTGAAGTATGACAGATTCAGTCTTGCAATAATTTAGCTGATTGTTTATTAAGGCATTACCTAAATGTACTTTTAGAAAGCTTGTAAAAGATATAGGGATGAGACATCTGAAAGACCTACAAGTCTAAAGCTTGTACGGATCAGGGGGAGTTACTTGTGTATTGTATTCTTTTTCCTTAAGTTACTGGTTTTTCCCACTGGGGTTTCCACAGCTAAGGTTTTAACGAGGCAAACACGGTAACTCTAGATCCAGTAGTATCCACCCCACATTAGTGTATTGCATCTTAAAGAATTCATATGCTAAGAATGGATGGATGGGGGAGTGTTATGAATGGGGGAGACCTTTGGTCTTCACCCACTAACCATCCACCATTACACCCACTTAGTAGTGGGTATCCCTTAGGGTCTAGATGATGTAACCCCAATATGAATGAATATAAGTATGGCTATGGCTTAGACCATGAGCTAGTTCTTTCAACTCTCAACAATATTCAATTAGTATTAAGTGTGGGAATTTATTTTCAAATGTGTAGAATTCCTGTGGTAATTACTAATCTATGATGGGCTAATTAGTAAAAACTCATTTCTATAAATAAGAGTGTGTGGTCGCTTATTGAAAGAAAGGGCTTCCCATCTCTCTCTCTCTCCATTTGTACGATCAACAAGAAAATTTATACTCGGATTTCTTCTTCTTCTTCATAGATTCTGCTAATGTTCTGCATTCATGCTTTTCAAACAATCTCTAGGCAAGGCGATTTCATGAATTTTTAAAGTTCTTTCAATTGGTACCAGAGCCTACTTGCTCTAGAATTGTTTGGATACAATCTATGATGATTTTCAAGATCAATACGCCTGATTTCATGTTTAAAAATGTGAAATTTTTAGGTAAAAAGTTTACTTTTTTGCGCTTTGGGGGCAGTGGTCGTATTCACGCATCACAAGGCTGGGCCATTCGGCCAAGTTATCTATATTTTTGCTTTTTTTAAAAAAACTTTTTGAATTAACATTGGGAGATTCGATCTCAGCCCTTTGTTGCGCAACACAGTTTTACCATAGCGCCACATTTATTTTGTATTAATGTTGATTTAGTTATATATTTATATTAAACACTTGGTGGTTACAAGTTGCATAAAAATAAAACTTAGACCTAATGGTCATGTGAATTCGGCTCAACCACTGGGCTAAGGTTCCTTGTGTTAAGATACCGCAATTTATTTATTTGACTTAATTATGTGTTGGTTATAACTGACAAAAGAAAAATTGATTTTTTTTGCAGTATTAGGCATTGATCCTGCGATCAAACGGTCACATGGAGAAGCCTTTACCATTAGGGTAAAGTTTTCATTTAGTTTTATTATTCAGATTATTTTGATTCTATGTTCGTGATTAAAAGAGGCTACATGATTAAGATAATTATTATTGGCTCTACTCTATAAAAGATTAGCTTTAATGCTCTCCTCAATAGAGACTAGCCTTAGTATTTGGATTTACTCTATAAGCGATTAGCTTTAATGCTATACTCTATAGAGACTGGCCTTAGTATTATAATCTACTCTATAAGAGATTGGCTTTATGGCTCTACTCTATAGAGAGTAGCATTGAAATTGTGCTCTACTCTATATGAGATTGGCTTTATCGCTCTACTCTATAGAGATTAGCATTGAAATTTTGCTCTACCATATATAAGATTGGCATTAATGCATAGTAGGTAGAGATGTATGGTTTTAAATTCAAAGATCCTACCTCTGCTCTGTCTACAGACAACTAATTTGTAGGTGAATGACGAGGTCTCGTAGTCTTTGCAATTGCCATATTTATAACTATATGATTAATTTGTTTAAATTAATTCTATAGTTATTATACGAGTAATAACATAAAGTTGCTTAAATAAGCATTCTTAGTTTTTCACTTAATTAGCAAAAAACAATACTATCACCCAAGTGACCTCTGCTATGGAAACTTTTTATTTGTGAATAACTAAGTTATTTTTGTATGCATTATTTTTCATGCGGGCAATATGTTGGCCTAAAGAAAAACCGTTTGTAAGGGACCCTGCGGGGTTACACACACAAGAGGGGGGGGGGGGTGAATAGTATAATAGCAAGCAAAGTGCTTAATTAAAAGTTACTAAAATTAAAGCACAATAAGCAGCAGAAATTAAACAGAGTGCTCAACAACGACAATCGTAAACACAATGATTTTACCCTGGTTCCCCAAAACTTGGGTACGTCCAGCCACACCAGTATTCACTATATTCCCACACAGAGAAGTGAATACAAAATCCCACAAAGGGATACCTCACACAGAGGATTTAGGATTCCCACAAAGAGATATCCTTACTCTCACACAAAGAGACCTCACACAGAGGATTTGTTCTTTCACACAGAAAGAACCAAACTCCCACAAAGAGAGTAACTCCCACAAAGAGAGTAACTAATTCCCACAAAGAGAATTAGGGTTTCGAAACAAAAACAAAACGAAACAACACTTACCTATGCCTTGATATGATCTTACCAAAGTGAAGAAGAAGGCATGCAAGTGAATGGCCAAGTGCTTGAGATTAGCTTTGATTGCACTTGTTGATCTTTCTCTCTTCTAGGAATGAATCCTAACACTTCTCACTTGAGTGTATGAAAATGAAGAGAGAAAAGATGATCTCCAAGAAAGGAATGAGACTGAAATCCCTTGAAGAAATTCTCTAGAGCTTAGATGCTATAGCATAAGAATGAAGCTCTAATTAGGGAATGTGGGAGGAGTGGCTTAGAGAAGAGATTAAATGATCTTCTATGAATTCCTAACCCTTTCAAGAGTTCTAAATGAACTAAGCCAATCCCAATATATAGGAAGCCAAGAAGAGCCAATAAACACATCCAAAAACCCAAAGGGAAGAAATCTGCAACGGCTAGATTTTGGCAGTTTACGGCAAGAACAGTCGACTGATCAACGGCTAGAAAATATCCCAACGGCTATAATCTGAGCCAGGGCAGTCGAATGTAGAAGACTTCATAGGCGACTGTAAAACAGACAGTCGACTGTACATCCTTCATCAGGCGACTGCATCATGGTTGGACAAGAAACAGAGAGATGCATCTTACTCCCAGTATGCATACAAGCGACTGATGACAAAAGCACAGTCGACTGTAAAATAAACAGGCGACTGTATATCCTTCATCAGTCGACTGCTGCAGCGGAGGGAAGTATAACAGAGAGAGATGCATATTTCGCACTTACACCTTTTAGACGACTGATGGCCATTTCACAGGCGACTTTAAATATACAGGCGACTGTAAAAACAGCAACAGGCGACTGTCTTGCAAATTGGGATGAAGACCAGAAAATGCAAGAAGCGCACAGGCGACTGTCGACCAATTTGCATGCGACTATAAGAGTACTGGCGACAGTAAATTGAACATCAGTCGACTGATGCGAAAAGCTCAAGATGAGTTAATGGAAAAGTTGACTTGAGCTGTGCATCATAGTCGACTGTAGAAGGCTCGACAGGCGACTGGAAATCACCTATTCGACTGTAAAACCTTTAGCAGGCGACTGCAGGAGAGCCAGAGACTCCAAATGAGTCTTTGGGCTAGATGAAACTATTGGGTTGGATTCTATGGTAATCCTAAGGCTCACTAAGATGGTTAAAAGCATATGCATGAGAGTATGACCATCTATCAAGGCATTACAATAATCCTAGACTCAAAAAGAGAAATGCAAGTAAATGAAATTACATGGATTACAAATTGCATCTCCTAGAGTCTAAGTCTTCAAGCTCACTATACCTTGATACTCTCCATCATCTCTAAGCTTTGGCACTCCTTGATGAGCTTCCCTTCATCAAGCTCCAAGCTTTGACAATGCTTCTCTAGATGTCCATCCATCATCATGCTCCAAGCTTTGGCTTCATTAGATGATCTTCATGACTTCATCCAAGCTTGAGCACACCATCACTCTTGGAGGTCTTTAAGATATCCATTGTAATATCCTCCAAGCCTTATGCTTTGTCTCATCAACATAAAATCATTAAGATAAACTGAGACTAAAACATAAGATTGCTTAGCACACTAACGTAATGTATTGATCATTATCAAAACAACGTTAGTCTTGAACTCAAGAACTAACACCGTTGTTTGGAAGAAATTAATGTTAGCCTAAACGTGAAGGTTTCATCACGAGTGCGGAAGAAAAGAGGATCTCACCTCCGGCCATTGCTTCTCCAACTAAAAAGGTAAACTTTCTTCACCGATTTTGATCTTCTCAGTCTCAAATCACTCCTATATGATGGTGTATTCTCTGATTTCGAGTGAGTAGATTGAGGGACCAAAACCCTATTTATAGATGCAAGATCCGTTCCATCAACGGCTCTAAATTTCAAAAATTCAGTTTTTATGGAGGGATTGGTTTTTATTTCTGTGGATCACTAACGGGAAGAATTCCAACGGGAATTTCTAACATTCTCCCACTTGATCCACTTAAACCAATATTCCCAACAAGAAACAAAAATACATGAATCATGGCGATAAGTCCTTTAAAAGCAAGTATTATCTTCCATGTATTACAATGTATCATGTTTCTCAATAATAGGTTATATATCTTTATGAATAAACCCTATGTTTATTCATGGTCCAAACTTAATGATCTTTCTCATGATAATGTATCTAAATGTGCACGCAACCATATATGAGAAAATATCACAACAAGAATTTCATTAAATAACAATGTTATTACATTAAGGAACCAAGTCCCATTTTATCCACATGATCCTTAAACTTTAGTGGTGGCATGCCTTTAGTTAAAGGATCAGCAACCATTAAATCAGTACGAATATGCGCAATGTCAACTGATTTATCCTTAACCATCGGTTTTATGGCTAAATACTTGATGTCGATGTGTCTACTTTGACTACCAATTTTGTTGTTATTAGCCATGAAGACAGCGGCTGTATTGTCACAATATAATCTCAATGGTCTAGAAATAGAATCCATGATTCTAAGTCTAGTGATGAAATTCTTAATCCATACACCATGCGAAGTAGCCTCAAAACAAGATACGAACTCGACTTCCATAGTAGAAGTAGCAATTAAGGTCTGTTTTGCACTTCTCCATGACACAGCCCCACCAGCTAGCAAGAAATATATCCCGAAGTGGATTATCGAGAATCAACACATCCAGCAAAATCTGAATCAGAGTAGCCAATGACTTCCAAATTGTCCGTCTGTCTGTACATGAGCATGTAGTCTCTGGTTCCCTTAAGGTATCTCATTACCTTCTTTGCAGCC
Organism: Scilla litardierei; assembly: GCA_030789695.1. Lineage (NCBI taxonomy): Eukaryota > Viridiplantae > Streptophyta > Magnoliopsida > Asparagales > Asparagaceae > Scilla > Scilla litardierei. The sequence continues at coordinate 72,549,765 of CM061139.1, forward strand.
TTCCAATGTTCTATGCATGGATTACTCTGATATCGTCCCAACATCCCAACAGCAAATGCAATGTCAGGTCTTGTGCAAACCTGAGCATACATTATGCTTCCAACAGCAGAAGCATAAGGAATGTTTACCATCTGTTCCCGCTCAAAATCATTCTTTGGGCATTAGTTTAAATTAAACCTATCACCCTTCACGATGTGAGCCACACTTGGTGAACAATCCTTCATCCGAAACCTCTCTAAAACTTTGTTAATATATGTCTCGTGGGACAATCCTAGAATACAATGCATTATGTCTCGATGTATCTTAATGCCAACAACATAAGATGCATCGCCCAGATCTTTCATATCAAAGTTTCCCGAGAGAAATTGTTTCACCTTATATAGCATTCCCTTATCATTGCTTGCAAGTAAAATGTCATCCACATATAGGATTAAGAAACAAATCTTGCTCCCACTAACCTTCTGGTATATACACTGATCCACAATGTTTTCTTCAAATCCAAATGAAGATATAACATCATGAAATTTCAAATACCATTGACGTGAGGCTTGTTTTAATCTATATATGGATTTCTTAAGCTTGCAAACCAAGTGCTCACCATTACTAGAGGAGAATCCTTCAGTTTGCTTCATGTATACCTCTTCCTCTAGGTCTCCATTAAGAAAAGCCGTTTTCACATCCATTTGTTGCAATTCCAAGTCAAAATGTGCAGCTAATGCCATGATTATACGAAGAGAATCTTTCTTTGATACATGAGAAAATGTCTCCTTGTAATCGATTCCTTCCTTTTGAGTGAATCCTTTGGCAACGAGCCTGGCCTTGTATCTCTCAATGTTACCCAATGAATCTTTCTTTGTTTTAAAGACCCATTTGCATCCAACGGCTTTCGCCCCTTTAGGTAACTCAACAAGGTCCCATACCCCATTCGATGACATCAAATTCATCTCATCTTTCATAGAATCATGGCATAAGTTTGATTCTTTCGAACTCATGGCTTGTGAAAGCGTCTCAGGATCATTTTCGGCTCCAACATTAAAGTCTGATTTTCTTGTCATTAGATATTACTAATTTTCTTGTCCTACTAGATCTTCTTAAAGTTGTATCAACATTCTCTTAAGGATCATGTTGATCAACTGGTTGCTCATTCGTCAGTGGTTCTTCTTGAACTATAGGTTGTTCAACCACTTCTGGAGTTTCATGAACAACTTGATCTACTGGATCAATATCAACATGTGGAGTCTCTATTTGTTGATCAATGCCCCTTTGAACTCGAGGGGCACTACTAACGACAGTTATTCGATCATTTGAAGTGGAAGGCCTATCATCAGCATGATCCCTTTCAGGAATAGTACTCTGAATATGATCGCTCCCACTGATCATGTCATTCTCAAGAAGTTTTGCATTTCTTGACTCCACAATCCTAGTGCTATGAGATGGACAATAGAACCTGTATCCTTTGGACTTTTCGGCATATCCAATGAAATACCCACTAATAGTCCAGTGATCCAGTTTCTTTTCTTGTGGATTAAACACTCTTACTTCAGAAGGGCATCCCCAAACGCGTATATGGCGCAAACTCGGTTTCCAACCTTTCCATAATTCAAAAGGCGTCTTTGGAACATCCTTAGTTGGAATTCGGTTCAATATATACGCTGCCATTTTAAGAGCTTCAGTCCATAAGGTTATAGGAAGTTTGGCATTACTGCGCATACTTCTAACCATCTCCATCAAAGTCCTGTTTCTTCTTTCAGCTACACCATTCTCACTAGGAGATCCTGGATTGGTGTACTGAGCAACTATTCCATGCTCTTGAAGAAACTTTGCAAATGGACCAGGTGCTTGACCACCTTCGGTGTATCTACCATAATACTCTCCTCCTCTATCACTTTTCACGATCTTAATTTGTTTTTCACATTGTTTCTCTACTTCTGCCTTAAAAACCTTAAAGGCATCTAATGCTTCATTTTTGTTATGAAGTAAGTAGATATACATGAAACATGAAAAGTCATCAATAAAGGAGATAAAGTATCTTAAACCACTTATGTCCATGTCTGGACAACAAATATCTGTTTGAATGATTTCAAGTAATTCAGAACTTCTATGTGCACCCTTTTTAGATATCTTGGTCTGCTTTCCCTTTATGCAGTCCACACAAATCTCGAAGTCAGCAAAATCCAAAGTACTAAGTACTCCATCATTTACTAACTTTTTGATTCTATCTTTGTAGATGTGTCCTAATCTCCGGTGCCATAACATTGAAGATTCCTCATTCATAACACATCTTTTCATACCAGCATTAACATGCATGCCAGCATTTTTTTGCAAATTAAGCATAAAGAGACCATTACACATTATGCCATTTCCAATAACATCTGATTTATAAACCAAACTGAATGATGTTCCTTGAAAATTAAAAACAAACCCTAAAGGTAACAGTCTAGAAATTGAAATCAAATTCCTGGAAAACCCAAGTACATAAAAAACATTATGCAAAAGCAAAATAAAGCCTCCAGATAACATAAGCTGGCATGTTCCAACATATTCGACAGCTGAGCATATTTTGTTTCCTGAGAAAATGCCTCGTTCATTTCCCGCTGGCTTCCGCAGGTTTGTCATACCCTGCAAAGTTGTTGAAACATGGATTGAAGAACCAGAGTCAATCCACCATGTGTCACAATGAACATCAGTCATATTAGATTCAAAACAGACGAGAGAGATTGAGTTACCTTTCTTCTTACGCCATTGAAGAAATTTTAGGCAATCCTTCTTCATGTGCCCCTTCTTTTTACAGAAGAAGCACTTGGATTCCTTAGCAATCCCTCCCTTAACAGGTGCTTTACCCTTCCCCTTAAATTTGGGGCGTCTGTCATCTTTCTTATTGGTTGCCATCAGCACATTCTCTCCATGCTCCATGATTAACCGACCTTCCTCCTGAACACACATGGTCAAAAGTTCATTCATTGACCACTTATCCTTATGTGTGTTATAGGATATTTTGAAAGGTCCGTATTGATGCGGGAGAGTGTTCAAAATGTAATGCACCAAAAATCTATCAGACATCTCAACCTCCAACTTTTTGAGTTGAGCCGCAATATCACTCATATGCATGATGTGCTCACGCACACCTCCAAGACCAGTAAGCTTTATCGACGAAAACTTTCCAATGAGAGTACTCACAAGTGCCTTATCAGAGCTCTGTAACTGCTCGTCAATGGCCTTTCATAGTGAGCGGACATTGTCATGCTTTTCTACCGAGCCCCTTATACTAGCCGATATTTTAGTCTTTATGAACATAACGCAGAGACGGTTAGATCTCTCCCACTTTTCATAAAGATCTAAAGCTTCAGGTAGGCTAGTATCTGTTATGGCTGGTGGCTCATCCTTGCGGATAGCATAATCAATGTCCGCCACACCCAAATGTAGGAGTATCATCTTCCTCCAAATCCTATAGTTTTCGCCATTCAGTTCAGGAACGTCACACTTAAGATCAGTAACTGTCACAAACACAAATTGGGATGCTGCAAAAATTTAAAATACATACTCACTTCAGTATTTTTGAGACTTAACAAACTAAAATATGCGTTGCCAATGTAAAACATACAAAAATGTGAATCTAATGACATAAAACTTACCTATGGGCCAAAGTTCTAATTCAATTAGATTCATTTTATATACATGATAAAACTATCAAATCATGTTCCTTTTCTAATCCCTATGGGTAAATCAGAAAATATAATTTGATATCTTATCCCAATTAATCATACAGAATATAATAAAAATTCCTGTGGGAAAAGATTTATTATATCAGATCTGATTAATCACAACCAATGTTTATTCTCCAAATGTGATCTTAATTTAAACTTAACATATACTTTTAATTAATTAAAGATGCTGTGGCTACTCCATAATTAATTAAAAGTATATACATCACTAAACATTAACCAAATTCTTGGGCTCAAATTATTGCATAAAACTATAGTTATTATAAGCATAATGGGATAAGTACACTGAACAGAAAAATATTGGGCGGAAAGTTTACATAGATGGGACTAAACATAATATGTCATTTGCTGTTTGTACATGGCACAAGGTTAAAAAAAATAATAATAATAAACACATCACATAGTCCCCTGCAGCATAAGTCCAAGTTCGTACTTATCCCAAAATTTTTTTTATGAGAGTCAAGTGTTCAATTTTGCATGAACAACATCAGAGATTACATCCATCAAAAGGATGTATAAACATCAAAAATGAAATGGTTATTTCATTTGCACAGTGATTATACCAACATCAAATAGCATTTATGGCATGATTGTTTTGCAAAAATTATGTGCTGGCCATAACAATAGATATCTGGGACATACATCACATGGCTATATCATGCACATGTCCAAATTCATACATCAGTAGGCTTTAAAAGTTTTGCAAGCTTTAAATGTTTATTAATAACTTTACACAATCTTTCTTACATGAATAAAGGTGCTGTTAATGTTGCCTATTGAAAATGGGTCAATGGGTTCTGCCAATTTTCATTCATTCGCATCTAATTAATATGTACTCGCAATTAGTTGGAACGCGGATCTTACCCCGCAGTGTACATATTAAAAATTAACGAGAGTCCATTGTCCAAGGCAAACAAAACTGAACAGTATTGAATTTGTACTTTACTGGACATTTTGAATTCATAAAGTAGGGAGCAAATAAAATAATACAAATACCTTTTGTTAACTAATGCACTGTCCTTTTGTATCAATTGTCCTTTATAATGTAGAATAAAGGAGATAAAGAAAGTTAACATTAATTAATGCACATATTCCTCTTGCAGCAAAGTAAATGCAGACATTGTGTACTGTATGGCAATAAAGGAGATAAGCAGCAACTGTTTTATGAAAAGACTGAAATACCTCAAATGTCATCTTCAACCTTGAGACGGGCTTTAACCCGTAAACAGCCATTTTCATCCCAAAAAAAAAATCGGTTGATTCGAATGACCAAAATCGCAGAAATATAGCAAGACAGAGGTAATTACTAGCTCTGATACCAATTGTTAGCCTAAACGTGAAGGTTTCATCATGAGTGCAGAAGAAAAGAGGATCTCACCTCCGGCCATTGCTTCTCTAACTAAAAAGGTAAACTTTCTTCACCGATTTTGATCTTCTCAATCTCAAATCACTCCTATATGATGGTGTATTCTCTGATTTCGAGTGAGTAGATTGAGGGACCAAAACCCCTATTTATAGATGCAAGATCCGTTCCATCACTGGCTCAATTTCAAAAATTCAGTTTTTTATGGAGGGATTGGTTTTTATTTCTGTGGATAACTAACGGGAAGAATTCCAACGGGAATTTCTAACAATTAATGTGTACAACTGGTAATGAATATTAATAACTATTAGATGTATCTTGTGAATACTTAGCTGGACCAAATAAAGGTTAAGTATTTGGCTGTTCAATGTTATTTATTTCGATTACTACACCAAGTTGATCATTAGCAAGTTGAATTTCAGTCCAAAAATTATATTTGATGTTGCATTGGTCAACTTGTAGATGAGTTGTTATTATTCATTAAGTTAATCACTAATTTTTTGAATAATTAATTGTGAGGTAATATGCATTCTATTTGGTCTCTATACAGCTAATATTATAAATGCAAGTTCAGTTTCTGCTTTTATTAATAGTATTCCCATGCTGAATGGAACTAATTTCAAAACTTGAAAAAATAAAGTAAAAATGGTTTTCGTCTGCATGGATCTTGACTATGCATTAAGTATTGATAAGCCAGCCCACTTACGGCAGAAAGTACTCCTCAAGAGGAGAAAACTTTCGAAAGGTGGGAAAGGTCCAACTGCATAAGTCTAATGATCATGAGAAATGCAGTATCCAATGTTTTTTTGGACATTATGGCTGAGAATATGGATACTAAGAAGTTCCTTGAAGCCCATGTAGAAATCATTGTAAAAAGCGATAAGGCGACGACAAGCGTTGCACTTAGGAAGCTTGTTTTTATAAGGTACAATGGTAATGTGAGCATTAGGGATCACATTTTGGAGATGTATAATCTTTCTGAAAAACTGAAAGCACTTAAAATTGAGTTACTAGAAGATATGCTTGTCCATTTGGTGGTGATTTCCCTCCCTCCTCAATTTAGTCAATTTGAAGTGAGCTACAACAGTCCAAATGACAAATGGATATTGAATGAGCTCATTTCTCATTTGGTATAAGAGGAGGAAAGAATGAAGCAACAAAAGACAAATAGTGCTCACTGATCACTCCTTATTTTACACCTTTTTCCCGCATGTTTGCATGCCATTTAGATCGCCCAAATCATGTTTTTCACGATATATCGATGATATTGCGATGCTTTTCACGATTTGTTGTTTTTGTCGCATTTCAGGTGATTTGGCGCGATTTGGAGTGATCTCGAGATGCGCTTACTCCAGAGGGTCACCGACGACCTCCCCGAGGGGTATTTTGCTGTTGGAGAGGAGCGGAAGAAGAACGGACGTCGCAGGAGCGACGAGGAGGCCAAAATAAGCAGATTGGGCATGTTTAGTGTCCCACTCGGCCGAGTGGAGGAGCCACTCGGCCGACCAGCGAGACACCGCTCGGCCGACCAGATCAGACACGATTTACCTGTGCACTCGGCCGAGCGACGGAGACCACATCGGCCGAGTGAAGACATCACGTCCGCCCGAGTGGCGCCCAGACGAAGCCCTTCAAAAATCTCCAAGTTTCTGTTTTTCGGCTGCTTGAGCTTCAGAAGACCCACTCGGCCGAGTGGAGAATCCTGTCTGCCCGAGTACAATGAAGCCATCGGCCGAGTGACGACAACTCACTCGGCCGAGCCGCCCCCGAAGTAGAGACCCCTGAAGGCCCCGACTTACTGGAAAATTACAGGGTTTCTCACTCGATCGAGCGACCTTTGTCACTCGGCCGAGTGCGACGCGCTGCCTGTAGCGAAAATTGCGGAAAACAGGCTGCGCAGGGGTATTTTGGTCACAGTTTTTGGACGATTTTAGGGGCTATTTAACCCCTGTTTTTACCCTAGTTTTAGAGAGCTTCTCCTTAGATTTTTTGCCGCTTTTTAGAATAGCTTTTTAGTTTTATTCTTGAGATTGGAGAGGAGAAAAAGTTTGATTTTTGTTGGATTAATTGAAGAACTCCATTGGTTTGTCTTTCTCTTCTCTAAAAATTCTATTTTTATTGCATATCTCAATATTGTGATGAATTCTATTGCTTATTTCATTGATTATTTTTGTGATCTTGCTATGAATTGTGAGTAGTCGCCACGTCTTGGGGCGTGGGGATGAACCCTACAAGCCCAACTTCATATTTGTGATGAATTAGTAGAAATCTTGCTAGAATTGATATCTAGGGATTAGGTTGGGATTAATTTACTACGGTTAGCTAGGAGTTCATACCGATCGGGATTTGCAAGAGATTGGATCCCGATTCGATAGGAAACCCTAGAAATCCGAATTGGGTTGGAATCGAATTTCCGTAGTATCGGTTTGCAAGAGATTGGACCGATACTAGGGTTTCCGGTTGCAATTCCGTGCCAATACCCATTTGCAAGAGATTGGACGGGTAGGAACTATCCCAATCTAGATCGCGAGCAGAGTTTGCAAGAGATTGGGCTCGGTGTGCGATTGGACGATGATGTTGATCCTAATGCTAGCTTTCCTAGGCTAGGGTTTGCAAGAGATTGGACCCAAACCTAGGATAGCTATAGACCGGCAACAGCACGAGAGCGTGAGCTTGGTTCTACATTCAGTTGCAACTAGTCCATCCAAAATCTCAACCTAGCAATTTTGAAACCGACGAACCACATTTATGAGATACGGTGAGTAGCGGGGATTCCCCATTCCCTAGACGTTCTTTATTTGATTTGATATTTCCGCACTTTGTCTGACGATTGTGACAGGATCGCCAAAGGCAAATCTTTCTTCTTGAATAGCCAGGGTGATTGGAACAAGCACGATCATTCGTCCTCCCTGTGTTCGATATCCCGCTCGCTGCTACACCGTGCACTTGCGGTAAAACTACAACCGTTCTTTAGGGTTACGTCCCGGAGCGATCAAGTTTTTGGCGCCGTTGCCGGGGAGGCGATTGCGTTTGATCTTACCACCCCTAGCTACTTATTTTTTTTTATTTTTCACTATTATCACTATTATTTCCATTTTTTTTATTTTTACCTAACCCTTCCACGGTACTAATCATCTCTTTGAAACTCTGTTTTCCCTGTGCATATACACGAGATCTACGGCGGACCCTGAAGCTATATTGTTTGATCCAGAGATCAAACGTACCGCGCGGAGACTTAGAGCGGAAAGGAGACAAAATCCGGAAGGGCGGTTTATGACCAACCCGGAAACTCCTGAACAATTGGCGGCAAGGATGGCGAGGCTAATTTCTATTCGAGATAGGCTTCGGCCTAAGACCTCGTCTACTACCTCATCCATTGCCATGCCGGGGTTGGCGGCTGACAAGAGCTTCGAGCTAAAGACTGGACTAGTGGTTCTGATGCAGCAGGATCCATTTCATGGGAATGCCCATGAAAATCCCCACTACCACATCCAATCGTTCTTGTCGAAGTGCGCCACATTCCAGATGCCGGGGGTCTCCATCGATGCCATCAGACTACGTCTCTTCCCTTTCACGCTAAAGGACAAGGCACTATACTGGTTGAGGACGCAAGCTGAGGGTGTCTTCACCACTTGGGACGAGTTGGCGAGTGCATTTATTGACAAGTTCTATCCGCCATCCAAGACGGTGAAGATCCGGAGCGCTCTCATGTCCTTCAAGCAAGGACCACAGGAGACGCTCTATGAAGCTTGGGAGCGTTTTAAGGATTTGCAGCATCAATGCCCGCATCATAGCATTGAAGACTGGGAGTTAGTTCATAGCTTCTACAACGGTCTCCAACCGGGGACCAAACAAATTATTGATGCCGCGGCAAATGGTGCTATCTTGTCAAAGACTCCCGAGGAAGCTACGGCCCTAATTGAGGAGATGGCCTCAAATAATCAACAATGGGGCGATGAGCGAGGACACTCTACGTCCTCCTTAAAGCCAACTAGCATCTACGAGGCGAAGGCCGTAGCGGAGCTTACGAGCAAGTTTGATTCTCTCCATAAGGTAGTGGAGAGATTGGAGAAATTTATCACGGAGCCCCAAGGAGCCCCTTCTACCTCCGCTCCAACGAACCAAATGTGTGATTGGCAAGACCAATCTCAAGCCATGTACTCGGGAGGAGAGCAAGGAGAAGGATCCTTGGAGCAAGTACAATATGTTGCGGGGAACCAAGGATATTGGGCCAATCCAGCCGCAAGAAATCATCCCGGATTCTCTTACGCCAACAATGAAGGAGCTTTGAACCTGCCACAACCGCCACCTCAACAAGCCCGACCACCACTACCACCCCAACAACAAAACTATCCACCGAGGGGGCCTACTCAACAAAATTTTCAACCAAAGCAACAAGTTCCACCATATAGGCCGCCCGGATACAATCAAAGGTGGAGGAATCAAAATCAAAACCCTCCACAAGCTCAACAACGATCCGACTTCGAAGCTAGAGTGGAGGCGTTTATGGTCGAGCAAAATAAGGTCAATGCTAGCTTGAAGGCGGGGCAAGACTCTCTTAATACCGTTGTGGCTCAAATATCGGAGCAATTAGCGTTGCTAAATCAGAACACTCAACGATTGCCGGCTCAACCCGAGCAAAACCCACGGAGCAACACCGGCCACATCAATGCCGTAGTTGCCGTTACCACTAGAGGCGGAAAGGATACCACCCCCGCCATGATTCCTACCGAGGAGCCCGTGGAGGAAAGCTTGGATCCAATTGAGCCGGTAGTTGAAGATGATAAGGAGAAAGAGCCACAAGAAAAGGAGAAATCTAGAGCGGAACAATTGATCGAGGAGAGGCGCTTCATACCACCGGTCCCATTCCCCCAAAGGCTCGCTAGAGCGAAAATGGAGAAAAGGCTAGCGAAGTTTCTCGAGTATCTAAGAGGAGTTGGCCTCAATATTCCCTTCCTCGACGCCATCGTGGAGATCCCCACATATGCTAAATTCTTAAAGGACTTGATCTCGGGGAGAAAGAGGAAGGAGAAGATCATGCTAGCCGAGGAGGGCTCTTGGTTCACCAAGAGAGAGAAGGAGCCGGCAAAATTTAAAGATCCGGGGAGTTTTCGGATTCCTTGCACCTTGGGCGGCGTTCCTCTTCAAAAGGCGTTGGTTGATCTAGGGGCTAGTGTGAGCCTCATGCCTCTCTCCATGTTCTTAAGGCTAAACACCGGGACAAAGTTGAAACCCACCGACATGCGCATTCAATTAGCCGATGGACGGCTAACAAGGCCGGTGGGGATCGTCGAAGACATCCCGCTACAAGTCCCGGGGGGAATATGCTTGCCATGTGACTTCGTGATCATGGACGTTAAGGAGGAGGGAGATACTTCATTGATACTTGGACGCCCGTTCCTCGCCACCGCCGGAGTGATTGTCGATGTGCGCGAAGGTACCCTAACTTTAAATGTCGGCAACATCGAGGTGGAGCTTCACATTCCTAAGGCTATGAAGCACATGCCTTACCACGAGGAGCTTGATTACATGGACCTCCTTGATGAGGTAATTGAGGAGGCGATCCCCCACTCTATTGGCGCTCTATTCGATGAAGATTTCGAGGAAGGCCCGGATTTAGGCCAAAATGAGAAGAAAGATGATTCCCCCGACCTCTCCGCTGAAGATGATGAAGGCGACGCTGATGTCGCAAGGATTCGAGAGCTCTGTAAGCTCTCGAAATTAAAGTCTCCAAAGAAAGCCCCTCCGGTACGGAAATCGGCATCACCGGTGAAGCCGTTGACCGGAGCAAATGCTACCTTGGGGGAGCCTCCCCCCAACACTATTCGAGATGGGAGACCACCGAGGGAGAACACGCCGCCACGTCCAAATCCAAGCGCGCTCCCCGGAAAGTTTGATGGGTGCATCTCATATGCACCAAACATCCCGCATTGATTGAAAATTATAGGGGGTCGAGCTCACGACCTTAAACGAGCGCTTGTCGGGAGGCAACCCGACGGTTTTCGCTTTATTTTCACTTTTTCTTTATTTTCGTTTTAGAAATTTTTAGTGTTTTGAGTCGTTCGCCCAAAAATTTTATGATAACGGGTCCTATTTTTCTTGACAGGAGAGGAGATAGGTAGATCCATCATGAGGAGGATGAACGCGACCATGAGGAGCGCCCCAAGAAGGCGCTCGACGCTTAGGAGGAAGATGGAATCAACTGGAGGAAGAAAGACGGAGTTTAGAGCCCAAACAAAGACAAACAGCAGAACACAAGGCTCACTCGGCCGAGTATACTAGTCACTCAGCCGAGTACATAAGTTCGTCCGACCGAGCCGCTCACGAACGAGGGAAGTCTGCTGTACCCAACTCTCTGTTTATTTTCCTGATTTCAATATAACTGCTACTCGGCCGAGTATATATTCCCACTCGGCCGAGTAAAACGGATAAACTCCTAGGGCGAGTCTTGCCGAGTAGCTTGAGCCACTCGGCCGAATGGACTTACTCCACTCGGCCGAGGCTGGTAAGGCCACTCGGCCGAAGCGTAAGCGAGGAGAAATTTTCATTGATCTCGCTCGGCCGAGTGGACTAGTCACTCGGCCGAGTCGTAACTTTTATTATATAAGGGGCGAGGGGGGGCACATTTTTCGAAACGCAAAAAAAACCCCAAACAGCCCGACCCTTCAGCTCCCCTCACCCAATACCCCTCGCTCGCACCCTCACTCGCCCGACCAGCCCGCTCGCGCCGCCGCTCGGCCCGCCACCGCCGGCCGAGCACCCGCCGACGCCTCGCCCGAGTCGCCGCCGGCGGCCGCCGCTCCGATCGCCTCAGGTACCCCCTATTTCACCTTTTTCGCCTCTTTTTGAGTATTTTTTGAGGATCCATGTGTTAAACGACCCCCAAACCCAAATCAATTCCTATATCTATCTATGATACCCCTAATGCTCCATACGTTTTGATTATTACCCGTTGATATCTCCATTTCACGCGCAGGTTGTTTTTGGGAGCTTAGGGGAGCCCAGGGGAGCTTCTCGGGACTGATTTGAGCTTCATGGAGGCGCTTACTTCGCACGCTTCCATTGCTAAGCACTGGCGTCGTGTCTGGGTATACTCCTTCCTCTCTTTTACACACACCGCACTTTTTACACTTTTCGGCGCGCTCGGGGCCGATATGCCGCCCCGGACACGGCCGCGGTCAAAGAGAGCTTCCGCCAAGTGGAAGCGGTCGGATGATGTCGGCCCATCCCACGAGTTGGAGGACTCTCCTCCACCGTCTCCCACACACGCCGTCCACCCAGCACAGCCTGCAGGCCCCGCACACCCCGCACAGCCTGCAGTGCACCCACAGCCCGCACAGCCTCTCCCTGCCGCTGCACATCCACCACCTCCGGCTCCACTGGTCGGGCCGCTCGGGATTACGTTCCGAGACGACGCACACCGCGCAGTCTTCGACCGTATCTCCCAGCGCTCGATCGTACCCTCCAGGTTTGCACACCTCGCTGACCTAGGACGCCTGGGGTACTAGAGGGGATGCTCACGTTGTACGACAACGTGGGCTGGCGAGATTTCTTCCAGGTGTCGGCGGACACGTTCACCCGCCCGACACTTGAGGTTCTGAGTTCGATCGCCCGGACCGACGAGGGATGCTCGTTTCGGTTCATGGATCGAGAGTGCCAGGTCACTCTCGATATGATGAGAGCATTTTTCTCGTGGCCCGCTGTCCCCGGTGCCGATCGCGGTTACGGCCCCACCCATATCCCCCCACATTCCTTCGACACCGGTGCCTTCTGGGCCCGGATTACGGGTCTTCACGCTGCCTTTGACCCTAGTAGGGCCAAGGCCTCGGCCATTGTCCATCCCTGCCTCCGCATTGCTCAGCGCCTTATGGCGACGACCTTTTTGGCCAGATATGAGCCGGGCACGATGTCTACGCCAGAGCTCTACATGCTCTACGCGATGACACGTCCCAGAGCTCTATCTAGGGATGGCGATGAGCTTGTCCCCGCCGTCGTGATCGATATCACGGCTTGGTTTTTGGACCGCATCATCGTATCGGTGGGTGCTTGCTCACAGATATGCTGCGGCGGCCTGATCACCTTGCTTGTTCTTATGACCGGCGAGGACTTCCCCGACGACTTACGATGCGTCCCGGGTCCCACTTCTCTGTCGATAGATGTTATGGCCCGGATGAAGATGCTTCGTCCGCACGGTGAGCGTCACTGGGTCTGGTTGCACGGCCCTTACGGGACCGATTACATGATTCTCCCGAGCCCTGCTCGGACTCAGATTGCACCAGCCCACGTTGACTGGCTCCCTACGATGGATGTTCTCATCCCCGCTGCTTACGTGCTCGAGGCCGAGGAGGCCGAGCAGGCCCACGCTGCCCCTGTAGACCATGTTGCACACCCTGCCGAGCCTGCTGCCCCTGTTGACCCTGTGGCCCCTCAGCCCATACCTGACGTTTCCGCTGCTCCTGACACCTCTGTCGGTGTCGAGAGCACCTCAGCTGAGCCCACTTCCACCACCTCCACCACTTCCGAGGCTGTCACCACCACTCCCACCACCACCACTGGCCCTCTGTCCGTCGAGCCTCTTTGCTCCGCACTCCCCGAGCGCCCATCGACCTTTGTTGAGAGTGGAGAGCCCTTGTTTGCCGCGGTCGTGGAGACCATGGCTAGCATGATCTCTGCTGGGGTTGCGCCTTTTGGTCCACACACTTCCACCCCAGCGGTAGTCACCTCTGTCTCCACCCCTGCTGTATTTTCCGAGAGCGTCGTGGCGTCTGTCCACACTTTTGTGCCACCGACCTCTCTGGCCGCCTCGCTGCCATTTTTGCACTCTTCTTTCGCTGCTGCTGCCTCCACTTCTCACCAGTCTGTGCCCCGGCCTCACACTGAGGCCAGGCCCACATTTGCGAGTGCAGCACCATTCGTACCCTTCCCCGCTGAGCCCGTCACATACGCGACCCGAGTACGCCAGCCACGCCCTACACAGCCCCGCCCGGTGCGTCCCTCTGCACCACCTCCCCCTGACACTGTACTTCAGAGCATTCGTGCTCTAGAGGGGGCGGTGAGTGGCCTCAGAGGCGACCTTAGGACCCTGTCCTCCACCGTCTCTGCGATGGCTGGCCGCTTCGAGCTGCTACCGCAGATTCATTACTGTCTCACCCAGGTTCTGGAGCGTCTCCCGCGCGTACCCCCACCCACCCAGCAGGTTCCCGCCCACACTTCCACACACACCCGACCTGCTACCACTTCCACACCCACACCCGCTCAGCGGCCTGTCCAGCTACCACCACCACCTCCGCCTCAGGACGGAGACGGTGCAGCACCACCTTCCTAGGCACCCTTGATGCCATCGATTCCTTTTGCCGTTGTGCTGCCCGTTTCTGCTGGGTCCTGATGCCTTTTTGTCCACCCCCCCTCCCCTCACTTATTTTGGGATTCTCTTTTTGATCATATCTTTATATATCTTTTTTGGGAGAGAGGGAGAGTTTTTGGTGCCACTTATATATCTGTATCACTCCTATCTGCGCATGCATCATGTCCGCATCTTATTTTCATTTCTTTATTTTTCTTTTTATTTTCATTTTTCATGCATGCATCCTCACACTCCCCTCGCACTTCTTGTCTCTCGGTGTGCCACACTTTGCACATTGAGGACACTGTGCCATTTAGCTTGGGGGAGTGAGTTCTCACGTTCTTTTTCGATTTGCCACCTTTATTTTTAGTTTTTCACACCATTCTTCACTTTTGCACTTATCTTTTATCATTTTTCTTTTGTTTTGCCATGCATCACGTTTTTCTTATTTTTTCTGTGTGCCGCATTATAAATAGTTCTTTTTCCCCTTTATCTTTATTTCTTTTTCATCTCATGCTAGAGATGACTTTTCTGTGATGATGATGACGTTGGATTTATCTTACTCTATATGCATGCTATATTTGTCATGTCTTAGACTTTATTTCTGATATCATATGCTATGACTTGCCTTGCATCTAGAGATAGTAACCCACACTTTTGCCACATGAAAATGGATGAAGTTCTATTATTAGTTGAGTCTGAATATTCATATGTATGCTATCACAGAAAACACACCAAGATTCACGCATTGAATGCTTATATCTGGAGTACTGATTTCTTTTTCCTATATCACTTCTATATGCATGAATTGTACACTTCACTTCAGGATGATTGAATGATGTTAGCTATGATAAATCTGGATTAGTTAGCTTTTTTGTGATCGAAACTGAGTAGATTAGATTACCCTGCTGAAGTTGTCGTGCATGTCTTATAGAGTGAACCGAGAGTTATATCTATTTCTTTCTCCACAAATCTTGAACATCATTTCTCTACTTTTATAATCATTGGTGAATCTCCCCTTAGCGATTCTATTTTATGGCATTTCCCCCGCTACTAATTCCCAGCTCCAAATCCCTTATTCTCTAAAAAAAAATAATAAAAGAGAGAAGAATATTCTTGTATACCATTATCTCTCTTTGAGTTGGGATCGTTGTGTATATATGCTATATTGAAAAAAAAAACAAAAAAAAGAGAGAAAAGAGGAAAAATCCTCAATAAAAGATCCCATCTCACTTTCTTCCCTTCTTCTTTCTTCTTATTACATTTGGAGCTATATAAAAATGGGGATGTGAATATTTTTTAAGCCACCACGCTTATAGATAAGCTTGGGGGAGGGGATCCATTGATGTGTGAGAGAGTGACTACTTGACGTTGCACGACAACCTAGGCTAAGTAATATTCTATACTCGGTGAGATTATTTCTAGCTTTATGAAATCCAGAAATCTAAGCCTAGCGTTCATTTCATGAAATCCATACTTTTCTATTCTCTCTATTCTATTGTGTGATACTCTTATACTCCTGATAGAAAGCATTCAATTGAAAAGTGTGTGATCTGTGATTTGTATACCGCTTTAAATGATTCAGACGATGTTAATTTTAGAATTATTCCGTTTTTCATGATTATATCGTTGTTCGTGGGTTTTCCGTTTCTATTTGCACTATTATACTATGATATCAGAATAAAATCTTTTGACATGAGTTTTTCATTCGGTGCATGATATATGAGTAAGTGAAACCCCCGTCCTGAGAAAATGATCTAGTAGCCTACCTCTTCGCTTCTCTCTCTCTTCTTTATTTTCATTTCGTTTTCCATTCTTCTCCGTTTTTCATTTTTCATTTTTTCGCCATTTTCGTTTTCCAAATTCCACCGGGTTCGCCATTTACTTATCTTCCTCGAGGACGAGTAAGAGGCAAGCTTGGGGGATTTTGATCACTCCTTATTTTACACCTTTTTCCCGCATGTTTGCATGCCATTTAGATCGCCCAAATCATGTTTTTCACGATATATCGATGATATTGCGATGCTTTTCACGATTTGTTGTTTTTGTCGCATTTCAGGTGATTTGGCGCGATTTGGAGTGATCTCGAGATGCGCTTACTCCAGAGGGTCACCGACGACCTCCCCGAGGGGTATTTTGCTGTTGGAGAGGAGCGGAAGAAGAACGGACGTCGCAGGAGCGACGAGGAGGCCAAAATAAGAAGATTGGGCATGTTTAGTGTCCCACTTGGCCGAGTGGAGGAGCCACTCGGCTGACCAGCGAGACACCGCTCGGCCGACCAGATCAGACACGATTTACCTGTGCACTCGGCTGAGCGACGGAGACCACATCGGCCGAGTGAAGACATCACGTCCGCCCGAGTGGCGCCCAGACGAAGCCCTTCAAAAATCTCCAAGTTTCTGTTTTTCGGCTGCCTGAGCTTCAGAAGACCCACTCGGCCGAGTGGAGAATCCTGTCCGCCCGAGTACAATGAAGCCATCGGCCGAGTGACGACAACTCACTCGGCCGAGCCGCCCCCGAAGTAGAGACCCCTGAAGGCCCCGACTTACTGGAAAATTACATGGTTTCTCACTCGGCCGAGCGACCTTTGTCACTCGGCCGAGTGCGACGCGCTGCCTGTAGTGAAAATTGCGGAAAACAGGCTGCGCAGGGGTATTTTGGTCACAGTTTTTGGACGATTTTGGGGGCTATTTAACCCCTGTTTTAACCCTAGTTTTAGAGAGCTTCTCCTTAGATTTTTTGCAGCTTTTTAGATTAGCTTTTTAGTTTTATTCTTGAGATTGGAGAGGAGAAAAAGTTTGATTTTTGTTGGATTAATTGAAGAACTCCATTGGTTTGTCTTTCTCTTCTCTAAAAATTCTATTTTTATTGCATATCTCAATATTGTGATGAATTCTATTGCTTATTTCATTGATTATTTTTGTGATCTTGCTATGAATTGTGAGTAGTCGCCACGTCTTGGGGCGTGGGGATGAACCCTACAAGCCCAACTTCATATTTGTGATGAATTAGTAGAAATCTTGCTAGAATTGATATCTAGGGATTAGGTTGGGATCAATTTACTACGGTTAGCTAGGAGTTCATACCGATCGGGATTTGCAAGAGATTGGATCCCGATTCGATAGGAAACCCTAGAAATCCGAATTGGGTTGGAATCGAATTTCCGTAGTATCGGTTTGCAAGAGATTGGACCGATACTAGGGTTTCCGGTTGCAATTCCGTGCCAATACCCGTTTGCAAGAGATTGGACGGGTAGGAACTATCCCAATCTAGATCGCGAGCCGAGTTTGCAAGAGATTGGGCTCGGTGCGCGATTGGACGATGATGTTGATCCTAATGCTAGCTTTCCTAGGCTAGGGTTTGCAAGAGATTGGACCCAAACCTAGGATAGCTATAGACCGGCAACAGCGCGAGAGCGTGAGCTTGGTTCTACATTCAGTTGTAACTAGTCCATCCAAAATCTCAACCTAGCATTTTGAAACCGACGAACCACATTTATGAGATACGGTGAGTAGCGGGGATTCCCCATTCCCTAGACGTTCTTTATTTGATTTGATATTTCCGCACTTTGTCTGATGATTGTGACAAGATCGCCAAAGGCAAATCTTTCTTCTTGAATAGCCAGGGTGATTGTAACAAGCACGGTCATTCGTCCTCCCTGTGTTCGATATCCCGCTCGCTGCTACACCGTGCACTTGCGGTAAAACTACAACCGTTCTTTAGGGTTACGTCCCGGAGCGATCACTCACTTAGCTACGGCCTCTTCTATATCTTAAAAGAAGAGGAAAGGCAAAGTGACTGTGGCATTAGGATCGTAGAAAAGCAAAAGGTCCTCAATAAGGGGAAAAAGGAAATGAAATGATTTTTCTGTAAGGACGCTTCTCATATCAAGAAAGACTGTGCAAAATATCACGCTTGGCTCGTGAAAAAGGGTAAGTCTTTCTCTCTTATTTGCACTCAAATTGCAATGGTTTCACTTCATAGATATACTTGGTGGTTTGATTCTGGTGTCACAACTCACGTAACTATATCTTTACAGGGTTGCCTGACCTACTGAGGCCTAGTGAAGATGAAAGATACGTCTTTATGGGAGCTGGAGACCGAGAGGAAGTTGTAGGCATATGGACTTTTAGATTGTTATTATGTATTGGATTTTATTTAGAATTAAAGAACACTTTAATTGTACCATCATTTAGAAGGAATTTAGTTTCAGTTCATGTTCTTGACAATGAATGCTATAATTTGTCTTTTGGCAACGGGAGGGGAAATTTGTTTCTAAATTCTAAATGTGTTGGAACTAGTACTTTGTATTATAATGATAATATATATAGGCTTGATATGGTTGGCAAAAAAATATGAGTCCCAAACAATTGAAACCAGAAGCATAAAACGTAAAATGCCAAATGAGAATTCTTATTCGTTATTGCACAAGCATTTGGATCATATATCAAAAAGGAGAATTTATAGACTAGTGACTGATGGAATTCTCGATGAACTTGACAAAACAAATAATATAGAAATATGTGTTGAGTGCATAAAGGGAAAAAAACAACAAACAAGAGAAACATAAGGGCTGAGAGAGCTCAGAACGTCTTAGAACTAATACATACCAATATTTGTCGACCATTCCCTATAGCTGCTTGGAATGGTTAGCTGTACTTTATTACATCCATTGACAATTTCTCTCGTTATGGTTACCTCTATTTGTTACATAAGAAGTCACAGGCTTTGGATGATTTTAAGTTTTTAAAAGTTGAGGTTGAAAATCAACTTTGAAAGACAATTAAGTCTGTCAGATCAAATCGTGGTGGTGAATACTATGGTCGATATAACGGATCAAGTGAACAACGTCCATGTCCATTTGCGCAATACTTAAAGGAGTGCGGGATCGTCCCTCAATATGACATGCCAAGCTCTCCCAGCATGAATGGCATGGAAGAGAGACGAAGTAGAACCCTTGTGGATATGGTGAGGAGTATGATTTCTCATGCAACCTTGCCTCAATCCCTCTAGGGTGATGCGCTAAAAACTGCAGTCTATATCCTCAATCGTCTGCCAACTAAAGATACTAACAAGACCCATTATGAATTGTGGACATGCATAAAACTTGTCTTGAAGCATTTACGAGTATGGGGATGTCCATCTGAGGCTAGACCATATAGGCCAAATGAGAAAAAGCCGGAATGAAGAACAATTAGTAGCTATTTTGTGACATATGCCAAATCATGGGGTTATAAATTCTACAATACCAAGGTAAGAACATTCTTTGAGACGAGAAATGTTCGGTTCTTTGAGGATGTTGAATGGGGGGGAGATAATGATAATGACTTCGCTTTTGAGGAGGATTCAACAACACCCTCTCCTTTAGTTGTGGCGAATTATGACCAGGTTTTTATTCCTGGCATAATTTCCTGCAATATCCAGTACATACAAGTGAAGTTGGCGAACCTTCCACCCATCAAAATGAAGTTCCTCAAATAGTAACTCAAAAGGAACATCAAAATAATGAAGTTCCTCTTCCTTAAATAGTGACTCAAGATGAACCTCAAAATCAAATTCAACCTCAAGATCAAACTCAACACCCTCAAATTCAAGAAGAAACATTGCCTCTACGGAGATCCACGAGAGAAAAGAGAAGTGCAATATCAAGTGACTATATTGTATTTCTCAATGAGCATGAAGTAAACGATGGTCCAGTGGGAGATGACATAGTCACCTTTCACGAAGCGATCGAATGTTCAAACTCTCAAAAATGGATCGAAGCCATGGGTGAAAGAATTCAATCCATGAAGGATAATGATGTTTGGGATCGTGTCCCATTACCTAAAGGAGTGAAACCCATTGGTTGTAAATGGGTGTACAAAACCAAAAGAGATTTACACTGTAATTTGGAAAGATATAAAGCACGTCTTGTCGCAAAAGGATTTACTCAAAGGGAAGGCATCGATTATAAAGATACTTTCTCTCCTGTTTCATCGAAAGACTCCTTCAGGACCATAATGGCACTTGTGGCACATTTTGACCTGGAGTTACATCAGATGGACATAAAGACAGCCTTTCTCAATGGAAACATTGAGGAGACCATCTATATGGTGTAACCAAAAGGGTTATCTCCAAAAGAAGATACCTGTTTGGTGTGCAAACTAAAAAAGTCTATCTATGGGCTCAAGCATGCATCTCATCAATAGTACCTTAAATTTCATCAAGTTGTTATCTCATTTGATTTTGAAACCAACATTATTGAAGATTGCGTATACTATAAGTTCATTGGGAGTATGTTCATATTTCTTATGTTATATGTGGATGATATATTGCTGACCAGTAGTGATGTAAAACTTCTTCAGGATACAAAGAAATTTATATCAAAACATTTCGATATGAAAGATCTTGGAGACGCCTCATATGTGTTAGGAATCTAAATTCATCATGATCGTTCACGAGAAACTCTTGAATTATCACAAAAGGGTTACATCGAAAGGATACTGCAAAGGTTTGGCATGCAAAACTGTAGGCCACATGACACACCCGTGCCAAAAGGAGACAAATTCAGTCTAAAGCAATGTCCAAATAATAATATTGAGGCCAAGTATATGGAGAATATCCCATATGCATCAGCAGTAGGAAGTCTCATGTATGCGCAAGTCTGCACCCGACCAGATCTTACATTTATAGTGGGAATGCTAGAAAGATACCAAATCAATCCAGAAAGAGAACTTTGGGTAGTAGCCAAAAGAGTCTTTATATACTTGCAGAAGACGAAAGATTATATGCTCACATATAGGAGGTCAGATAATCTTAAGATCGTTGGATATTCTGACTCCGACCTTATTGGATGCCAAGACAATAGAAAATCCACGACTGGCTACGTTTTTCTACTGGCTGATGGTGCAATTTCGTAGAGAAGCACTAAGAAATCTCTCATTACTTCCTCTACTATGGAGGCATCGTTTGTTGCTTGCTACGGGGCATCAAATCATGCAATATGGCTGTAAAACTTTATTTTGGGATCGCGAATTGTCAACGGCATTGAAAGTCCACTCAAGTTATACTGTGAAAATTGGGCATCAGTCCTGTATTCTAATAACAATAGGAGCTCGTCTAAATTTAGGCATATAGACATCAAATTCCTAGTTGTGAAGGAAAGAGTTCAGAGCAGTTTAATAAGTATTGAGCATATAGGGACAAACTATATGGTTGCAGATCCGCTCACTAAGGCATTAACACCATCGGCCTTTTATGAGCATGTGACTCATATGGGTGTTATCAATTTAGATGCCATTTGAACAGTGGGAGTTTATCTATGTTGTCTCTCCAGGTTAATTCTTGTTTGTAATGTCATGACATTATTTATCGATTATTATAATATTCAGCTCATTCAGTTATTATTATACTCTGAACTCCGATCTTATATGATTATTTTCAGTTGGACCAGTTAGAAATAGACTTGCATAGATCACTTAGCATGTAATTTCCATGCCACACATCCATACTATCTATGTCATTTAGTTGAATTGATACTTGTGATCAATGTGGGTTTAGTTGTGTGAAATTTAGCAACGACTGCTCCTTTGGTTTCTGTATTAATAAAACTAATGGACAAAATGTTTTAAATGACTTAAATTCAGCTATGTACACACATTTAGTTTTTACAAGGTAATTATGTGTGATATTTAGAACGAGCTGTTTATACACATGGCTATGTAGTCCAAGTGTGAGATTGTTAGAATTGTGGACTTCATACCATTTGTATATATACTTGTATATGCATTTGGGCATGTGGACGCACACGTATTGCATTAATTGTCACATATATATTACTAATTATGTATTACGAACCTAATTGTAATGATCTAATAAAGTTTTATGGTCCTGTTCAATTAATATAACTGTGGGGACTTATCTACAAATGTGTGGAATTCCTGGGGTAATTACTAATTTATGATGGGCTAATTAGTAAAAACCCATTTATATAAATAAAGGGGTGGGTCCCTTGTTAATGTACGTGATTTTTCTTTACGGTTTCTCATTTAAAAAGTGCATAAGACAAAAAGAGAGAAGAAAGGGCTTCCCATCTCCCTCTCCTCATTCGTACGATCAACAAGAAGATCTATACCCGGATTTATTTTTCTTCTTCTTCATGGATTCTGGTACTGTTCCGCATTCATTCTTTTCAAACAATCTCTATGCAAGGAGATTTCATGAATTTTTAAAGTTCTTTAAGCAAAAACTCTTAAAGTGTGCAAGCCCATCTCAGCTGTTCG
Source organism: Scilla litardierei (assembly GCA_030789695.1). Lineage (NCBI taxonomy): Eukaryota > Viridiplantae > Streptophyta > Magnoliopsida > Asparagales > Asparagaceae > Scilla > Scilla litardierei. Next base: position 72,572,454 of record CM061139.1, read on the forward strand.
ATCTGATCGGATAGCTCATATCTCCCCACCATCAGTTGGCCCATCACATGAGGTCCGCGAGCAGCAAGTCAGGAGAACCCCAGTTATCATCATCATCTCGTGATCAACTTAGACCCCTACCCATCTCCCTCATGCGATCAACTCTCACCCCCATCCCTCTTCCTCGTGCGATCAAGTCACGAAATCCCAGCCATGATCCTCAGTCCCCAATCCCCTGCTTCTAACCTACTGTATGCTCCCCCCAAGCCCTAGATCGAGGGCGATCCCAGAAACCTAGGCCCTAGATGGATCCTCCAAAACCTCAAAACCCTAGCGATCCTTCTACAATTGAGGACGAGAGATGATGATGATTTTTAGTAATATTTTCTAATAATATTTCTGGGTTTTGTTTATTTGGGTCGGATGGATGAAATGTCAAAACACCTTGGGTCGTCTTGAAAATTGGCGGGTTGGGATTTTAGAGGGTGGAGATCAAAATGAACTGCTTGGGTTGTCCAAAAAAGAAGGGGGTCATGGAGTTTTTGAGACGTATATACGGCTTTGCTGCATATGGCATATGTTTCCCATTATTCTCATATGTATGTATGTATGTATGTAGAGGTTGACTAGGATACATTCAAATGGATCAAACATGCGGATCCTTCCATATGAAATTTAAAATTAGGCAATCTTGAAAATCCATTTCTTTGATGTGATCTAACATGAAAGTTTCTCTCCTAGAGCGGTCAAAATTGTTGAAATTAAGCTACATATTATTAATAGTAGATAAATAAAAAATCTTGTGAATTCTCTTTTATTTGCATATCCAACATATCATTGAAATTTTTAGTGGTTTTATGGTAATTGAACTTTTTTCACTATCTAAATCGAGGACAAAAAAGGCCAAGGGTTCACCGAATTTTGGTGCTTTGGGGTGTTAGAATATGAAGATCAACTTGAGTGGCACTAATCTTCCAAAAAGCATGTGAAAAGTAGACTTTTTGATCGCCATAAGAGATGACTTTCTTCTATGACACCTTATTTCTCGTATCACACACACGCACGCACGCACACATGCGCGCGCGCGCGCACACACACACAATGTTCAATAAGTTTAACTTGTAGGAGTCACAACTTCTTGATCAGATGTCTGATTTATGTGATATTGGTGTTGTTAGAAGGTTGATGGAGTGAGTTTTATCTTTATATACCTTAGCAACTCCCAAGTCTTCTCATCTCGATATGCACTTCAACATGTAGGTGACCACCTAGGAGGCCTTCATCTTGGCACATATATACTGACCTCTCCAAGGTCTTCATCTCAGTGCACACTTGAACTTGTAGGTGGTGACTTCCAAGTATTTGAGTATGTTTGGGTGATTGGTAACCTGATTTGTTTCATCAAGCTCCCAGACCAATGCAGAGCTGGGGGCATACCGAATGCATTATGACAATTTCAAAAGATGTTTGGGAACAAACGAGGAGGATTGATACCAGAGCAGAGTGGGTCAGATATATGTGTAGTTTGTTCCCAATATAACATCTGAAGTTGGGTAGGAGCATGGCTCTACAAAAATATCGCACGCTAAACTCCCAAGTATAGGAGGTCACTAAGTAGTAATTCCTAGTGAGCCTAGGGTTGAACATAGAGACAACTTGTTATGCTTAATGAAACAATGGTTAATCTAAGGAAAATGATCAATGTAGGTAACACAACATTTTAGGGTGAAGATTTGTTAATTGAAGATTGTTGTGAATTAAAATGAAAACTAAGTAAAGTGAGGGAAGTCAGGCAGGAGTGTTCACAATGTAAGAAGCTTGTGTGGTGCATGGTTCATTGAGATGGTTAATCTTGTGGATATCATCTCGATGTATAACTCAACTTATCTTCCGGTTACAGCATGACAAATCGAAAGATATGGCATTTATACACAAACTTAAGTGCAAAATGTAGTGGATAAATCATCAAAACAATAGTCATGCAAGCACATTGAGATTCCTTTAGGTTTCTCTTCCCTTTTGGGGTTTCCCGCATGGGTCTTAGTAACATCAATATGAGTTGATGATCTATTATAAATAAGCATTAAACATGCAAGAGAATGAAGATCCAAAGCTTAACACATCATCAACTACATATACACCACATAAGGGAGAGCTTAGCTTCTCATCACAAATAAAAATGACATTTTTAATCTCAAAAATATCAGTCAATGGTTCAAACACAAGATCAAAGTTACAATAAGAAAGAAAAATAAAATCTTTGATCCAAGAAGACCCCCTTTGTAAATGAAAGCCAGCTCAAATCCTTCCCACATTGGTGTGCTCCATCCCTAATCTTCTTCTCCATTGGCCAATGAAAAATCTAATGAAGGTTCTCCCTTAAACCTAGAGAGAATAGGGCTTTTATAATCCCCTCTCAGATACAAGCCACACCCTTGGATCTATGATCAATGGACAAGATCTTTCAAGCTTAAGTTGTAGATTCGGGTCGGGTTGAAGAAATCAGTTGCCAAAAATCGCTAAAAGAAGACAGCTTGGCGATGGGTTCATCGATCACACATATGGAGCGGAAGCTCCAGACGTCTGGTTGCTTGGTCATTCCACGTGTGTAAGTCGCATCGCCAGCCATCTGATGTGCTTGTAACAGGCGTCTGATCCTATCTGGCCGTTGGGCATTTGATGGTGGGGTCAGACGTATGTGAGCTCTAGTCCAGGTGTCTGGCTGCTTGGGGTTCTAGCTCGAGTTGCAACGATCAGTCGTCTGCTGAAGGGGTGCCAGGCATCTGATGGTCGATTAGATGTCTCCATTGTCTTCTTCTGGCATCTAGTGGCACTGTATCATCTTCTCCTCACCTTTCTGTTTTCTATGCCACATTTTACCTAGACAGTTTGATCGTCTGGTGTACACTTTCCAGATGTCTGAAGTGATGTCTGGTTGATGTGCTCCAGACGGTTGGTGAGTCTCGAAGTTGTTACCATCTGAAATCTGATATGCCCGATGTCTGGTATTGATGGGCTAGACGTCTGGTCTCACAAATTCCCTAAATTTTGCATTAAATCTCTGAAAATTATATAAAAATAAGCATTGTGTTCAGAAAATCATAACATTCACATTGGAAACTATGGAATGCAAAAATAATCTACAGAGATGGTTTTTATGCATAAACAAGTAACAAGCCCTAATTTCACAAGATATTCTAAACACACACACACACACACACACACACACACACACACACACACACACACAAGGGGCTAAATGAATAATATATATGCACAAAATACAAGCACATAATGGGGAAAGTATGCAATATTTCTCCTTAATCAGAGCACTGCTCCTAAGAGAACAACTGAGGATAGACAGGAGGGTACTTATGCAAACGATTGTTCACCTGATATATTCCAATGCGCTCACGGGCAGACATAAAGCTGGGGGTGCATTGAGTGTGCCGTAGTAATGTCAAAAGATGTTTGGAGGTAACGAGGTAGGAAATATATCAATGTGCAATGATTGGGTATTTGTGCATAAGCTCAATAGGCACGTGAACTTTTAGGTGGCCACATCTGAAGTTTTCTCATCTCAGTAGGCACTTGAACCTGTATGTGACTAATGAGTGTTTATTGTATATATATTTTCCTCTTTTTATGCACATTTTACACCCTTTACTTTGTCATTCTTCCCCGTTTTGCCCGTTTTGTTTTCTACTTTGCTTTTGTGGTCCCTCATATGCTTTCCAGGAAATATATGCTGATTAGGGACCATATGGTATGAATTTAGCACAATAGAGTGAAAGAAGCGAATCCGGGAGATCAAAATGCACAAACGGGAAAGATTTGTGAAGGACTGAGATCCACGCGGCCCACGTCAAGCTGATACAAACGACCACGTCCAAGACCACTAGAACATGAAGATTAAAGACAAATGACACGGCCGTTTTGATGCCAACGTGGTCATCGAGGCCTTATTCGATGCGGTCGCATCCCTAACGACGCGACCGCATCACTGTAGCCTCTGTGCCTCCATTTTATGCAAGGGAACGACGCAATCGCGTCATTTTCGACACGGTCGCATCAAATTGGTTTCTAAGGCCACCTGGTCGCCGATCTGGGAGTAGTTGAGGGCCTTTTTGTCATTTTGGGCGTTTGTATATAAGCACATCTTCTTCCTCTAGCGAACCCATCTCTTATTTTAGCAGTTTTAAGGGTTTATGAGGCTGTGTAAGAATTTCATAACTCTTCTATTCTGTTATTTTAGTTATTCTAATTAGTTTCCATTGTAATAGTTTAGATTTCTTTTAATAGAAGTTTTCTCTTGTTATTGCTATTGTGAGTTTTGCCTTCTATTGCTTATTGAATCTGAATCCATGGCTTTCATCACTTACCCAATGCTAGGAATCGCCTCTATTGCAATGGGTAGTGAGTAGTTTTCATCTAGGGCAATGGTTTGAACCCCATTGGATTAGAGCCATGGGTTGGATAAAGTAATTAACTAAATTGTTGGGCTGATTGAGATTAGGGATATATTAGAATGCCGATTATCATCGTAGATTTGACCCCCACCCTTCGGGGTGATCGGATTGACCGTCGACGAGAGTCGGGACCAATTCGGGGCTTCGATCCCTACGATGATCATGTTATCAGTGTGGCCGACGAGAGTCGGGTACCGATTAGAGCCCTCCTAATATAGGTCTAATCCCCAAACGCCACTGTGGTCGGGAGGAAGATTGGGGATGTTCGTCGAGTGTAATGCACCTGACGTATACATATGTATCTACGAGAGTCAACATCGGTATCGATTAGGTATGCCAATCATAGCATCGTGAGAGCGGGGGGAGGGGGGGGTAGAAGATGACATAAGGGAATACCCTATCATGCACCGCGAGAGTGGGGGATATGGAAATTCCCTTAGGTTAGATGACCTCTCTCGAGTCCCAATGAACCAAATAACCGGTTAATTACTAGTCTTATCCTAACTCTAGTCCAATGGTGGGGATTCCCCCACGCCCTAGAGCTTTTTATCATTTGATTCACCCCTTTCTAATTCGCCCTCCAACCACCAATCCGATGGCATAGCTTTCAAACAAAGATCCATAATCAGTACTCATTGACTGCCTCCCTGTGTTCGATCCGTAGCTACACACGACACCATACGCTGCGGTATTAATATTATCAGCATCTGCATAAATGGACAAGCTTTTTGGTGCCGTTGTTGGGGAGGCACAACATGATATCGATTTTAGTCTTTATTAATAGACTACGTGTTTTTGTTTATTTTGTTCATATCTCTTTTTGTTATTGATTCTCGGTGCTCTTGATGTTTTTCCTCTTTGTGACTCTTTGGCATGCACAGGAGATCTCACGGTGTTGCGAACTTGCGTTTGCTAGATCTTGAGATTGAGGCCACTGCAAGAAGACTTAACGTCGAGAGGAGAAGGAGACTAACCCTTGAATCAATGGCGGAGATACACAACCCCGCGAATGGTCCTGAACCACTACCTCTGCCGCCACGTAGATCACTCTTGGACTACTCCATGCCCTTCAATGGGTCGACATCTAGCATCCATAGGCCATTGGTGGAGCCCAACAACTTTGAACTAAAGCTGTCTTTGATCGATTACGTTCAAAGAGATCAATTTTCAGGAGCTTCCATGGAGAACCCAAACGACCATCTCAACAACTTTTTGGAGAAGATGGATACTCTGAAGATGAATGACGTCACCAACGACGCCATTAGGCTAATACTATTCCATTTCTCTCTTAGGGATAATGCAAAGGATTAGCTTAGAAACCATAGTCCCAACACCTTTACCACATGTGATAGTTTATCTCTTGCGTTTCTGACTAAATATTTCTCTCCAGGAAAAACAGTAAAAATACGCAATGAGATTACAAACTTCAAGGAGCAGGATTGAGAGTCCTTGTATGAAGCCTGGGAGAGATTTAATGACCTTCAACGAATCTACCCAGCACTACGGTGTACCAGATTGGTTGCCTATCCAGACTTTCTACTGTAACGATCTGCTCTCCAGGATACCCGGGAAGTACGAATCCATTCCAAGTATTCCGAGTGCAACGTAGAAAGAGAGAAAGGAAGAGAGAGTAAAAAATAAAACTGTAGGTCACTGCGCACGTGCTAGAAAGTACACGTAAAGCTCTAACACAGAAATATTACAGATAACTACACAAGTACAAACATTTTATTTTATTAATACAATGAAATATCTTTTACATACATCATCTCTCAACTGAGTACAAAAGAAGTAAACAAGAAAATCCTCCAAAGAACCCAAAAGGAAAACACTCACACTATGTACAAGTATACTCACTCTCTAACTACCCCTGGAAGAACAATTGGATTAAACTATCCTCTGAGGCTCCATCTCTGAGTAAATTCCTGAGTCTTGCTCTGCTCCTAAACCTGAAAAAGTGAATGGGACACGTCAACGCGTGACCTAGTAGGATTCCTAACTAAGCTAGGTAGGAACCAGTTTAGAACCGGACTACCTATCTAAGAAGGATGGTCTCACAATTAAGGGTCAAAGTGCATAAAAAGTATTCACAACATGATATGTAAGCATTAAAGAAGAGCTTGTAAACACGCATAAGTTATCATCTTATAACATGCAAGTGCTGGAGGTACGCAGGAGAACATATTAACATGAGATAGTAACATTGAATTTAATAGAGGAACAAGTAAACAGAAGATAACAACATTTACCATTTGAAAGGCAATTAATTTAAATTATCAATTCACATGTTTGGGAACCCGTGTAAATCGTATGATACTTAAGGAGCTGGACTTCATTCATGGTGGGTGAATAGTGGTACCTCAACCAGCGACACGGGCATTGGAGGGGCCTCTCGTAACTCCCCACCCGAACGAAGCAAGGTACGGGAGTGAGACAATTCTCGGTTTTATGGCAAAACGGAGGAAACCATTCTATCTCATGCTGCATCACGAGTACATCCATGGGCATCTCTAACCCTGCACACTCCCCCTGTCGGCAGGCAGGAGTGCGAGTGAGACTCAAGCTACATCCACACTTAGCCAACTTGCTCAGTAGTGCAAGTGGGAGCCTTAGTTGTGTCTGCTCCTTAAGACCTATTCTTTACATGTGTCCCCCCAAAACCATTTCTAAAGTCTCACCCATTTCTGAATGGATCGAGAACTTCGGATTCTTATTCTCAGTCTCACTCTTACTTTCATTAGTTCATAACATTGTTACTTTAGTGGTCTCAACACCACTTTCATGTTTTCAGATGGATATCCTTACATATGCATTCATCGCTATCATATATTTCTTTTTTAGTTTCCAAGATGTTATACAGTTCACATAATAAACGTCAAATATTGATAACAATATGAACCATTGATTTCATACCCACAATATGGATTACTGAAATATAAACTGTACAACATTCTTGACATAATAACGACATAATGAAGAGCAACACCTTAACATAGTCTATCAAACGAGTAAATTGAATTAAGATTAGCATGTGTTTTAATACTCACAACATCATGACAGTTATAAAATGAATAACGATGAAATAATAAAATTAGATTTCTTGCAAAACTGGGGAAAACTAGGTCATACGACCGTATGGAATTATAGATGAAGGAAGGGAAGACCCATACAGCCCTATGGTGAAGTCCATATGGCCGTATGGACTAGAGGTGAGGAAAAGAGGACATGCTGCTGTTCGGCTCGAGGGTCACCTTCTCCACACGGCCGTATTGTGAAATCCATACGTCCGTTTGGATTTAAGTTCACTGAGAAGTAATGAGCACACGACCGTATGGTTTAGATCATACGGCCGTATGGTTTATAATGACATGGTGGAATGAGATTTCATACGGCCGTGTGGAGGTTGTTTTCAATGGAGTGGCTCACACAGTCGTACGGTGCTGCCATACGGCCGTGTGGCTCATATGACCGTATGGTGTTGCTATACGGCCGTGTAGTTTGTTCTGCTATCAATTTTGACAGCAACGAGAGTGAAAAATCTTACCCGATTTAAACTAGATTCTATCTAACTTGGTTAGGATCCTACTTGAGATGTCCATCTAAGTTCTTGGGCCATTATTCTCCTTGAAGACCCCAACAATCTCAAGGTTCTCCTCCATTAGTGAAGGAATTAGGGCTTGGGCTTGAAGAAGACGGTGAAGTAGTTGTGATGGGAAAGTGGTATCTTGGTCGAGGACATGGAGGAGTAGATATTGTGGAGGGGTTCGGCCAGAGAGGATGAGTTGGGTTCATGCTTGTGTGAGGAAGGAGATGGAAGCTTGAGTGGTTCCTTTTTTTGGGTTCCCAGGGTTCTGGCGTAAGGGAGAAGAGAAGAGATAGGCTGGCTTCTTTTCTTTCCTTTATGTTTTCCTTTTTCTTTTAAATTATTAATCTCCACCCTCCATCTCATCTTCCACTCTAAACAAAGGCCAAGTGCCCACTTGATGTGGCCTAGTGTGGTTAATGGTGTCATGTAAATAGAATATGTGTCACTCTAAGGTTTTTCTAACAATTCCAATTTAGGAAAAATTGAAATACTTAGATAATACTATATACCCTCACAATATACTATGTATCTTCATCCATATACTTCTTTATAATACAAATGATGTTTAAAATTATTTAAAAAATAATTTTTGGCTTTATAAAATTAAGGAAAATTATTGAAAATACCCACTATATTAATACATCGAATATGTCCAAAATACGTATATTATACTCGTATTAATGAATACGGGGTATTACATTTTACCCACCTTAAAAACAAATTCCATCCTCGGACTTTTTGGTTAAGGTTCTAATATAATGTTGCTAGGTCCAAGGGTCTAACCGGATCACACACAACTATCTAAAGATCTAGGGTCGTTCTACCCATGGAATTTAAACATACTACACATATTCTAGTCACATATAACTATATGCATCACATGATCTAGGAAATACATACACACCCTAGTATGCATATACCATATTTTATGCAAGTCATAGTTTTTACAATACACACATATATATACAACATATACACATTAAACCCACTATTTAGATACAAGTACTTTCAAGTCCACATATACAATTACCTCATATCTACATCTAACCACATATAATATATTATTCATATGCTAACATTGTCTATCTACATCTCCCTACTAATCATATATATATATACACACACACACTAGTATATACCCGTGCCCAAGGGCACGGATCATTTAAATATCACCCCCTCAAAATATTAGACACCCTAATTTTAAGCGAACAGAAATAATTAAAGCGCAATAATTATTATGACCCCCCTCAAAATCTTAGTTCACCAAATTTTAGGTCCCCACCAGAGAATTTAGTTCCGACATTGTTTATTTAATTCTAAATAAAAATGTAAGCCCACGCCAAAATGATTCCAACAAAACAGAATATAATACATGACAAAAAAGGGGGAAACATAAATCGAGAAAAAAAGAGAACAGACCATGATGGGCATAGATATAAGTAGTTCTCCTGCCATTGTTGTTTCGGGTTCTTTAGCCATCTAAGTGACATTGGCAACAATTGAAAACTTTCTTGTTAATTGATGGTCCATTTGGTTCATATGAGACCATAACATGTCATGTTTCTGGAGTTCATAGGAATTGTTGCATTTTTGAAGGAAAATTCATACAATAATTTGATCATATACTCTACTATTTTTGAGCGTATGCATGGATTCTTAACAGAGAAGCTTATGGTGGAGAATTATTTTCATGGCCTATGTATGGTTATGATGAGGTCTTGAAACTTATAGAAATATGTTTGCACATATTACCATTTACCACACGTCGTTCCTTCAAAAAATCAATCATCAGTTGACTGAAGATTATGATGGCCTGAATAATTGAATAATAATTGGTGGTGGCTATGGAAATTTGTTACTTATCATTAAATTGCATGCATAAGTATTTGATGTTCATTTAACAATTAAAGAAACATTCTGATAGAAGCCCATTTCATATAGAATGCAAAGTAAAGAAATCTCAGGCTGGCAAACAAACATCGCCTTAATAAAATAACAAAGTCAATAAAGTAATCAAGTAGGGTGCAGATTATGTGAGTTTTAGATATGATCAGCTTTACAAAGTTTGGATGTGGATTCTTAAAGATGTTAATGGATGTTACCAGAAAGGTTTTCATTTTTGAATTTTTTTAAAAAAATAAATCTTACTTTAGCTCATGAGAGAGATAAAAATGAGAGGAAATCGAAGTTGGGTAAATAATAGTCATTCTAGATGTTTAGGGGATATGCATTTCATGACTGGCTGTAGTGATGTTTGGAGTGATTTGAGAATTATATAGCTGGTTTATTTGAGCTTTGATCATGATTATATATTTGATAGATAAGGTTTTCAGAGGGCGAAAAAATGTATTGCAGGACAATTATATTTAGAGAAGGTTTTTTGTAAAATTTCTGTTGGCATTCTTCTTATTAAGAAGATTCCTAAATCTATCGGTTGTACCTATTTGCTTGGGGTCATTTGCGTCCTCATTAGAATTGCATTGGTGTTTGAAATAATTAGATTGTAGTTACTATGGTTTTGGATTTGAATTGGGAGGAGAGACAAATCCGTGGTGTTTAATTTGAATAAGCATGTTTAGCATAAAGCGAAGACCCAAATATAATTGCTTCCTTGTTTTATATGTTGTTTATGAACATTACAAAAACTAATATATATCATATATCCTGTTTGTTTCTAGATTCATTCAGCTATTTGCAAAATTTTTTGAAGACTTTTGGTTATTTAGTCCATGTTTTATTCAAAATTGTTGCTTTTCTCAGACAGTCTTGATAGGTTTCTTACTTAGGATTGTCTCAATAAGCTTCTTATGTGTAGTACTTATCTCGTTATTAGTGGTTGGTTGAGAGTAGTTGGTATGTGTTATCAAATTTTTTGTTTACCTTTCAATAGAAATATAGAAATTGGCATGGGTGTTTCAGTTGTTATCAAATTTTTTGAACTTCTACTCCTGTTATAAAAAAATTTCTATATGTACATGTTATAAGAAATTGGCACGGTGTTTCATAGTTTGTTTGTTTAACTATATTTTTTGGTTAACTGTGTTTTATAATGGAGTGTGTTCTTGCAACTGAAACTGAAACCCCTGTTATAAGTGACGTCCCCCCCCGGTTTAGTGTGATCGATGTTTGTGGTCATGCAAGTGTGCAATATGATGGGGGGATACCAGATTTAAAATATTTGTACCGCAAGCGCACGGTGTTATAGTGTGGCTTGGAGGTCGAACACAGGGAGGCGTGGTTGTGCTTGTGTCAGAAAGGAACCAATTCACCCTAGGGGTGAGCTAGCCTGAATCGATAGATGGGTTGTCACGAAATGTAGATACGCGGTTAAACAATATAAATGGAATCCTGGGACTTCGGTTTCCACCCTATCATGTGTTCTCGCTATTACGACCGGCGGATAGGATAACGATCGGAATTAGGGTTTAGTGGTGAGATGTTGCCTCTAAGAGTGATACCAGCGTCCCATGGGCCCGATATTCCGGTCGGTACCCAGGATGATACGCCAAAGACTACCCCGGTTCGGTCAGTGGGCATTCCCATGTCCATTAACACTGACCGACTCCAGGAGCACTAAGCTCGCAACGATAACTCCTAACATCTCATCCTGCCGCTTTCGCGTGCTAGGATTCGATGTCTACGCTATGGGCTTGAGCTATGGCTAGGGAGTCAACCGCCAAGTTTATTCACCCTTGGCCCAACGGTCAAATGCGGTCTTTTTCCCGCCGATGATAATAAAACACCCGGCGTAACCAATAGATTCATATTCCCTATCGATATCCTAGTCCTATGGACGCATTAGGGAGAACCCATGAAGGGGTTTCCACCAAAATCCCAGATTTGGGAACTACTCACACATTATAGCTAAAAAGCAATCTAAATGAAAATCGACCGTTAAAATCATAATCAGGCAATTGAAATGCAGTAGTAGTAATGTTATTAAGATAATATCAAAGTTTCATAAAGATTAGAACACTTACAAATAAAGATAAAATTCCAGCCGTCACAATAGGGAAAAAAGACAGAAAAATACACAGCTCTCGTTTCTGAAAACCTAGGGCAGTTATATATAGAAAACGACTTCACCCGATCGGTTGAAGTATCAACAGATTGGGTGAGCTGCTGCGTTCTTCAGTAGCGGTCTTCAGAAACTTCACCCGCTCACGTGACACGGTCGGTTGGCGCAAGCGGCTCGTCGTTTGGATCTTGTGGTCATCGGGTGAACCGATCGGTTGATAAATCAACCGATCGGTTGGGAATGTCGCCCAAAAAACAGAAACTTGCATCGACTTGGCACGGTCAGCGGGCCGTCGGGTGAGCTCTCCGGGTTGTCGTTCGAAGGAATCGGCTACAGATGAACCGATCAAGTGAAGGTCACCCGATCGGTTGGAATTCAGCTCCATTTTCCCGAGAACTCTGTTGGGATGAACCGGTCGGCGACCCGGTCGTTTGATCTTTACTTCGCTTCAGCTTGTGTCCAGGTCATGCACGCGTGCATCACTCGATCGGTTGGCTTTGTCCAACCGATCGGGTGGGGGCTGAAAAGTGGCAATCTTGGTCGTTTGACCCCCTGGATCACGCGTGACTCCTCCTGTTGCTCTGGAGACTTATGATATCTTCGGTATGTGTCCCCTACACGAGCAATCTCCTGCAAACACACAAAAACAAGGAAAAGTGAAAGAAAACTAGAAAATACAAGAAAATGGATACGGGGCGGTGGAAAATAACGGAAAAACACAAAGAAGACGTGCGTGAATATATAAAATATACACACACATCAAAATTCCCCAAGCTGAACCCTTCCTCGTTCTCGAGGATGACGAGTGAGAGTAGGAGCTCGGAGGGAGGAAATAGAGAGAAAGATAGAAAAAGAGAAATCAAAATCCTAAATCGCCCGTCAGGGCCAACAAAATCAAAAACGCCACACCAAGCAAGCAAACGACAAATCACAACACTAAACCAAAGAAAACGAGTCCAACCAAGTGTCATGGGCCCACACGGTGAAGCACGAGTGAGTGTGGTCGCGTGCTAGCAGACGGTGTTTCTATCTACAGTGTGCAATAAAGCTCCATATACACAAATTCAAGAAAAGACCCAAATATCGATTCGATTCGAAATAAGCGGCGAATATATAGCTCAAGCATGCATCAGAACAGAGTAAGAATCGAATCATATCATGCGTCAGGGATTCCACAACTAGGGACTAGGAAATCACCTCACTATCGCCTAGATAATAACTAGAAGGTCCCTACTCCAAGTGTTTTCGAAAACGATGGGGGTTGAGATGATGTAGAGAAGAACACTCGGTGCAAATTATCTCCTTCCCTTTATTTTCGGTAGGAAGGAAAATATTCACACGGGAATTTTTTTTTGGGTTTTGGATATATGTATTTTTTTTGGGCTTTTGGCTATACATATATAATTTTTTTTCTTTTTTTCTTTTCTTTTCTCTTTTCTTCAATTTTTTTGGGTTTTTCTTTTCTCTCTTTTTTTGGATTTTTTTTGACTTTTGGGTATATACATGTGTGTACTCTCCTAAGTGCGAGAACGGTACACGACGAGGGGATCTGCACCAAGTAAAAATAAAAAGGAAATCAGATTCTAGACACTTGTGCAAGGGAGATTTTCTTCGCTAATCAGAGCATAGGCTAAATGGGTTATCCTGGTCCTAATTGTGGAATCCCGACACATGCGAAATGAAATATACGATATAAATATAGCATGCATATAGAGGCAGACAGGAGAAGAAAATACCGCATATTCAGATAGAAACATGATAATCTAGGGGTCATTCCAGGACAGGTATATAAATCAAAATCACACAGTAGAAGCACACCGTAAGCTAGGCATGACACACGACTCACACAAAAGCAAAATGGACCCACGATGCATGAAATGCAAGAGGACTCAGCTTCCTAGGGTTAGTGAATGTGATTATCGAAGCCATGCTAGGTGCGTGTGTGATTCTGTGGCAATTCATCATTTGGGGTCATCTCTAGGAGAGAGAGGAGAAAAAGGAAAGAAAGAAACAGAAAAACACGGTGAACACGACTCAAAAACGAAGAAAAAGACACAAAGCGACGCATGAAGTGAGACTCCCCCAAGCTGAAACTTGCATTGCCCTAAATGCAATAAAAGTGAATACGAGAGGGCAATGAAAATGGGGTGGGAAATACGCACCGACTCAAAAAGAAACTAAAAACAAGAAAAACACACATACGAAAAAGGAAAATAAAGAAAATCACACCACACGAAAAATATAAACAGAAGGTAAAAGATAGAAAATCACACCACACGATAAATATAAACAAGCACACATGAGAAATAACATACGACAACACACAGAAAAAATGACTTCCCCCAAGCTAGACACGACAATGCCAGCGATATGATATGATCATGAAAATGCAGAAATACACGAGGGGGAGGTCAGAAAACGAAATAAAATCATAAAGCAGGAGAGGAATCGTCCTCGTCCTCCTCGGTGGAAGATGTGGGGGATGCGGGGGAGTGGGCTGGAGAGGTGACTGGTGTGCGGAGAAGTGGAGAAAGGGGTCGAGGTGATGGATGGGTGGGTGTGGAGGTGTGAATGATGGGTGGGGTGGTGGTGGTGATGGTGAGTGGGAGTGAAATGGCGACCAATGCGGTGGTAGATAGGGTAGAAACAACGGTAGATGGGGGTAGATACAGCGACGGAAGAGGATGGTGGGGGAAGTGATCGCGATCGCACCTGCAATTTCTTGCGGCGCACATATGGGGTGACAGAAGTGGAGGGTGGTGTGTAATGCCCTGATAACTACTGCACAAGTACTAGAGGGGGGGTGAATAGTACTTTAAAATAATCAAGAGTATAATTCCTAATTATTGTGCAAACTCAACCAACAATGCGGAATGAAAAATTGACAACAATAAAAGACAAGCGCAAACAAGCGATGTAACGGGTTCGGATCCACCCAAGTCTCCCCGACTTGTTCCCGGTGATCCTACGTCCCAAACACCCAGATCCCCTCCAGCTACTTGAGTTAGAATCCTCTAACCCAAGTTTGCACTATGAAATTCTTGTAGAAAACCTCTACAAGATCAAATCATACACAAATGAAAACGTGACTCCCACAACCCGGGATCACGATCTTCTCTCACAACCGAGAGATAAACTTAATAGCAAAGTAAATGAAACAATAAAACACTTACCAACAAAATCCTATGCCTTGAGTAAACTTACTGATTTTAGGGCAAGGAAGATTTTGAAGGAAGGAATGTCACCAAATCCTAGCTCCACCAAGATGAATAGCGATCGAAGGCTATGATGGAGTTGGTGACTTTGAATCAAGCTATTGGCTTGAGTGGCTCACAATGAAGAGAATCTCTCTTGAGGAAATATGGGCTCAAGGAGTTTGGAGAGATTCTTGTGAGGAAGAGAGAGCTTGGAAATGAGAGTTGAATGCTTTCTCTTTGATTCTCTAAAACTCAATAATGGCAGCCTTGAATGCTAGGTTAGAAGCACTTCAAGTATATATAGGATAGAGAGAAGAGAGAAGCAAAAACGTGGCAATAAATGCCTAACGGATCTATTTCTGAAGCAGTCTAATCGGTCTAAGAAGGATCACTGACCGATTAGTTTTGCAACTAGTCGGTCGGTGATTCTTCTTGGACCGACTAGAAGGTAGACAGCCAAGAAGGTGAATTCAGGCGATAGAACTAGTCGGTCTAAGAAGACTTGCCAACCGACTAGTTTGACAACTAGTCGGTCGGTGAGTGTTCTTTGACTGACTAAGTAGTTGAAATTCAATAGGCTGATCAAAGGAGAACTAGTCGGTTTAAGAACAAATTCCAACGGACTAGTTTCACAACTAGTCGGTCGATGGATGTTCTTGGACCGACTAACGAGTCAACAGTAGCTAGGCTGGAGAATGAAAGTATAACTAGTCGGTCTAAGAAGGATTCCCAACCGACTAGTTTGACAACTAGTCGGTCGGTGAACCTTCTTGGACCGACTAATTGGTCAACAGTGAAGATGCTGAATTGGGCAAGGAAATCTAGTCGGTTCAAGAAGGATTCTTAACCGACTAGATGACAATCTAGTCGGTTGGTTCTTCTTCTTGAACCAACTAAGATGCACTAGAAGCCACGAAATGAAGCGTAAAGCTTCGTGAAAGTTTCTATGGGCTTCTAAGATAATCCTAGCTCTAAGATATGAGCGTGGTGAAGATTATAATGTAAGACCTACTCAAGGCTTAACATTCTATGAAAAGAAGCTAGAAGACTATAAAATAAACTAGACGAACCGTCTTCAAAGCTTCAATCCGAATCTCTTGACTTCAATAATGCTCCTAGAGCTTCAACGAAGCTTCAGGCACACGATCACGCACTTTGAGAAGTCTTGAGACGTCGCTTTTGGTGTACGTAGAATTTTGGCAACGATCTCCATAACTGCGCTCATAAAGAGTTAGTTCACGATATTTATATTTGTTCATCATCAAAACCAAATCCGGGGAATCAATACTCAATATGGTGAATCTGTGGGGGCGACAGTGGTGATCGTGAGTGGAGGTGAAGTGGTAGGAATGGAAATAGTGGTGGTGCGAGGGGATGGTTGCCTAGGGGGTGATGGGTGTGGTGATGAATGTAATGGGGGAGGTGAAGAGTGCGATGGTGGAGGTGAGGGGGGTGGAGTGGGTGGAGGATGTCCATGTACGTGAGTGAGAATGCGGAGGATGGTAGCCACGTTCCTCTCAATTGCGAGGAAACGTGGGTGAGAGAAGATCGAAGAGGATGGGTCCGAGGGGGTGGAGGACGAAACGACAGCGTGTAATGAAGCCAGCTTAGTCTCGAGAGCGAGGCGAGCGGATGTGGCCCGACGAAAGGAGGAGGAGGAGGTAGTACGGACCGGAGAGGTGGTGACAGTGGTGATGGGAACAGAAGCCGGGATGGCACTACTAGGCCCAGCCCCGGGGTCTCTACGGGACGTAGGAATGTCCTGCTAGCCTAAGTGGGCGGCAGGGGAAGGTGGTCTGGGTGCGCCCGAGATAAATGGAAGACGTAACCCCCCATAAACTCAGGATCAGGTGGGAATGTCCAATCTGCCACAAGCTGTATAGTCATGCGAGCGGGGTTGGGCAGAATGGTATAAGGAGCAGGGGGTGGCTGTAATAGAAAGTGAAACGACCATCGTGGCGGGGCTTGATCATGTGTATATGCCGCAGGACGTCAAGATCAAGACGTGTAGGTCCTGCAGCAGCAGGTAAATCTTGGGGGATGGTAATATTAAACTGAGGATATGAAGCTATGATAGTAATAAGGCCCCCGCAACAAAGCTTGCCCTTGCCGGCGCGGCTAATCTCAAGTAGCTTGTGGACAAGCCAAGCATCGACATGGATGGGAATAACAGGGGCCCTAAAAGAAATCCCGTCATCACCGCGAACAAAAGGAAAGGTCATGGCCCACAAAATGAAAAGACCAGGGATGGTCACAGTACCTGACTCATCCCTGGGGAAGAATGTGGAGGATATGATTCGGTGGGCCAGAAGGAATATGGGGTGAATGATGGAGGAGGCCTTGGCCTTTCCTCGAGGATAGTGAGCGTGTAGGGTGAGACGGAACCAAAATTGATCGACGTCGAATTCAGGGAGATACCCTAGGGACGGATAGCGTCGTCCCCAAGGATGGGGAAACCAAAGATGTTGTTAATGGTATCAGGTGGGTGCGAATGGTTTTGTTGCGGACGCGAAAGATGACGATCGACCCCGACTCACAGACAAGGGAGGATAAAAATTCAAGTGTGGGGGATGGGTAGGATACATCGGTGGCGTTCAGGAAGGCTAACCAACCTAAATTAGTGAAGAGAGTCTCGACCTAGGTGAACAAACCGAGATCGATAAGCGTTTGGGCATGGGCAAATTTGGTTGATAGGTGCCCCCGTGCATCAAGTCTGTGATAAAAATCTTTTTGCTCTTGACTCCTAAAACGGTAGCCACGCGGGCCCATCATTGGGTCCTCAGCTGGGATGATAGGTTGGGGCTGGGGTTGGGGTTGTGTAGGCTGTGCAGGAGGATGGTGTGAGTGTGGTGGACGTGTGCTCTTTCGTCTCTTGCGAGACGACCCCTCCTCACGCATAATACCCTTACCCTTATCTTGATCCTGGGCCATGTGAGTGTGTGTGATGCTAGTGTATGCGAGATATGATGATTGCACATAAACACAGGCAATCGAGTAAACTAATAATACTAGGGCAAAATTGAAAATGGAGCTAAGGAGCGAAGTTACCAAGTAGAGATGACGATCCTTGCTCGTAGATTACCCAACGCAGCGAAATGAGATGGAGTGTGAAGCCGCGGCATTTCTTTTCAACAGATTTTCGAAAAATGGGGTGAGTTGGGCGGAAATTAGGGGTTTTATGGGGGTTAAATCGAAGATGGAGAGAGGGAGATCGATGGGGGGAAGGAGATAGGGAGTGGAGAGATCGATCGAGGGAGATTTGTGGTCGGTTGAGGAAGAATCGTGGCCGTTTGGAGCTTGGAGAAGTCGAAACGGCGAGGGAGAGCGAAATCGGGTGAGGGGGAAATGAATGGGTGAGGGCGGGGTATTTATAGGGTTTAAGTCGAACCGATCGGGTGAGTTTTCACCCGATCGGTTGATTATTAGGTCGAAAATTTTGTTGAAAAGAGGCTACAGGCGAATCGATCGGTTGGCCGCTTCACAATTTTTCCCGAGAATTCAGTACAGCTCACCCGGTCTGTCACATGACCATGCTTCATATCAACTGATCGGTTGATTAAATCCCAAATTTTCAGAGACTTCAGCCGTTCCCACACGGTCAGCTACCTGGTCTCAGCTTGCTTCACCCGACCGGTTCGCTGGAGAACAGATACGGCCATTGTCTGATACGTCTCACCCGATCGGTTGAGTGGTCAACCGATCGATTGAGGGCTTGTTTCCTACAAAAATTCACAAATGGCCTAAGTCTCTCGATGAAAGTTCCCGTGGCTGGATTTATTTATCAAAATAATAAATATAAAGCTAAAAATAATCCCAAAAACAAAGATAAAAGTTTAGAGCATGGGTTGCCTCCCATGAAGCGCTTTTGTTTAACGTCGTTTGCTCGACGCCCGTAGATGATCTTCAAGGTGGACGGGGGTGATGCCCTAAGTTTGGCATCCCTTCAGATTTTTGAGCGGTGGTCTCCGGTACTGGCAGCGGCGATAAAAAGACTTCTTCGACGGTCCTCCCTCCGTTGATGGTATCAGGGGGCTTCTCCCTTATATTGGCATCTACCGCCACTCTTTTCAAGATCTGGATCTCATCACCGGTAAGCCCCATGGGCTCTTTCCCTTTTCTCCTCGTCAGAGGAGACTTTTGGAATCCGGGAGGGATCGTATGTGACGCACCCGCTTTCTCAGCAACATCATCCTTCTTCAGACTGACGTGTTCTTCAAGGTCCCCCAAGCTATCAGGGGGATTCCTTGAAAGAATTTTCCAAGCCCCAGCTTCAGCTGTTCTCTCTTCCTTTATATCCAGCATATTGCACCCTTGCTCATCAGGAGGATGCTTCATGGACAACCCCAAGTCGAACTCGACCCTTTGGTCGCCAACATTCAGGGAAAGCTTCCCTTTCTTCACATCTATTAAAACACCGGCAGTGGCCATGAAGGGCCGTCCAAGGATGATGGGGGTATGCGTATCTTCAGGCATGTCCATAACGACGAAGTCCACTGGCACATGCACCCCACTTATGTTAACAGGCAGGTCATCTACGACCCCCACCGGATATTTAACCAATCGGTCTGCAAGCTGTAGGGTCATACCGGTGGGCTCCAAGTCGCCCATCCCTATCCTCCTATATAGCGACAGGGGCATTAAACTGACGCTCGCTCCAAGATCGACGAGCGAGCGATGGATCTTTACCTCCTCAATCGCACAAGGGATAGAGAAGCTCCCCTGGTCTTTTAGCTTAGGCGGATTTGCTCGCTGGATGAGAGCACTACACTCCACCGTGAGAACTACCTTTTCCTTTGTAGAACCCTTTGTCACCAAATCCTTGGGGAATTTCGCGTATGAGGGTATGGTCTATATAGCTTCAAGGAATGGGATTTGTAAGCTCAGATCCTTGACCATAGCGAAGAACCTGCCGTATTTTTCATCAATTTTGGCTTTGGCAAGCCGTTGTGGAAAAGGCACAACGGGCTTGAATACCCTCAGACTCCCTTCCTCGTCCTACTTCTTCTCCTCTGCAGGGACTCCCTCCTAAGTCGTGGGCTTTGGTGACGAAGCGCCGTTGTCATTAGGTTTTTCAATTGGTCGCTCTATGACCAACGGTGCTTCAGGTTCCTTGGTTGGCACTTTTGTAGGAATTTGTGTCCCGCTTCTCAAGACGATAGCTGACACATTCGCATGTTCATGCGTTAATGCCAAAGTTTGATTTGCGCCCCTCGGGTTCACTTCCGGTTGTGGCGGCAATTGATTTTGTGACCTTTGAAGGTTCGCCACCTGCAACCCCAGCTGGGTTACTTGGTCAGTAAGGGCCCTATGCCCCATTTCCAGATTCAAATTTATCTTCTCTTGATTCGAAATGTACTGAGTTAAGAGGGACTCAACCGGGGAGATAGCACGCTGCTGGCCGTATGGCTGCTGCTGCTGCTGCTGTATGGGCTGCTGGTTTCTTGGGGGGTACTGCTGGTATGATTGTGGGGGCTGCTGCTGCTGAAACTTCTGCTGCTAAAACTGCTGCTGTTGCCTAGGCGGCTGATATACTTGTAGTTACGGTTGCTGATAAGGTGCCTGGTAGCTAAGATTGGGGTGGTTCCGGTTATTTGGAGAGTAGGCCGGATTGGAGCTAGTCCATGGTGGATACTGCACATTTTTCGTAGGATTGTAGAATTGTAACGACCTGTTTTCATCAAGACAACTATTTACATATTTGACCTATTTTCAAATTTTTTTAAACTATTTTATAATGGGTTGTTAGAAGTTTTACGATTTCAAAAATTTCTTATAAAAATATTTTGAGATATTAGACTAGTCATGAAGTATTTTAGTAAGTTCGAGTTTCATCAAATACTCAAAACAATTCTGGTAAAAATTCGTTACCGTTTTGGCTTAATGAATTTATTTTCTATACAAACATCATCAAAACGATTTCAAACTTTTACAATAACATTCTATGACCATTTAGGGATTCTCATATTAATTTCGTAATTTTCTGATGACAAATCAGTAGAGAACCCGTAAACCCACTTCCTAAATGTTTTGGCCCTCGACTCGTATTCCCGTAACTCAAACCCTGAAACGGACTTCGTATTCGTGATACTCGCGACAATACGATCCCGTGGGTATGTTTTTATAATTTTTCGGACACGTTTACTAGTAGGGGCAAAATCATAATTTCGTTACAAAATGATTTTCACTAATGACTTTTTAACCTCTCTTAATTACATTAACCTAATTACCTTAATTACCCTTAACCCTAACCCGATGGCAGCCCATGTGAAACTTGTTTCTCATCTTAGTCAAACCATCCCAACTAAAACATTAATTTTCACCTAAACCTAATTAATTTCATTGACTAAAAATTTATTACAGCTAATACTTTAATAACTTATATAAACCCCATACCTTAATATCTCTCCCCCTCGCAGCTTTACACACACAGGCCACCCGAACCCATTTCTCTCCCCCTCCCCCACCTCTGTCTCCCTGCCAACTTCCCATACTAAGAGACCATTGTCCCTGCCAACATTTGTCTCATCTTCATCTCATATCTATATATTAAAACACAAAGGTTTTTGAATTCTAGGGCTGACTGGGACAAGCTGATGTCATGCTGATGTATAAACAGGTTGATAGAAGAATGACTTGGATTTAATATTGATAAAAGAAGGGTTGAGATGAGTGTTTGGAAAACCCACCACTTTTTCCCTTTTGTTTTCAAACCCCCCACAATCACTACATTTGCGCAGAATACCACCTATGTCCCTTTTTTGCTAAAAAAACCCTCTCATTTCACTTTTTACCCACACACCATACACACACTCTTATGTACTTCCACCCTTCGCGCAGAAGGCGCCCGCGCAATTTTTTTACGCTAATTTGTTGTTCCAACTCAAGGGCGCCCTCGCCGAATTTATTGTTCTATGCCGAATTTGTTGTTTCGCACAAATTTGACTGTGTAAATAATGTTTGGAAACAAAGATTTCGCGGGTGAAAATCTTAAATGAACCGTGCCCGCAGGCACGGGTTATGACTAGTATATTAATATTGAAGCAAGAGGATGCAGAGGATGCAGTCTCAATCCTCTCCCTTTTACTACTACAACTTGTGCTCCTCTTTGCAATATGCTGAGCTTGGTGGTCAACAACTCATTATCCCATGAAGACCACCACCGGTCCACCACTCATCGTCCTCGCCTCAAGGAGCTCGCCACATCGTCGTCCCGGAACCACCTCTGCCACGAGCTCCACAGCCTCGTCGAAGCCTCTCCGGAGCCCCAACCGCCGTTCATCGCCGACGTTCCCTCTCTTTCCGATGCCACGCGCCCGCCAGCTCGGCCCCCGCCACCGCGCGCACCCTCTGGCCACCACCCGCTGGACCACCGACTCCCCCCTGCAGCCCCTCCTCCGGCCGGTCGCCCTTCGACTGCCTTCCCCCTCGATGCATTAACACGCGCGTGCGCGAGGCTGAAAACAGCAGGTTACGCAAATTAGAAAGAAGAGAAAGAAGATAGCCGAAAGAAGAGGGTAAAATATTAATATAATATTAGTTTATAAGGAAATTTGAGTATGTAAGAATAGTGTCATTTTGATATAAGTATCAGAATAACGAACGGATACCACCAGAAGATCCGTACCTTCATCACGAACACGTAGGCACTGGTTTCGTTGGAATCAGGCAAGTATATCTCCCGTAATAAATTTTTAAAGCTATCCAATTTATCCTAATGAGTTATTTCTTCCGGATTTTACGTAAACTTAGGTGTAATACAATTGTCTATAAATATACTAGTTGAGACGAACATTTTGACATATCACATGAAAATTTCTGACGAGTATATATTTTTAAATAAGTTATTGAACATTAAGATAGTTATTTTATAAATTAGAAAATTAGTTTTAATTCATTTTTAATTTTTAAAAATCGTTTTAAAGCTTTCAAAAATTACTAAAAATACCTACGAGCTTCAAAAAAATATTTTCTTCCTTGATAAAATTATTTTTCCTCATATCTACCCTATCTAAAAATTATAGAGAGTGTTTTAACCCGTTTTAAGCTATTATAAAAATACAAACACGTTAAGAAAAATAGGTAGAAAATAGTGTACTCTTTAACCGGCCATTTTTTGTGTTGCAGGTACCCATTTCTCGTGCACTAGCATCTTTAGATGCTCTGGCTCCAACCTCGTCTTACCACGACGATTTCAATAGTGTAAGTCACGTTAATTCTAACTTTAGAAATATAGACAGTGCACTGGTACGAACATAGGACTTGACATCTAGTCTCGGAACACTTATTGACTTGAACAGATGACTAGAGACATAACTAAATAGGAAACAGATCAATTGCAAGAACGACTTTGGTTACATTTATTGTTCGATTGCTCACATTTAAATAGTCATATCAATTGATGCATGACATGAATATGACTCATGAATTGTCAAATGGAATATCTTATGGTACATATTGTGAAATTGTGGAACATCTCGTAATGAACATGTATTTGATACACATCACAGACACTTGGGTTTTTGGGGTAACTTATAATAGTGGAAGTGCGGGAGCGACCAGTCCGATCTGCAGTGAATAGTACCGTTTTGGTGAACCGTACCGTTTTGTTGAAAAGTACCGTTATGATTGTACCGTTTTGATTGCACCGTATCGTATTGTTGTAACCCGGGATATCAGGTGGACTCTTGGTTGCATATCGTACTTCCCGTTATAAGTCACGAACTAGGCTAGGCACGATTACTCTCATTATTGCTATTGTCATTGCTATCGTCATGGTTATTCTTGTACGGTACCAGTTGTACTTGCTCAGTCACCTTTACTTTACTTATCGCACTTGCATGCTTGCCTGCCTGTACTTTACTTTACGCCTTGCCTGCATGTCTAGCTCTTATCTCACTTATTGCATTAGCATGATAGTCCTTAAAATGCGTAATATAGACTGCTTCGTACTTTTGCACTACTTTATGTCTATTGGTAGAATTATGTGACTTACCTACGGTTCCATGTTTCATGGCACCGCAGACGACGTACAGTTTGACATAGAGGCTCCTGAGTGCCAGAGTTCGTCCCTGAGGCTGCAATAGTAGAGTTCTTTTAGTGGCACCCTTTCGGTTGTACATCTTTCCTTTTAATCTCGTTGTAATAATTTGTACTATATATGGATTGTAATAATTGGACACTATTTGGGTATTTTTGTACATCTCTGCATCAGAAGCTATTTTGTTTTCACTGGTTAACTGCAGGACCTGCACAAATATCAAATAAGTAACGGCCCCCGAGAGCGGGTCGTTACAGGTTTGGTGGCCCACGCAGGTCCGCGCTAACTACCTCGTGAACAATATAGCAAGATCAGGGTGTACAATATAAAATACTCAAATTAACCTCGAGTACAGGATGTCTCGAGTGTTCACTTGTATTGGATATACGGGTGAAGCGTCCTTAATACCATCTTCATTCGGTCTTCCTTGATCCTCATCACTTCCTTTGAACTCTTAACCCTTGCTTAGGAACTCGTGTTCCATTTTTGGATATACCTTCTCTAGTAACCTCTTTTGCTAGCAGTTAGAGTAATTTTTCATAGGTTAAACTACCTACTCACTTCATCATCATCCTCCTCCTTTCAATTGATGATGGCAAGAATATAAATGATAAGCTTCCTTCAATGGACCATGATCCGGTCAATGTGCTTGGCTAAGTTTGTTGGATCACCCTTGCTAGACTTGGGGTAAGTGATCCTGGCTTAGTCACTTCCCTGGCCGTGTTCCGCTGGACCGCAAGGACGTGAGTCATGATTATGTAACGCCATCAATCTTCATCACTATCACCCTTCCTTTAGCTTGATGACCTTTCGATTGACCTTCTTAGAATCTTTCTATTTTTAGTATGCTTGAACTCTAGCTACGTCTATTTTAAGGAGGGTAGCATTCGACTTTTCGATCACCAGAAGTTCGATTTCGACAACGGAAGTGAATCGAAGGACGCTCAGAAGTATTGGAGGATTTGAGACGAATCAAACCGAGACGTGTAAGCTGATGCCGCTACTTCGTCATCTTTTCTTGAACTCATCCTCCTTCTTCTATCTGAGCCTATTTTGACTAGTTACGGAAGCTATAGTGACGTCAATAGCATGTATTCATATATAACATCTCTTGTTTTCTTGATGCTATGATATCACATTATATTTCATACTATTAACAACTTATTTTTCATTTATCGTTTAAATTGCTTAGGCAATGATCGGTCTTCTTAATTCCGAGGACGGAATTATTTTAAGGATGGTAGAATGTAACGGCATGTTTTCATCAAGACAACTATTTACATATTTGACCTATTTTCAAATTTTTTTAAACAATTTTATAATGGTTTGTTAGAAGTTTTACGATTTCAAAAATTTCTTATAAAAATATTTTGAGATATTAAACTAGTCATGAAGTATTTTAGTAAGTTCGAGTTTCATCAAATACTCAAAACAATTTTGGTAAAAATTCATTACCGTTTTGGCTTAATGAATTTATTTCCTATACAAACATCATCAAAACAATTTCAAACTTTCACAATAACATTCTATGACCATTTAGGGCTTCTCATATTAATTTCTTAATTTTCTGATGACAAATCAGTAGAGAACCCGTAATCCCACTTCCTAAACGTTTTGGCCCTCGACTCGTATTCCCGTAACTCAAACCCTGAAACGGACTTCGTATTCGTGATACTCGCGACAATACGATCCCGTGGGTATGTTTTTGTAATTTTTCAGACACGTTTACTAGTAGGGGCAAAATCATAATTTCGTTACAAAATGATTTTCATTAATGACTTTTTAACCTCTCTTAATTACATTAACCTAATTACCTTAATTACCCTTAACCCTAACCCGATGGCAGCCCATGTGAAACTTGTTTCTCATCTTAGTCAAACCATCCCCACTAAAACATTAATTTTCACCTAAACCTAATTAATTTCATTGACTAAAAATTTATTACAGATAATACTTTAATAACCTATATAAACCCCATACTTAATATCTCTCCCCATCGCAGCTTTACACACACATACCACCCGAACCCATTTCTCTCCCCCTCCCCCACCTCTGTCTCCCTGCCAACTTCTCATACTAAGAGACCATTCTCCATGCCAACATTTGTCTCCTCTTCATCTCATATATATTAATATTGAAGCAAGAGGATGCAGAGGATGCAGTCTCAATCCTCTCCCTTTTACTACTACAACTTGTGCTCCTCTTTGCAATATGCTGAGCTTGGTGGTCAACAACTCATTATCCCATGAAGACCACCACCGGTCCACCACTCATCGTCCTCGCCTCAAGGAGCTCGCCACAGCGTCGTCCCTGCCACGAGCTCCACAGCCTCGTCGAAGCCTCTCCGGAGCCCCAACCGCCGTTCATCACCGACGTTCCCTCTCTTTCCGATGCCACGCGCCCGCCAGCTCGGCCCCCGCCACCCGCGCGCGCCCTCCGGCCACCACCCGCCGGACCACCGACTCCCCCCTCCGGCCCCTCCTCCGGCCGGCCGCCCTTCGACTGCCTTCCCCCTCGAGGCAGCAACACGCGCGCGCGTGAGGAAGAAAACAACAGGTTACGCAAATTTGAAAGAAGAGAAAGAAGACAGCCGAAAGAAGAGGGTAAAATATTAATATAATATTAGTTTATAAGGAAATTTGAGATGTAAGTATAGTGTCATTTTGATATAAGTATCAGAATAACGAACGGATACCACCAGAAGATCCGTACCTTCATCACGAACACGTAGGCACTGGTTTCGTTGGAATCAGGCAAGTATATCTCCCGTAATAAATTTTTAAAGATATCCAATTTATCCTAATGAGTTATTTCTTCCGGATTTTGCGTAAACTTAGGTGTAATACAATTGTCTATAAATATACTAGTTGAGACGAACATTTTGACATATCACATGAAAATTTCTGACGAGTATATATTTTTAAATAAGTTATTGAACATTAAGATAGTTATTTTATAATTTAGAAAATTAGTTTTAATTCATTTTTAATTTTTAAAATCGTTTTAAAGCTTTCAAAAATTACTAAAAATACCTACGAGCTTCAAAAAAATATTTTGTTCCTTGATAAAATTATTTTTCCTCATATCTACCCTATCTAAAAATTATAGAGAGTGTTTTAACCCGTTTTAAGCTATTATAAAAATACAAACACGTTAAGAAAATTAGGTAGAAAATAGTGTACTCTTTAACCGGCCATTTTTTGTGTTGCAGGTACCCATTTCTCGTGCACTAGCATCTTTAGAAGCTCTGGATCCAACCTCGTCTTACCACGACGATTTCAATAGTGTAAGTCACGTTAATTCTAACTTTAGAAATATAGATAGTGCACTGGTACGAACATATGACTTGACATCTAGTCTCGGAACATTTATTGACTTGAACAGATGACTAGAGACATAACTAAATAGGAAACAGATCAATTGCAAGAACGACTTTGGTTACATTTATTGTTCGATTGCTCACATTTAAATAGTCATATCAATTGATGCATGACATGAATATGACTCATGAATTGTCAAATGGAATATCTTGTATGGAATATCTTGTGGTACATATTGTGAAATTGTGGAACATCTCGTAATGAACATGTATTTGATACACATCACAGACACTTGGGTTTTTGGGGTAACTTATAATAGTGGAAGTGCGGGAGCGACCAGTCCGATCTGCAATGAATAGTACCGTTTTGGTGAACCGTACCGTTTTGTTGAAAAGTACCGTTATGATTGTACCGTTTTGATTGCACCGTATCGTATTGTTGTAACCCGGGATATCATGTGGACTCTTGGTTGCATATCGTACTTCCCGTTATAAGTCACGAACTAGGCTAGGCACAATTACTCTCATTATTGCTATTGTCATTGCTATCGTCATGGTTATTCTTGTACGGTACCAGTTGTACTTGCTCAGTCACCTTTACTTTACTTATCGCACTTGCATGCCTGCCTGCCTGTACTTTACTTTACGCCTTGCCTGCATGTCTAGCTCTTATCTCACTTATTGCATTAGTATGATAGTCCTTAAAATGCTTAATATAGACTGCTTCGTACTTTTACACTACTTTATGTCTATTGGTAGAATTATGTGACTTACCTACGGTTCCATGTTTCGTGGCACCGCAGACGACGCACAGTTTGACATAGAGGCTCCTGAGTGCCAGAGTTCGTCCCTGAGGCTGCAATAGTAGAGTTCTTTTAGTGGCACCCTTTCGGTTGTACATCTTTCCTTTTAATCTCGTTGTAATAATTTGTACTATATATGGATTGTAATAATTGGACACTATTTGGGTATTTTTGTACATCTCTGCATCAGAAGCTATTTTGTTTTCACTGGTTAACTGCAGGACCTGCACAAATATCAAATAAGTAACAGGCCCCCGAGAGCGGGTCATTACAAGAATAGTGCGCTTGCTTGGTCCACCGGTGGTGAGATGTCACCACACTCGAAGTCCCCCATGACTTCTGCTTCCACCGCCGCAATATGTTGTGTACCGACACTACCGGCTCCTACCATCAGCGCTGAGATCTGGGTCGACAGCAAGTCAAACTTGCTGGATAATTTGTCGACGTCCTCGACCCTGTAGATACCCCCAGATCTTGGTGTGGCTCGCTCGTCACACCACCGCCCATTGTTCGATGCCATGTTTTCAAGAATTTTTCCGGTATCTTCTTCACTCCTAGACATAAAGGACTCTCCAGCCGCCGCCTCCATCAAAGACTTCAAGTCGTCCCTCAATCCATTATTAAACAGGTTTATAATCTGCCACTTAGGAAGCTCGTGATGAGGGCATCTCCGCTGCATTTCTTTGTATCTTGTCCAGGCTTCATGCAGAGACTCGTGGCTGGCTTGGGAGAATGAGGAGATCTCACTCCTCAGCTTCATAGTTTTCCCTGGAGGGAAGAACTTAGTTAAGAACGCATTCGAGAGCTTCTCCCAGGTGTTGAAGGTGTTCGGGTCCTTTCCCCTAAGCCACTGCTTGGCCTTATCCCGCAGAGAGAAGGGGAATAACATCAGACGGATTGCTTCAGTTGTGACTCCATTAATCCGGAATGTGTCACACTTCTCTAAGAAGGAGTCCAGATGTTCGATAGGGCTTTCCATGGGTGCCCCAGAGAATTGATCCTGCTGGATCCACATTACTAAGGACGGCTTAAGCTCGAAGCTCTGTGCCGTAATAGCAGGAGGTCGGATAGAGGAGGTGGACTCGCTGGATGGCATCGAGTACTCCGGCAGGGATTTATGTGGTGGGGTATTCTCCCCCATGGCTTCAGACTCTTCTCTTCTTCTCTTCTCTACGGCCAGACGCCTAAGGGTGGCCTTTATCTCTGGATTGATAGGAATCAAGTCGTCGAGACTCATTGTATTCCTGCGCATGAAAAGCAACAAACACCCGTGAAGCAAGTATGGGATATGAACAGATAAAAACAGAAAAAAATGAAAATAAAAAATAAAAAATGAAAATGAAGAATGCGAAAACTATCACGAGGTTGGGATATGAACTGGACTCAAGGGTTCGAATGTTCTAAAATTAATAAGCACGTTGCCTCCCCGGCAACGGTGCCATAAAGCTTAACGTCCCCCCCAGTTTAGCGTGATCGATGTTTGTGGTCATGCAAGTATGCAATATGATGGTGGATACCAGATTTAAAATATTTGTACCGCAAGCGCACGATGTTGTAGTGTGGCTTGGGGGTCGAACACAGGGAGGCGTGGTTGTGCTTGTGTCAGAAAGGAACCAATTCACCCTAGGGGTGAGCTAGCCCAAATCGATAGATGGGTTGTCACGACATGTAGATACGAGGTTAAATAATATAAAGGGAAACCTGGGACTTCGTTTCCACCCTATCATGTGTTTGTTGAGTATTGGACTCTCCACCTTGATTTTGATGATGATCAAACACAAATCATTGTGACTAACTCTTGTAATTGCAGTTAGCTAAAAGTCACCAATTAGATTCAAGAAGATCAAAAGTGACTACACGTGTTGATTCAAGTGGAGGACTTGGTAGATCAACAAAGGTGAAGCATTGGCTTGAAGAACTCAAAGGCTACTTCAAACCTCAAGCCAATGGCATCAACAAATGAATGGAGATTCAATCCAAAGAGAAGAAGGAATGGATGAGTCAAAAGCTTCGAAGACCATGACGTTGAAGATATTCAAGTCATTCAACTAAAAGACTCAAGTCCATGAAGAATTATGGAGATCGTCGCCAAAGTAATTTGTTCATCTCAAGCGACGTCCCAAGACTTCCTCAGAACGCGTGATCGTTGTGCCTGGAGCTTTGTTGAAGCTCAAGGAGTATTCATGAAGTCAAGGGATTTGGAATCTCCATGTTGAAGCTTCGAAGACGGTTCTTCATGTTATTTATATTGTCTTCTAGCTTCGGTTTAGTAGAATGTTAAGCCTTGAGTAGAACTTCCCTAGAAATCTTCATAACTTTCATATCGTATCTCTAGGATTGCCTTAGAAGCCATTATAAACTTTCCCGTAGCCTATGGTTTCATTTCACGGCTTCATATGCATCTTAGTTGGTTCAAGTAGAAGAACCAACCGACTAGATGACGATCTAATCGGTTGGAAATCCTTCTTGAACCGACTAGATATCCTAGCTCAACTCAGCCCATTCACTGTTGGTCAATTAGTCAGTCCAAGAAGGTTCACCGACCGACTAGATGACGATTTAGTCGGTTGGAAATCCTTCTCAGACCGACTAGTTATCCTAATCAATTCAAGACCATTTGTTGACTAATTAGTCGGTCCAAGAAGGTTCACTGACCGACTAAATGACGATCTAGTCGGTTGGTGTCTCTGCTCAGACCGACTAGTTTTCCTTGTGAAATTCGACCTTTGTACTGTTGACCAGTTAGTTGGTTCAAGAAGGATGGTTAATGCATTAAAAGTCAATATAGTCGGTCCAAGAAGGTTCACTGACCGACTAATTGTCAATCTAGTCGGTTGATAATCCTTCTTAGACCGACTAGTGCCTACCCATGATTTCACCATCTTCTCTGTCAACCATTTAGTCGGTCCAAGAAGGTTCACTGACCGACTAGTTGTCAATCTAGTCGGTTGATGATCCTTCTTAGACCGATTAAGCAGCTTCAGAATAGAGCCGTTGGGGCATTTAATGCCACGAATTTTGTGACCGTTTTCTCTCTTCCCTATATAAGTTTGAGTGCTTCTAACCAGGGATACAAGGCTGAAATTAGAGACATTTTCACATCTTTGAAGAGAGCCATTCAACTCCTATTCCAAGCTCTCTCATCTCACAAGAATCTCTCCCTTACTCTTTGAGCCCAATTCCTCAAGAGAGATTCTCATTCCTTGTGAGCTTCTCAAGCTAAGAGCTTGAATCCAAGTCACCAACTCCTCCCTAGCCATCTATTGCTGCTCATCTTGGTGGAGCTAGGGTTTGGTGATCTCATCTTCCTCAAAATCCATTCTTGCCCTAAATTGGTAAGTATTTCTCAAGGCATAGGATTTTGTGGTAAGAAGTTTTATATTTCATTCTTTATACGTCTTAATTGTTGTATACTCATGGTGGTGAGAGGATTGGCTTGATCCCAAGTTATGGGAGTCAAGATTTCGTTTTGCTCTCGGTTTGTGAGAGTGTGCTTAGTCCCAAGTTGTGGGATTAAGGTACTTTGCGTGTTCCTGGGTTGTGGGATACACGGACATCGATTGTAGGTCGATTGCACTTGTTGGAGGTTTTCCACAAGTGGGCTAAAGGAAATCTCTAGCGGTTTGCTAGTGTATCTGGAGGTGATCCGGGTGTTGATAGATTAGGGCACCGGTAACAAGTCGGGGAGACTTGGGTGGCACCGAACCAGGATACATTGCATGTTAGCTTTGCATTCTTGCTTGGGCTGTTGTTCATTTCTTATATTCCGCATTTGTTGGTTAAGTAGGGTTTTATTTGGCGTAAATTCCTTATAATTCTATAAAACACTATTCACCCCCCCTCTAGTGTTTGTTCCTCATAGCACAGGGTCACTACAATTGGTATCAGAGCGAGGTTTTAGCTATGGCAACCAACAACAACATCACACAAAGTCTTATTCCACCATATCTTATTGGACCCAACTATTAAAGTTGGTGTGTGAAGATGAAGGCCTATATTCAATCCATCGATGAGGATTATTGGAAGCTTGTGGAAAAGCCCCTTCGTGCACCTATCACTTCCGAACATGAATGGACAAATAAGCAAAAAGAATTGGTGAAGAAACACCAAGAGGTAATGGATATCTTGCTTGAGTATTTATCTCATAACATTTTTATGCATGTGTCCAAGGCAACAACGGCATATCAAATATGGCACATGCTAGCGGAGCAAGAAGAGTCCACCTCGGAGTGTTCTTCCTCTAATGATGAAAGAGATTCACTCATGGGCTTGATGGCACGAGAGGACGACTTTAGTGACGAATCAAGCGATTCAAGTGAAAGCGATAGCGACGGTGAAGAGGTAACAGTGGATGATCTTAAAATTGAACTTAAGCAATTATTTGATAAATATCAAAAGCTTATGCATAAATATTGTGATGCTAAGAATAAAATTGCTAGTCTCCCTAACACATCTTCATGTAGCACCTCTAACAATGACACCATTGTTGTGATACTCGCTATTGAGAAAGCAAGTTTGCTTACTCAAAATGGCATGTTGAGAAATGAGGTGGAGTCCCTCAAATCTCAACTTGATCGTGTTTCCATTGTGGATAGTAACGATCTTGAGATTGAAAATCTTCAATCTCAAAACACTTGTTTGGGCATTGAGAATGAGAATCTCAAATCCCAAGTGCACGAGCTCACCACACATGCATCCATCTTGAATGCACGCACCTCCTATAGTGAAGCAACTATAGATTTAGTGAGGCCATCCTCCGATGCATCCATGAGTGGTGTCTATAACAACTTGGGTAGTTCTACTACTAAGGAAACCACCACTCCTATTCCTCCCTCCTTTGGAAAGAAACCCACTTTGGGTGGACATCAAAGGAAGGGACATGCTTTCATGTACACCAATACACGTAGGAATGCATCCACTCCTCACATTTCTAATAATGATGGTTTCTATGTTTCACACCCACGAGCACGTGCAAACACTCATTTGAGACACTCTCATGCACGTACTCATGCTCATGCACCTTCACATGCTTATGATCACACATCACATCCACATGTGCATGCTTATTCTCATGATCATCCTCATGCATACACACCTCATATTCATCCACGTATGTATGCAACACCACACCATGGATCATATGCCCATCATCATGCTTTTGCACAACACAATGTTCCTCATGTTCTTGCTAGATCTCATGCTCCTAGGCCACATGCACCATGTAGAAATCAACCTTTTGTGCATGCAACCACTAGGAAGAGGATTCCCAAATCATACACTATTTGGGGTCCTAAGAACACTAGCACTCATGCTAAGGATATGTATGTGCAATCTTATATTCATAATATTATTTTGAATGATGATTATGTTGGGAAATCACGGTCCTCTTGGACTTGGTTTCCAAAGGGTTAGTTTTCGTTGACCCTTCATTGCTTGGTACCATGTTTATATTCATTTTATGGGTACCAAAGCATTTGTGTTAAGAATTGATTTATTCTTTTGTTTGCATTTTGGCCTTACATGCTCATATGTGATTAGAAACATAAATTCATATTGAATTTAATTTCCATTGCATGATTATTTGTAAATCATTGTGTTTATGATTTTCATATTTAGAATATTTAATATTTCTTCTTGCAACACATGCGTTGGCTCATATTCATGTTTTGTTGCATGTGATACATGTCATGCGTTTGGATTATAATATATATATATACTTATTTTTTGGTATAATTGGTATATGCATGTATTTGGTTAAATATTTATCTTGTAACATGATTACATGTTTCATTAATATTGTGTATGATTACACTAAGATATGGGTTATATTAATTTGAATTTAGTTTGTTAAACTTGTTGACTAACCCATAGGATCCAAAAAGGTTTTTGGATACCAAAATTATGTTTTCTAGGTTCAATCCACATTGGGATACCAACCCTACCAACTCCTTGATTTGCAAAGATTTTCATTCAAATGGAGTTGTTGGTGCTTAAGTGATGCACCAAAGTTGGGGGAGCTTAATGTTGTAAGTATATTCTTACATTTGGTTTCCATGTGTGTTTGATGCATGTAGATGTCACTTTGTGTTTGAGACTATCTCATGCATATTCTATGTTTGCATATTATGTGCCTCGTATGTCATTCATGTCTATGTGTTTCACGTGTGTCAAATTCTTGACCAATGTGCATTGTGTATTCATAATCCTTACTCATATGTTTATTCGAGGATTATTTATAACATGTGGCTTAAATATTTTCATGTTAGAACTAATGCTCATTTGCATGTTTCACACACGTGACACATTTATATTTATGCTCCACTTCACAAGCGTGCATCCCAACTTCCTACTCATGCCTCTACAACTTCTTAAGAATCTCAAATCACTATCTTTTGGATTCCTAAGATTGTTTCTAGGCATGGTATGAACACACATATAGAATCATATTAGGAATGACATATTCTCATGCGAATATATATATGAAAATCAAACTCTAATCTTTATTTGATTTCCACCTTGCTTACACACTCATATTACGTTTCATTGCTTGGGTACCATGCTTGTATGATTACTTTTTGTACCCATATTTATATGTGAGTTCGTCCTCTACTCCCAAGTTTGCTTAGTTTGTATGATTTTGAGGGAGTATGACATGTTTGATTGCTATCAGGACATTACATTTGGTATCAGATTAGTTGAGTTCGTCCACTACCCCCAACATCATTATATGCCATTACATTTCTCTCATACTATGTTGTGCATATAGATTAGTTGATTTCTCTAACCCTTGGTGATTTTCTATCTTGTTGATGTGCCAAAGGAAAGAGAAATTTGGTTTTTAAAATTAATACTTTATGCTTTTCATGCACACTCTTTGTGGTATTACTTTTCATGCCTTCCTTCGATATGTGTTGTGCCGTGAATGTTTATTTTGTGCATATATGCATATTGAACGAGGAATCTTTCTAGCACACACTATTGTATTAGATATGTGTATTCATAATGATGTTGCTTGACTAAATCATATGCATAGGAATTATTAGTCTATGTGTTTCTAATTTCTAATGATTGAGAATTGTTAATTCCTTATATGTATGATTTTCGTGATTATTATAACTCCTATTAATGCATGTCATGCATTTCTATTGATGAGTGTTATTTACAATTGGTAAATGTTTGGTTATTGGACTACTTGATTTTGTTCATTAACCTATTGGATCCAAAAAGTTTTTGGATACCACAAATTGTTGAATTGTCAGATTGTTGTGCAAGATGCCTACCCTACACACTCATTGGTTTACAAATGATGGATCAATTCAAAGGAAAGGATGGTGCATTGGAGATGCACACATATAGGGAGAGCTAAATGGTTGTAAGTATGTGTTTTGTACAATTGGTATTTTAATATATTGGTTTTGACTACCATGTTTACAATTGGTATTTTAAATTATTCGATTTGTGTAATATAGCATACTTCTTCATTAGCTCATTCTTGTCACAGCCTCATGAAAATTGTTTGTTTATGTGACTGCCATGTTCATGTATGTCATGTATGTCTTATTACGCCTCATGTATCTTGGTAGCTATAACATTCATATAATGATTTGGTTAGTTGTTTATTGATGTTCATATCTTTGGAACACGTTGTCATCACACATCGTATTCCTCACATGCATGCTTCTGTGTGAAGATTGTTATATGTTCTGGATATGATAACTGATATGTATGACATGCTTGTTTGTTTATTAGAATGTATTAAGTATATTGATCTTAATCTTCATTGAAAAATTTTCAATTCCTTCATTTAAGATTCATTTCTTGCTGGCATGCTATACTTCATCATGTTATACATAATTCATGCCATGTATAAGAATAATGATTTAGGATCTTTATGCATATTTGTTCATTGTATCACCACACATCTCATACTTTTCCTATGGTTTGTATGATTATCTTTATGAGACGTATTGATATGATTTGGGGTGATCAATGTATGTTACTTGTCATTTTAATTACTTCATGACTGATGTTTAGCTATAATTTTATTCAAGAGATATTTCATGTCTATAGCTAAATCTTTCATGTATGATACTTTCACAAGTGACATAACATTTATTCATATTAGTTAGTGATCTTCAAGCTATATTTCTCACTATGTCATCTCTCATCTCACGCTCATATTTTATGCTATTTTGATGAGATGTTAGAGATAACTTGTGTTTTACACGATCACATACGCTTTATATTGTGTTTGATGATATGTATATTCTGTCATAGATATTCTTCCATGGATATATCTTGATGCACTATGACTTCTTTGATGCTACCTCCGATTATATTGTGCTTACACAAGTCTTTTTATTCTATTCGCACAATTGGTATGCATGCAATTGCGATGTTCATGATAACTTTACTCGTTTATGACATACCTTGTGACTTTGATCGTAGACTATCTTCATGCCTTTGCTCAAAATATATTTTGTCACATTATGCCTCATGTTGAATCCTTTGTGATAATTGAGCTAGGATGAAATCATGTCTCTATTTGTTCACTTGGTTTCCTTCTCAAGTAATATCATGATTTTGACAGTATCTGCCTGCTTGCCATACTCTGTTATATTACAATTGGTATCATCTCTACATATCATATTTACAATTGTTAGACTATTTATATTGGATATCATCTTTACCTGATCTTGTTTGATGCTAGTTTTGAGCGTATGATATAGTGCTTATCTTCCTTATGCTCATGGCATTCCATGCTTATCTTTAACTCATTATGTGAGTATCTATTTTGGAATGCATGCTAGTACTATGGTTCTTTTGAACATTGTTTCAATTAGTTTCCTAGGGTGCTAGAATTGTGTATGCCATACGTTTTATGATGTTGCTATCTCTATTTTGGCATAACACTTTTGCGTGATATAGATATTTGATATTCATTTTCATTGTATCACCTTGTCACCCCACATCGCACACTTCACTTATATTAGGTATGCTTAATTTGGGAGATGATTTGTGGAGTTTAGCTGGAGATACTTTTGGAGATGACTTGGTATGTCTACTATTGATATCACATGCCATTATACTTAATGTGTGTTATTATAACATAACTTTGTACACATGGTTAAGAATTTCTATAGTCATGTTTGTTTACTTCGTCGCTCGACGATTATATTGATTAAATAGATTTACCTGTATGAAAACATAGAATTGTTTTCCATGCACTAAATTGGCTAAAAATATTGATCTATGTCAATGTGATGATTTTGATTCCACGATAATGTGGTTCATCATGTTCATGTCATTTATCTTGCCAAGTATACTATTGGTATCACAAGACTGTCTATCACTTTATGCTTCATGTTATAAATCTTGTGATAATTGAGTTTGTTTGGGTATTTGACACTATTTGTTCACTTGTTTTTCTTTCACAAGTGATGTCATGATTTTTGGTTTGTCACTTTTCTAACACTGCTCACACTACTCTTTACAATTAGTATTTATTGTAATCTTTTATCTCATATGCTTATTGCTTATCTTTTTTGTGATAATTGAGGGTGGTTGAGTTGTTGTTTTATATGTGCTCTTGCAATTGATATCTTTATTTTGATATCCTATTTTCAATTGGTAACTTTACATTAGAGAACTTTACAATTGATAACTTTACAATTGTTATACCTTTATGTTTTCAACTCTATTGTTGCATGTGTTGTTTCTATACCCCCATATCTTTTTGTTAATGACAAAGGGGGAGAGAAATAAACAAGATGTGCTTATTAAATGTTGAGTGTTAAACAATAGCTTGAATCATATAGACTTTATGTATGATCATTCATGTATATGATTCAGGTGGAGCATTGGTGATTACCTTGGTTTATATTGATTACATTATATATATGTTGGTAATCATGCTCATGTTTATGATGTGTATCACCTATATGATTTGAGTTGTGTATGCATATTATTTCTGGTCATTCATACGATATATACACAACCTCATGTGATACATACACTATTAACTGCTGAATGATGCTATTGATTATTGATATTAACTTGATTGACATCATTGCAGGGGGAGTAAGTATATTTAATGCACAATTATTTGTTTTGTTTATATTTGGTTTGTCATCATCAAAAAGGGGGAGAATGTTGAGTATTGGACTCTCCACCTTGATTTTGATGATGATCAAACACAAATCATTGTGACTAACTCTTGTGATTGCAGTTAGCTAAAAAGTCACCAATTAGATTCAAGAAGATCAAAAGTGACTACACGTGTTGATTCAAGTGGAGGACTTGGTAGATCAACAAAGGTGAAGCATTGGCTTGAAGAACTCAAAGGGTACTTCAAACCTCAAGCCAATGGCATCAACAAATGAATGGAGATTCAATCCAAAGAGAAGAAAGGAATAGATAAGTCAAAAGCTTCGAAGACCATGACGTTGAAGATATTCAAGTCATTCAACTAAAAGACTCAAGTCCATGAAGAATTATGGAGATCGTCGCCAAAGTAATTTGTTCATCTCAAGCGACGTCCCAAGACTTCCTCAGAACGCGTGATCGTTGTGCCTGGAGCTTTGTTGAAGCTCAAGGAGTATTCATGAAGTCAATGGATTTGGATTCTCCATGTTGAAGCTTCGAAGACGGTTCGTCATGTTATTTATATTGTCTTCTAGCTTCGGTTTAGTAGAATGTTAAGCCTTGAGTAGTACTTGCCTATAAATCTTCATAACTTTCATATCGTATCTCTAAGATTGCCTTAGAAGCCATTAGAAACTTTCCTGTAGCCTATCGTTTCATTTCAAGGCTTCAAATGTATCTTAGTTGGTTCAAGTAGAAGAACCAACCGACTAGATGACGATCTAATCGGTTGGAAATCCTTCTTGAACCAACTAGATATCCTAGCTCAACTCAGCCCATTCACTGTTGGTCAATTAGTCGGTCCAAGAAGGTTCACCGACCGACTAGATGACGATTTAGTCGGTTGGAAATCCTTCTCAGACCGACTAGTTATCTTAATCAATTCAAGACCATTTGTTGACCAATTAGTCAGTCCAAGAAGGTTCACCGACCGACTAAATGACGATCTAGTCGGTTGGTGTCTCTGCTCAGACTGACTAGTTTTCCTTGTGAAATTCGACCTTTGTACTGTTGACCAGTTAGTTGGTTCAAGAAGGATGGTTAATGCATTAAAAGTCAATCTAGTCGGTCCAAGAAGGTTCACTGACTGACTAGTTGTCAATCTAGTCGGTTGATGATCCTTCTTAGACCGACTAGTGCTTACCCATGATTTCACCATCTTCTCTGTCAACCATCTAGTCGGTCCAAGAAGGTTCACTGACCGACTAGTTGTCAATCTAGTCGGTTGATGATCCTTCTTAGACTGATTAAGCAGCTTCAGAATAGAGTCGTTGGGGCATTTAATGCCACAAATTTTGTGACCGTTTTCTCTCTTCCCTATATAAGTTTGAGTGCTTCTAACTGTTGGGCATTGGCGGTCCCTTAGGGCACAACAACTCAAGTCCCGTCCTAAGTCGGACGGAACATAGACACAAAAATTATAGCAGCGGAAGAAAAACTATGTTAACTAATTAACATGCAAGTTAAAACAATTTTAACTTGGCCCTAAGGTCCAAGACCCTATGCCAAGATCTATGCCGACTTGGGATGGGTCTGACCATCCCAAGAAGGATCTAGCCTACTGCGATTAAACTAAACTAATGCTAAAAATACTTTAACCACATACCCGGAATCTCAGCCCTGGAGCAGGCGAGATGTTCCGCGCCGTCTTCCGAGCTGCTCCCGTCCCACGTCGAGCCGCTCCTTGAACCGCTCCCCGAACCGCTCCTCGAACCGCTCCGCATCCCGAGGCGATCAATCCCCGTGCCGCCGAGCCAACCACGCGCCGAAGAAAGTTTCACGCGAGTGAAACCTCCGCCAAGATTTCAGATCCAGAATCCGAACTCCTTTGTGGCTTTTCCAGAGCCCGCAGGAGTAAGGCAGAAATTTAGGGAGATAGAGAAATATTTATTTAAGCTTAGATCCGAGCGTGCTCCAACATTTACGAGAGCCGCTCAGATCTAGAGCTTGGGACGAGTTTTGAGGAAGGGGGGAGACCCCTATTTATATAGGCGGCGGACTCTCCCCTTTTCTCAAAATCCGATGTGGGACTAAAATTGAGTTTAATTAAAATCAAGTTAGTTTGCACTTCACAAAGTGCAAACTTCCATGAATTTTAACTCACTCACCGTTGAGATTCAAGATCGATACAACCTATCAATACGACAAGCGTTCAACCGTGAACGCATAGGAAAAAACGGTTCGTCAATCGGAGTTCGTTTGACCCTCCAATTGAGTGTCCAAAGATCAGCCCTAGGCTAGTTTTTCGCAAAAACTGAGCCGTCATTTGATTCAGCACACTTAGGGTTCAAAACCCTAGAGGTGGGGCCCATGGGTGGGCCCCACGCAACCCGCGCGCGCTGAATTCGCCTGGGCAGAGCCCAGGCCGCGCCTGGGCTCGCCCAGGCACCTGGGCGCGCCCAGGCCCGCGCCTGGGCTCTGCCCAGGCGCTGGGCAGAGCCCAGGCGCGCCTGGGCTTAGCCCAGGCGGGCCTGGGCTTTGCCCAGGCTTGCGCCTGGGCTAAGCTCAGGCTTGTGCCTGGCTAGCCCAGGCAGTGCCTGGGCTAGCCCAGGCAGCCTGTTCTGCCTGGGTCTGGCCTGGTCTGATATTGCGGGCTGTTTTGGCTTTAACTTTTGCGTTTGGCGTCCGTTTTGGACGCCGTTCGAACCTGGGTCTAGACCGGGACATTCCCGTCTTACCCGTG
This sequence comes from Scilla litardierei, assembly GCA_030789695.1. Lineage (NCBI taxonomy): Eukaryota > Viridiplantae > Streptophyta > Magnoliopsida > Asparagales > Asparagaceae > Scilla > Scilla litardierei. The sequence continues at coordinate 72,613,688 of CM061139.1, forward strand.
AACTTTTCCTTGCGTTTATTTTATTAAATATTGTATTAAACAATTTAATACACATTTAATCGCTTTTGCATCAAATGCAAAATAGTCCCTATCTAAGCTTAAATTACCATATTGCATCTAATGCAATTATTTCATCCCTTGCATCAAAAATGCAATTATTCTCCCTAACTAATTTCTACCTATTACTAGACGAAGCGTTACACTCTGTGTGAGACCCTACAGCCTGACCCTTACAACAGGTTGGGCTCGAAGCCCTATACGGCAGTGACCACGAGCAGTGGTTACCGTCCCTGCTTCAGGAATCATCATTATGTGGTTAACTCATTGACATGAGTATTGTCGGGACCACCTGACTGTTTCCGTGATGAATTCCGCAGTTATAGTCTCTTCGTCTAAAATATGTCGTGTAGATCAAGTCTGGGGTACGGTCAAACTGTCAACCCCAATAACTTGACTCCGGTTAGTTTCTATCGATCTTTAGTCAACTAATGTTGGACTTCTTCCAACATACTCTGCGCAGAGTTTTTACTAAAGACCGTACTAACTCTATGACACAAACTCCCATTGATCGCGAGAGACGAATCCTCTCTTGGTCATTACTCGCCTCGTACGTTTCAAGTGACACCCAATCAAAAGACCTTTCGACAGGCCTTGCCTCGAAGCTAGGTCAGTTGATCTAAGTGGCACCGTTCACGCACAGGTCCGTCAAAATGACCTCAAGTCAAAAGACCAACTATCCTATCATCACTCAGAGTTATCACTGACAGATTGGTCAATATAACCATATGATAACTCTAGTGGATCGTTCAGTGAACTCATTCTAATGAGCACCTGTGTCTCGTCTTCGATTTCGCCAAGTCCAAGCGATCATGAGATCATCGCCACCGCTAAACGGTGAAGACTAAGACACAATGGTCTATCCGATGTTTCGATATCCTTGTCTCGAAACATCTACGACCACGAACCATTTTAGACTTATGCTACAGACGGTCAAACGTTTCTCCATGATCGAGATACTCATCTCGATACCCGTTTGACCTTGCATAAAGTCTCAGGACTTTACCTAAGTTGATATCTAATATTAACTACATTACAATATAACTTAGATAAATTATTACCAAACAGCTTACTGTTATTTCGAACAAGATGTTTGTGCTATTCACACAGGAATAAATGGCCTTGAGGGCATAATATTCCTACATCTCCCACTTGCACTCAGGCCCATTTATCTCGATATCTAATATCGTTTTTACACATAAGTTTTCTCGACTTCATGTGGTAGAGCCTTTGTGAGTGGATCTGCTAAAACCGTCTACACTATAGACTTAAGGGGTTTCTATGTTTATGTTAGACCAACCATTTGAATCTCATTCAAATAATTCATTTGGTCTATCGGAATCTATAATATCTGGATCTTATCCAGTTCATCGTACCTTACGATAATAATTTTAAATTAGTTATTGGTCATTGCAAATGGTTCATATCTATTTCTGATAAATAATCAAACTCTTTGATTACTTAATCAAAATATATGTTCCATCTCTTTGATGCCTCGCATGTAATTTACACGCTCCCACTGACCTTGAAAACTCTTTGGCTAATTCATATAAGTTGGTTCGTCTAAATCATATTTAGAAAAACGAACTTATAAGTGAATGCGCAAATTTTCACGGTCAAGCTGAGCGTTTACATCGAGTTTGGTCCGAGTAGATCTGTACACATCTGCTGGCGAGACGGTTTCAACTAATCCGTTTTAAAGAAATTAGGATGAAAACCGTTCTCGTCCAACAAGATTGTACTTCACTATTTTCCTTTCTGCACCAATCTTTTAACTTAAAGATTTACTTGCGGAAAGTGAGGAAACATTTTCCTTGAGCACGTAAACTAAATTCTCAAATTTATTTACGCACACGGACCTTCATCAAGTTTTAAATCGGAGTTACTACTCCGAATTTCATCCTAGAAGTTGACTAAGTCATCATCAGTTATGATGTCTAACTCGACAATTCGTCTCACGAGATTCGAGTATTTTTACAACTTCCTTACGATTGATTTATTGAATATATATATTATTGATAATGTCCTCATAGAACATTATTAAAACCTAGGCATTACTATCTGGGACTTAACCCAGATGGAGGATTTAACTCAGAGTCACTTACAATGGATCACCCTAAATCTAATTAAGTGTGATTCATACCTTTTAACACACCGATGTGTTAACAGACTTGATCTGAGAGAAAATCACATTTTCTTTTAATTACACATGATTTTATTTAGCTAAGTATTTGACCATTCGATCTAATCGAATCAGTTTAAATACTTTAGGCATTTCGTTCTTTATTTTATCAGACTTGTGTTTCATCAAGAACACGCGTCTTAGTAAAATATACGAATAACTTATTTTGTTAAAAGATAGACTCGGGTACATCAGTATGTACCAGACTGAGTTCGACAACTCATTCTCCCACTGTCTCACAGATGGGGTTCGGCCATTGTATCTAAGAGGCTAAGAGTCACAAGTGTCCGTAGACTTCATAATACGAGAGGTCAGACCCCTCTTTATGTGACTTGTGAAGCTTAATCTCTTGATACGGCCTAGTCTAATTTTACCATATAAGTTTGCTACTATCTTGTGTATTTATATATTAACATTTAATATATATATAGTTATTAACAAATTACTTAACACAAAACATTACTTCAGAAGCAAGGTGACGACATTCGTCAAAAATGTGTTAGACGTTTTTGTATAACAACTTATTCCGAAATGTGACATCAAAATATGTCACGTTTCCAATTCCTCCTACTTATGCCTCTACTAATGATAAATTAAACTAACTTTCTCAATTGACTTTCCGAAGTGCCTTCTTCCTTTTTCTAAATCACATTTAGATATCAACATAAATAAATAGCTATGCAAGCAACTTATGTATCCAAACGCTTTAGCTTTGCAATCTTGAGTGTAGCTCAAGAAGTTGCTTGTCTCAAGATCCGGTTGGGATACATAGTCTTGCACCGCTCATGCACTTGTATTCGACTCAAACGGTTTAATCGAATTCTCGAACTTTGCGGATCAAAATTGTTTGTCCATACAACCTTGAGGGTAGCTCGACAAGTTGTAGGGAGAAACATATTTTGAATGTCCTATATGTTCAAGCTGCCTCATATAGAGACGAGTGACATGTAGCTTTAATTTATTTGTTGGACCCAGAACTTAATGAAATCATATTTCTTAAGTCTGTTCTTTAGAAGGTCATTTAATGTCAACGAGAATATAGTTTAATTATATCAATTAGATTTTAACTTGATATTCAATTAATCAACTTTTTGACCAGTTAACTAATTAAAATATTATATTTTAATTCCTACGGTAAACATAGTCTTGCCCTAGTTTTAGCATATGTTCAATATTAAATATAGGTAGATTGGCTTTTATCTATCTATATCCTCCCACTAATTTTACGAACATTTTAAAGCTTAATAACGAACGATTTAATCGAATTAAAATTAATGGGTAAGAGTTCCAATCACCTTGAGTCTAAACAACCTTGAGTGTAGCTCAACAAGTTGATTGACTCTGCGATCGGAAGATGACTCTTCATCGATCATATCAGATATGACTCTCTTAATCGGTTTTTGCCCCTAGCCATTCGTGATCATGAGTGTGCTCATCCAAATCACAATGTCTAGTCTAGTCGGACCCTTGTTTTCATGTCTAGCCTGACTTGCCCCTCAGCTCGGTGTATGCACGACACGTCGGTTTGGGTCAGGTCTTAGACTACATCTAGGAAGACTACATCGTTGACTTAACTTACGCCGACGCTCGGGGTATGAGACGACGGTTAGGGTTAGTCAAGATTTCATCTTATGTATTTAAGGAGTTGGTTTCTACAGGGTTGCCATGTCACAGCTTGAGTGTATCTCAACAACTATAACACGGGCCCTATAGTTGCTAACCCCTAAAACAAGGAGGGCTACGGCTAATCTTGAAAAAGATCATTAACGTATTTGACTTAGATATAGTCCAGGGTGTCATACAATCATGATTCGCGACATTGCGATCCAGCGGAACTCAGCCAGGGAATTGACTAAGCCAGGATCACTACCCCTTGAACTAGCAAGGGTTGACCCAGAACTCTTAGCCAAGCACATTGACTGGATCATGGTCCATTGAATGAAGCTTGTCAATTTTGTATGTATGCCATAGACTAAACAGCTTTTATTAACAACTAATTAATCCTATCAACTAGTTGAATCCTTAAATTCAAAATTTTTAGGATTTGTTTAATAACTTTTATTAAGTCCTTATCAACTATAAGGTTCACGTGCTACCCTAATCGTTATTAGGATTTTAATAAATTTTATTAACAACGCTAGAAGCGAAGTCCTTTAATGAAAATTAATTATAACAATTAGAATTTAAAATCATTTAAAGGACTACCCTAATCAGGAATTAGGTCTTAATATTGTTGTTAATGATTTATTAAAACATAGCATGTCATTAATATTCAAGTAATAAATTTTAATCATTTTTAATGGCTAACCTAAAAGTTTGTCTTGTGTTATCAAATAAGGGACAACATTAACAAGCCATTAAAATAAAGCTACACTAATTTATCGCATAAAGATAGTGCACAACTATTTAACATTTAAATATACTAAGTTTATCGCATAAACAATTTTAGATTTTTAAAAACAGTTTTAAAAATATCTTATAAATTTAAAACATTACTTTTAAAAATTTTCCATGTCCAAAAATTTATCATATACAATTTTTAAACATCTAAAACATTTTAAACTTATCGCATAAATTTAAAGCCTTAAAATCAATTTTAAAATTTAGGGTTATTTAGTACTGACCCCCTGTGTTTTCTCGGAAATTAGTAGTACCCCCATATGGTTTCAATAATTAGTAAGACCCCCCTCCACAATTAGTATCACCCCCCCATGGTTTCTCAAAAATTAGTATTACCCCCCTATGGCAGGGGGGGTCTTACTAATTATTGAAACCATAGGGGGGTACTACTAATTTCCGAGAAAACACAGGGGGTCAGTACTAAATAACCCTAAAATTTATCACATAAATTTAAAAAACATCATTTTAAAATTTCCATGCTTAAAAAATTTATCATATAAAAAATTTAAGGCATCCAAAATAATTTTAAACTTTTAAAGATTTAAAATTATTACATAAATTTTAAAACGTCATTTTAAAATTTTCATGTTCAAAAAAATATCTAAATAAAATTTTTGAACATCTAAAACATTTTTAAAATTTTATCTCATAACTTTAAAAATATTTGAAAAGCATTTAAAAGCATTAACAAGTTTAATAAATCGCAGTACCTAGATCGACTACGCAAACCTAGGCTCTGATACCACTGTTGGGTATCACTCTGATATCATTGCGACGCTGTTAAGGCCCATCATACATGGCACCCTAGACCCGTCACAAGATACCTCAGAAACTTGTTTTATGGCATGCCTCTCGACAATGCCCAACCCCTTATAAGATCACCATCTTATCGGGACTTGATACGGTAAGAGCGATTACTTCGGGTCGGCTCATAACCCGAGAACCCGTACTCAAGCTCAACAAGCTCTGATGCCACTGTTGGGCATTGGCGGTCCCTTAGGGCACAAAAACTCAAGTCCCGTCCTAAGTCGGACGGAACATAGACACAAAAATTATAGCAGCGGAAGAAAAACTATGTTAACTAATTAACATGCAAGTTAAAACAATTTTAACTTGGCCCTAAGGTCCAAGACCCTATGCCAAGATCTATGCCGACTTGGGATGGGTCTGACCATCCCAAGAAGGATCTAGCCTACTGCGATTAAACTAAACTAATGCTAAAAATACTTTAACCACATACCCGGAATCTCAGCCCTGGAGCAGGCGAGATGTTCCGCGCCGTCTTCCGAGCTGCTCCCGTCCCACGTCGAGCCGCTCCTTGAACCGCTCCCCGAACCGCTCCTCGAACCGCTCCGCATCCCGAGGCGATCAATCCCCGTGCCGCCGAGCCAACCACGCGCCGAAGAAAGTTTCACGCGAGTGAAACCTCCGCCAAGATTTCAGATCCAGAATCCGAACTCCTTTGTGGCTTTGCCAGAGCCCGCAGGAGTAAGGCAGAAATTTAGGGAGATAGAGAAATATTTATTTAAGCTTAGATCCGAGCGTGCTCCAACATTTACGAGAGCCGCTCAGATCTAGAGCTTGGGACGAGTTTTGAGGAAGGGGGGAGACCCCTATTTATATAGGCGGCGGACTCTCCCCTTTTCTCAAAATCCGATGTGGGACTAAAATTGAGTTTAATTAAAATCAAGTTAGTTTGCACTTCACAAAGTGCAAACTTCCGTGAATTTTAACTCACTCACCGTTGAGCTTCAAGATCGATACAAACTATCAATACGACAGGCGTTCAACCGTGAACGCATAGGAAAAAACGGTTCGTCAATCGGAGTTCGTTTGACCCTCCAATTGAGTGTCCAAAGATCAGCCCTAGGCTAGTTTTTCGCAAAAACTGAGCCGTCATTTGATTCAACACACTTAGGGTTCAAAACCCTAGAGGTGGGGCCCATGGGTGGGCCCCACGCAACCCGCGCGCGCTGAATTCGCCTGGGCAGAGCCCAGGCCGCGCCTGGGCTCGCCCAAGCGCCTGGGCGTGCCCAGGCCCGCGCCAGAGACTCCAAATGAGTCTTTGGGCTAGATGAAACTATTGGGTTGGATTCTATGGTAATCCTAAGGCTCACTAAGATGGTTAAAAGCATATGCATGAGAGTATGACCATCTATCAAGGCATTACAATAATCCTAGACTCAAAAAGAGAAATGCAAGTAAATGAAATTACATGGATTACAAATTGCATCTCCTAGAGTCTAAGTCTTCAAGCTCACTATACCTTGATACTCTCCATCATCTCTAAGCTTTGGCACTCCTTGATGAGCTTCCCTTCATCAAGCTCCAAGCTTTGACAATGCTTCTCTAGATGTCCATCCATCATCATGCTCCAAGCTTTGGCTTCATTAGATGATCTTCATGACTTCATCCAAGCTTGAGCACACCATCACTCTTGGAGGTCTTTAAGATATCCATTGTAATATCCTCCAAGCCTTATGCTTTGTCTCATCAACATAAAATCATTAAGATAAACTGAGACTAAAACATATGATTGCTTAGCACACTAACGTAATGTATTGATCATTATCAAAACAACGTTAGTCTTGAACTCAAGAACTAACACCGTTGTTTGGAAGAAATTAATGTTAGCCTAAACGTGAAGGTTTCATCACGAGTGCGGAAGAAAAGAGGATCTCACCTCCGGCCATTGCTTCTCCAACTAAAAAGGTAAACTTTCTTCACCGATTTTGATCTTCTCAGTCTCAAATCACTCCTATATGATGGTGTATTCTCTGATTTCGAGTGAGTAGATTGAGGGACCAAAACCCCTATTTATAGATGCAAGATCCGTTCCATCAACGGCTCTAAATTTCAAAAATTCAGTTTTTATGGAGGGATTGGTTTTTATTTCTGTGGATCACTAACGGGAAGAATTCCAACGGGAATTTCTAACATTCTCCCACTTGATCCACTTAAACCAATATTCCCAACAAGAAACAAAAATACATGAATCATGGCGATAAGTCCTTTAAAAGCAAGTATTATCTTCCATGTATTACAATGTATCATGTTTCTCAATAATAGGTTATATATCTTTATGAATAAACCCTATGTTTATTCATGGTCCAAACTTAATGATCTTTCTCATGATAATGTATCTAAATGTGCACGCAACCATATATGAGAAAATATCACAACAAGAATTTCATTAAATAACAATGTTATTACATTAAGGAACCAAGTCCCATTTTATCCACATGATCCTTAAACTTTAGTGGTGGCATGCCTTTAGTTAAAGGATCAGCAACCATTAAATCAGTACGAATATGCGCAATGTCAACTGATTTATCCTTAACCCTCGGTTTTATGGCTAAATACTTGATGTCGATGTGTCTACTTTGACTACCAATTTTGTTGTTATTAGCCATGAAGACAGCGGCTGTATTGTCACAATATAATCTCAATGGTCTAGAAATAGAATCCATGATTCTAAGTCTAGTGATGAAATTCTTAATCCATACACCATGCGAAGTAGCCTCAAAACAAGATACGAACTCGACTTCCATAGTAGAAGTAGCAATTAAGGTCTGTTTTGCACTTCTCCATGACACAGCCCCACCAGCTAGCAAGAAATATATCCCGAAGTGGATTATCGAGAATCAACACATCCGGCAAAATCTGAATCAGAGTAGCCAATGACTTCCAAATTGTCTGTCTGTCTGTACATGAGCATGTAGTCTCTGGTTCCCTTAAGGTATCTCATTACCTTCTTTGCAGCCTTCCAATGTTCTATGCATGGATTACTCTGATATCGTCCCAACATCCCAACAGCAAATGCAATGTCAGGTCTTGTGCAAACCTGAGCATACATTATGCTTCCAACAGCAGAAGCATAAGGAATGTTTACCATCTGTTCCCGCTCAAAATCATTCTTTGGGCATTAGTTTAAATTAAACCTATCACCCTTCACGATGTGAGCCACACTTGGTGAACAATCCTTCATCCGAAACCTCTCTAAAACTTTGTTAATATATGTCTCGTGGGACAATCCTAGAATACAATGCATTATGTCTCGATGTATCTTAATGCCAACAACATAAGATGCATCGCCCAGATCTTTCATATCAAAGTTTCCCGAGAGAAATTGTTTCACCTTATATAGCATTCCCTTATCATTGCTTGCAAGTAAAATGTCATCCACATATAGGATTAAGAAACAAATCTTGCTCCCACTAACCTTCTGGTATATACACTGATCCACAATGTTTTCTTCAAATCCAAATGAAGATATAACATCATGAAATTTCAAATACCATTGACGTGAGGCTTGTTTTAATCCATATATGGATTTCTTAAGCTTGCAAACCAAGTGCTCACCATTACTAGAGGAGAATCCTTCAGTTTGCTTCATGTATACCTCTTCCTCTAGGTCTCCATTAAGAAAAGCCGTTTTCACATCCATTTGTTGCAATTCCAAGTCAAAATGTGCAGCTAATGCCATGATTATACGAAGAGAATCTTTCTTTGATACCGGAGAAAATGTCTCCTTGTAATCGATTCCTTCCTTTTGAGTGAATCCTTTGGCAACGAGCCTGGCCTTGTATCTCTCAATGTTACCCAATGAATCTTTCTTTGTTTTAAAGACCCATTTGCATCCAACGGCTTTCGCCCCTTTAGGTAACTCAACAAGGTCCCATACCCCATTCGATGACATCAAATTCATCTCATCTTTCATAGAATCATGGCATAAGTTTGATTCTTTCGAACTCATGGCTTGTGAAAGCGTCTCAGGATCATTTTCGGCTCCAACATTAAAGTCTGATTTTCTTGTCATTAGATATTACTAATTTTCTTGTCCTACTAGATCTTCTTAAAGTTGTATCAACATTCTCTTAAGGATCATGTTGATCAACTGGTTGCTCATTCGTCAGTGGTTCTTCTTGAACTATAGGTTGTTCAACCACTTCTGGAGTTTCATGAACAACTTGATCTACTGGATCAATATCAACATGTGGAGTCTCTATTTGTTGATCAATGCCCCTTTGAACTCGAGGGGCACTACTAACGACAGTTATTCGATCATTTGAAGTGGAAGGCCTATCATCAGCATGATCCCTTTCAGGAATAGTACTCTGAATATGATCGCTCCCACTGATCATGTCATTCTCAAGAAGTTTTGCATTTCTTGACTCCACAATCCTAGTGCTATGAGATGGACAATAGAACCTGTATCCTTTGGACTTTTCGGCATATCCAATGAAATACCCACTAATAGTCCAGTGATCCAGTTTCTTTTCTTGTGGATTAAACACTCTTACTTCAGAAGGGCACCCCCAAACGCGTATATGGCGCAAACTCGGTTTCCAACCTTTCCATAATTCAAAAGGCGTCTTTGGAACATCCTTAGTTGGAATTCGGTTCAATATATACGCTGCCATTTTAAGAGCTTCAGTCCATAAGGTTATAGGAAGTTTGGCATTACTGCGCATACTTCTAACCATCTCCATCAAAGTCCTGTTTCTTCTTTCAGCTACACCATTCTCACTAGGAGATCCTGGATTGGTGTACTGAGCAACTATTCCATGCTCTTGAAGAAACTTTGCAAATGGACCAGGTGCTTGACCACCTTCGGTGTATCTACCATAATACTCTCCCCCTCTATCACTTTTCACGATCTTAATTTGTTTTTCACATTGTTTCTCTACTTCTGCCTTAAAAACCTTAAAGGCATCTAATGCTTCATTTTTGTTATGAAGTAAGTAGATATACATGAAACATGAAAAGTCATCAATAAAGGAGATAAAGTATCTTAAACCACTTATGTCCATGTCTGGACAACAAATATCTGTATGAATGATTTCAAGTAATTCAGAACTTCTATGTGCACCCTTTTTAGATATCTTGGTCTGCTTTCCCTTTATGCAGTCCACACAAATCTCGAAGTCAGCAAAATCCAAAGTACTAAGTACTCCATCATTTACTAACTTTTTGATTCTATCTTTGGAGATGTGTCCTAATCTCCGGTGCCATAACATTGAAGATTCCTCATTCATAACACATCTTTTCATACCAGCATTAACATGCATGCCAGCAGTTTTTTGCAAATTAAGCATAAAGAGACCATTACACATTATGCCATTTCCAATAACATCTGATTTATAAACCAAACTGAATGATGTTCCTTGAAAATTAAAAACAAACCCTAAAGGTAACAGTCTAGAAATTGAAATCAAATTCCTGGAAAACCCAAGTACATAAAAAACATTATGCAAAAGCAAAATAAAGCCTCCAGATAACATAAGCTGGCATGTTCCAACATATTCGACAGCTGAGCATATTTTGTTTCCTGAGAAAATGCCTCGTTCATTTCCCGCTGGCTTCCGCAGGTTTGTCATACCCTGCAAAGTTGTTGAAACATGGATTGAAGAACCAGAGTCAATCCACCATGTGTCACAATGAACATCAGTCATATTAGATTCAAAACAGACGAGAGAGATTGAGTTACCTTTCTTCTTACGCCATTGAAGAAATTTTAGGCAATCCTTCTTCATGTGCCCCTTCTTTTTACAGAAGAAGCACTTGGATTCCTTAGCAATCCCTCCCTTAACAGGCGCTTTACCCTTCCCCTTAAATTTGGGGCGTCTGTCATCTTTCTTATTGGTTGCCATCAGCACATTCTCTCCATGCTCCATGATTAACCGACCTTCCTCCTGAACACACATGGTCAAAAGTTCATTCATTGACCACTTATCCTTATGTGTGTTATAGGATATTTTGAAAGGTCCGTATTGATGCGGGAGAGTGTTCAAAATGTAATGCACCAAAAATCTATCAGACATCTCAACCTCCAACTTTTTGAGTTGAGCCGCAATATCACTCATATGCATGATGTGCTCACGCACACCTCCAAGACCAGTAAGCTTTATCGACGAAAACTTTCCAATGAGAGTACTCACAAGTGCCTTATCAGAGCTCTGTAACTGCTCGTCAATGGCCTTTCATAGTGAGCGGACATTGTCATGCTTTTCTACCGAGCCCCTTATACTAGCCGATATTTTAGTCTTTATGAACATAACGCAGAGACGGTTAGATCTCTCCCACTTTTCATAAAGATCTAAAGCTTCAGGTAGGCTAGTATCTGTTATGGCTGGTGGCTCATCCTTGCGGATAGCATAATCAATGTCCGCCACACCCAAATGTAGGAGTATCCTCTTCCTCCAAATCCTATAGTTTTCGCCATTCAGTTCAGGAACGTCACACTTAAGATCAGTAACTGTCACAAACACAAATTGGGATGCTGCAAAAATTTAAAATACATACTCACTTCAGTATTTTTGAGACTTAACAAACTAAAATATGCGTTGCCAATGTAAAACATACAAAAATGTGAATCTAATGACATAAAACTTACCTATGGGCCAAAGTTCTAATTCAATTAGATTCATTTTATATACATGATAAAACTATCAAATCATGTTCCTTTTCTAATCCCTATGGGTAAATCAGAAAATATAATTTGATATCTTATCCCAATTAATCATACAGAATATAATAAAAATTCCTGTGGGAAAAGATTTATTATATCAGATCTGATTAATCACAACCAATTTTATTCTCCAAATGTGATCTTAATTTAAACTTAACATATAATTTTAATTAATTAAAGATGCTGTGGCTACTCCATAATTAATTAAAAGTATATACATCACTAAACATTAACCAAATTCTTGGGCTCAAATTATTGCATAAAACTATAGTTATTATAAGCATAATGGGATAAGTACACTGAACAGAAAAATATTGGGCGGAAAGTTTACATAGATGGGACTAAACATAATATGTCATTTGCTGTTTGTACATGGCACAAGGTTAATAAAAATAATAATAATAAACACATCACATAGTCCCCTGCAGCATAAGTCCAAGTTCGTACTTATCCCAAAAATTTTTTTATGAGAGTCAAGTGTTCAATTTTGCATGAACAACATCAGAGATTACATCCATCAAAAGGATGTATAAACATCAAAAATGAAATGGTTATTTCATTTGCACAGTGATTATACCAACATCAAATAGCATTTATGGCATGATTGTTTTGCAAAAATTATGTGCTGGCCATAACAATAGATATCTGGGACATACATCACATGGCTATATCATGCACATGTCCAAATTCATACATCAGTAGGCTTTAAAAGTTTTGCAAGCTTTAAATGTTTATTAATAACTTTACACAATCTTTCTTACATGAATAAAGGTGCTGTTAATGTTGCCTATTGAAAATGGGTCAATGGGTTCTGCCAATTTTCATTCATTCGCATCTAATTAATATGTACTCGCAATTAGTTGGAACGCGGATCTTACCCCGCAGTGTACATATTAAAAATTAACGAGAGTCCATTGTCCAAGGCAAACAAAACTGAACAGTATTGAATTTGTACTTTACTGGACATTTTGAATTCATAAAGTAGGGAGCAAATAAAATAATACAAATACCTTTTGTTAACTAATGCACTATCCTTTTGTATCAATTGTCCTTTATAATGTAGAATAAAGGAGATAAAGAAAGTTAACATTAATTAATGCACATATTCCTCTTGCAGCAAAGTAAATGCAGACATTGTGTACTGTATGGCAATAAAGGAGATAAGCAGCAACTGTTTTATGAAAAGACTGAAATACCTCAAATGTCATCTTCAACCTTGAGACGGGCTTTAACCCGTAAACAGCCATTTTCATCCCAAAAAAAATCGGTTGATTCGAATGACCAAAATCGCAGAAATATAGCAAGACAGAGGTAATTACTAGATCTGATACCAATTGTTAGCCTAAACGTGAAGGTTTCATCATGAGTGCAGAAGAAAAGAGGATCTCACCTCCGGCCATTGCTTCTCTAACTAAAAAGGTAAACTTTCTTCACCGATTTTGATCTTCTCAATCTCAAATCACTCCTATATGATGGTGTATTCTCTGATTTCGAGTGAGTAGATTGAGGGACCAAAACCCCTATTTATAGATGCAAGATCCGTTCCATCAATGGCTCAATTTCAAAAATTCAGTTTTTTATGGAGGGATTGGTTTTTATTTCTGTGGATAACTAACGGGAAGAATTCCAACGGGAATTTCTAACAATTAATGTGTACAACTGGTAATGAATATTAATAACTATTAGATGTATCTTGTGAATACTTAGCTGGACCAAATAAAGGTTAAGTATTTGGCTGTTCAATGTTATTTATTTCGATTACTACAACAAGTTGATCATTAGCAAGTTGAATTTCAGTCCAAAAATTATATTTGATGTTGCATTGGTCAACTTGTAGATGAGTTGTTATTATTCATTAAGTTAATCACTAATTTTTTGAATAATTAATTATGAGGTAATATGCATTCTATTTGGTCTCTATACAGCTAATATTATAAATGCAAGTTCAGTTTCTGCTTTTATTAATAGTATTCCCATGCTGAATGGAACTAATTTCAAAACTTGAAAAAATAAAGTAAAAATGGTTTTCGTCTGCATGGATCTTGACTATGCATTAAGTATTGATAAGCCAGCCCACTTACGGCAGAAAGTACTCCTCAAGAGGAGAAAACTTTCGAAAGGTGGGAAAGGTCCAACTGCATAAGTCTAATGATCATGAGAAATGCAGTATCCAAAGTTTTTTTGGACATTATGGCTGAGAATATGGATACTAAGAAGTTCCTTGAAGCCCATGTAGAAATCATTGTAAAAAGCGATAAGGCGGCGACAAGCGTTGCACTTAGGAAGCTTGTTTTTATAAGGTACAATGGTAATGTGAGCATTAGGGAGCACATTTTGGAGATGTATAATCTTTCTGAAAAACTGAAAGCACTTAAAATTGAGTTACTAGAAGATATGCTTGTCCATTTGGTGGTGATTTCCCTCCCTCCTCAATTTAGTCAATTTGAAGTGAGCTACAACAGTCCAAATGACAAATGGATATTGAATGAGCTCATTTCTCATTTGATATAAGAGGAGGAAAGAATGAAGCAACAAAAGACAAATAGTGCTCACTGATCACTCCTTATTTTACACCTTTTTCCCGCATGTTTGCATGCCATTTAGATCGCCCAAATCATGTTTTTCACGATATATCGATGATATTGCGATGCTTTTCACGATTTGTTGTTTTTGTCGCATTTCAGGTGATTTGGCGCGATTTGGAGTGATCTCGAGATGCGCTTACTCCAGAGGGTCACCGACGACCTCCCCGAGGGGTATTTTGCTGTTGGAGAGGAGCAGAAGAAGAACGGACGTCGCAGGAGCGACGAGGAGGCCAAAATAAGCAGATTGGGCATGTTTAGTGTCCCACTCGGCCGAGTGGAGGAGCCACTCGGCCGACCAGCGAGACACCGCTCGGCCGACCAGATCAGACACGATTTACCTGTGCACTCGGCCGAGCGACGGAGACCACATCGACCGAGTGAAGACATCACGTCCGCCCGAGTGGCGCCCAGACGAAGCCCTTCAAAAATCTCCAAGTTTCTGTTTTTCGGCTGCTTGAGCTTCAGAAGACCCACTCGGCCGAGTGGAGAATCCTGTCTGCCCGAGTACAATGAAGCCATCGGCCGAGTGACGACAACTCACTCGGCCGAGCCGCCCCCGAAGTAGAGACCCCTGAAGGCCCTGACTTACTGGAAAATTACAGGGTTTCTCACTCGGCCGAGCGACCTTTGTCACTCGGCCGAGTGCGACGCGCTGCCTGTAGCGAAAATTGCGGAAAACAGGCTGCGCAGGGGTATTTTGGTCACAGTTTTTGGACGATTTTGGGGGCTATTTAACCCCTGTTTTTACCCTAGTTTTAGAGAGCTTCTCCTTAGATTTTTTGCCGCTTTTTAGAATAGCTTTTTAGTTTTATTCTTGAGATTGGAGAGGAGAAAAAGTTTGATTTTTGTTGGATTAATTGAAGAACTCCATTGGTTTGTCTTTCTCTTCTCTAAAAATTCTATTTTTATTGCATATCTCAATATTGTGATGAATTCTATTGCTTATTTCATTGATTATTTTTGTGATCTTGCTATGAATTGTGAGTAGTCGCCACGTCTTGGGGCGTGGGGATGAACCCTACAAGCCCAACTTCATATTTGTGATGAATTAGTAGAAATCTTGCTAGAATTGATATCTAGGGATTAGGTTGGGATCAATTTACTACGGTTAGCTAGGAGTTCATACCGATCGGGATTTGCAAGAGATTGGATCCCGATTCGATAGGAAACCCTAGAAATCCGAATTGGGTTGGAATCGAATTTCCGTAGTATCGGTTTGCAAGAGATTGGACCGATACTAGGGTTTCCGGTTGCAATTCCGTGCCAATACCCATTTGCAAGAGATTGGACGGGTAGGAACTATCCCAATCTAGATCGCGAGCCGAGTTTGCAAGAGATTGGGCTCGGTGTGCGATTGGACGATGATGTTGATCCTAATGCTAGCTTTCCTAGGCTAGGGTTTGCAAGAGATTGGACCCAAACCTAGGATAGCTATAGACCGGCAACAGCACGAGAGCGTGAGCTTGGTTCTACATTCAGTTGCAACTAGTCCATCCAAAATCTCAACCTAGCAATTTTGAAACCGACGAACCACATTTATGAGATACGGTGAGTAGCGGGGATTCCCCATTCCCTAGACGTTCTTTATTTGATTTGATATTTCCGCACTTTGTCTGACGATTGTGACAGGATCGCCAAAGGCAAATCTTTCTTCTTGAATAGCCAGGGTGATTGGAACAAGCACGGTCATTTGTCCTCCCTGTGTTCGATATCCCGCTCGCTGCTACACCGTGCACTTGCGGTAAAACTACAACCGTTCTTTAGGGTTACGTCCCGGAGCGATCAAGTTTTTGGCGCCGTTGCCGGGGAGGCGATTGCGTTTGATCTTACCACCCCTAGCTACTTCTTTTTTTTTTATTTTTCACTATTATCACTATTATTTCCATTTTTTTTATTTTTACCTAACCCTTCCACGGTACTAATCATCTCTTTGAAACTCTGTTTTCCCTGTGCATGTACACGAGATCTACGGCGGACCCTGAAGCTATATTGTTTGATCCAGAGATCAAACGTACCGCGCGGAGACTTAGAGCGGAAAGGAGACAAAATCCGGAAGGGCGGTTTATGACCAACCCGGAAACTCCTGAACAATTGGCGGCAAGGATGGCGAGGCTAATTTCTATTCGAGATAGGCTTCGGCCTAAGACCTCTTCTACTACCTCATCCATTGCCATGCCGGGGTTGGCGGCTGACAAGAGCTTCGAGCTAAAGACTGGACTAGTGGTTCTGATGCAGCAGGATCCATTTCATGGGAATGCCCATGAAAATCCCCACTACCACATCCAATCGTTCTTGTCGAAGTGCGCCACATTCCAGATGCCGGGGGTCTCCATCGATGCCATCAGACTACGTCTCTTCCCTTTCACGCTAAAGGACAAGGCACTATACTGGTTGAGGACGCAAGCTGAGGGTGTCTTCACCACTTGGGACGAGTTGGCGAGTGCATTTATTGACAAGTTCTATCCGCCATCCAAGACGGTGAAGATCCGGAGCGCTCTCATGTCCTTCAAGCAAGGACCACAGGAGACGCTCTATGAAGCTTGGGAGCGTTTTAAGGATTTGCAGCATCAATGCCCGCATCATAGCATTGAAGACCGGGAGTTAGTTCATAGCTTCTACAACGGTCTCCAACCGGGGACCAAACAAATTATTGATGCCGCGGAAAATGGTGCTATCTTGTCAAAGACTCCCGAGGAAGCTACGGCCCTAATTGAGGAGATGGCCTCAAATAATCAACAATGGGGCGATGAGCGAGGACACTCTACGTCCTCCTTAAAGCCAACTAGCATCTACGAGGCGAAGGCCATAGCGGAGCTTACGAGCAAGTTTGATTCTCTCCATAAGGTAGTGGAGAGATTGGAGAAATTTATCACGGAGCCCCAAGGAGCCCCTTCTACCTCCGCTCCAACGAACCAAATGTGTGATTGGCAAGACCAATCTCAAGCCATGTACTCGGGAGGAGAGCAAGGAGAAGGATCCTTGGAGCAAGTACAATATGTTGCGGGGAACCAAGGATATTGGGCCAATCCAGCCGCAAGAAATCATCCCGGATTCTCTTACGCCAACAATGAAGGAGCTTTGAACCTGCCACAACCGCCACCTCAACAAGCCCGACCACCACTACCACCCCAACAACAAAACTATCCACCGAGGGGGCCTACTCAACAAAATTTTCAACCAAAGCAACAAGTTCCACCATATAGGCCGCCCGGATACAATCAAAGGTGGAGGAATCAAAATCAAAACCCTCCACAAGCTCAACAACGATCCGACTTCGAAGCTAGAGTGGAGGCGTTTATGGTCGAGCAAAATAAGGTCAATGCTAGCTTGAAGGCGGGGCAAGACTCTCTTAATACCGTTGTGGCTCAAATATCGGAGCAATTAGCGTTGCTAAATCAGAACACTCAACGATTGCCGGCGCAACCCGAGCAAAACCCATGGAGCAACACCGGCCACATCAATGCCGTAGTTGCCGTTACCACTAGAGGCGGAAAGGATACCACCCCCGCCATGATTCCTACCGAGGAGCCCGTGGAGGAAAGCTTGGATCCAATTGAGCCGGTAGTTGAAGATGATAAGGAGAACGAGCCACAAGAAAAGGAGAAATCTAGAGCGGAACAATTGATCGAGGAGAGGCGCTTCATGCCACCGGTCCCATTCCCCCAAAGGCTCGCTAGAGCGAAAATGGAGAAAAGGCTAGCGAAGTTTCTCGAGTATCTAAGAGGAGTTAGCCTCAATATTCCCTTCCTCGACGCCATCGTGGAGATCCCCACATATGCTAAATTCTTAAAGGACTTGATCTCGGGGAGAAAGAGGAAGGAGAAGATCATGCTAGCCGAGGAGGGCTCTTGGTTCACCAAGAGAGAGAAGGAGCCGGCAAAATTTAAAGATCCGGGGAGTTTTCGGATTCCTTGCACCTTGGGCGGCGTTCCTCTTCAAAAGGCGTTGGTTGATCTAGGGGCTAGTGTGAGCCTCATGCCTCTCTCCATGTTCTTAAGGCTAAACACCGGGACAAAGTTGAAACCCACCGACATGCGCATTCAATTAGCCGATGGACGGCTAACAAGGCCAGTGGGGATCGTCGAAGACATCCCGCTACAAGTCCCGGGGGGAATATGCTTGCCATGTGACTTCGTGATCATGGACGTTAAGGAGGAGGGAGATACTTCATTGATACTTGGACGCCCGTTCCTCGCCACCGCCGGAGTGATTGTCGACGTGCGCGAAGGTACCCTAACTTTAAATGTCGGCAACATCGAGGTGGAGCTTCACATTCCTAAGGCTATGAAGCACATGCCTTACCACGAGGAGCTTGATTACATGGACCTCCTTGATGAGGTAATTAAGGAGGAGATCCCCCACTCTATTGGCGCTCTATTCGATGAAGATTTCGAGGAAGGCCCGGATTTAGGCCAAAATGAGAAGAAAGATGATTCCCCCGACCTCTCCGCTGAAGATGATGAAGGCGACGCTGATGTCGCAAGGATTCGAGAGCTCTGTAAGCTCTCGAAATTAAAGTCTCCAAAGAAAGCCCCTCCGGTACGGAAATCGGCATCACCGGTGAAGCCGTTGACCGGAGCAAATGCTAGCTTGGGGGAGCCTCCCCCCAACACTATTCGAGATGGGAGACCACCGAGGGAGAACACGCCGCCACGTCCAAATCCAAGCGCGCTCCCCGGAAAGTTTGATGGGTGCATCTCATATGCACCAAACATCCCGCATTGATTGAAAATTATAGGGGGTCGAGCTCACGACCTTAAACGAGCGCTTGTCGGGAGGCAACCCGACGGTTTTCGCTTTATTTTCACTTTTTCTTTATTTTCGTTTTAGAAATTTTTAGTGTTTTGAGTCGTTCGCCCAAAAATTTTATGATAACGGGTCCTATTTTTCTTGACAGGAGAGGAGATAGGTAGATCCATCATGAGGAGGATGAACGCGACCATGAGGAGCGCCCCAAGAAGGCGCTCGACGCTTAGGAGGAAGATGGAATCAACTGGAGGAAGAAAGACGGAGTTTAGAGCCCAAACAAAGACAAACAGCAGAACACAAGGCTCACTCGGCCGAGTATACTAGTCACTCAGCCGAGTACATAAGTTCGTCCGGCCGAGCCGCTCACAAACGAGGGAAGTCTGCTGTACCCAACTCTCTGTTTATTTTCCTGATTTCAATATAACTGCTACTCGGCCGAGTATATATTCCCACTCGGCCGAGTAAAACGGATAAACTCCTAGGGCGAGTCTTGCCGAGTAGCTTGAGCCACTCGGCCGAATGGACTTACTCCACTCGGCCGAGGCTGGTAAGGCCACTCGGCCGAAGCGTAAGCGAGGAGAAATTTTCATTGATCTCGCTCGGCCGAGTGGACTAGTCACTCGGCCGAGTCGTAACTTTTATTATATAAGGGGCGAGGGGGGCACATTTTTCGAAACGCAAAAAAAAACCCCAAACAGCCCGACCCTTCAGCTCCCCTCGCCCAATACCCCTCGCTCGCACCCTCACTCGCCCGACCAGCCCGCTCGCGCCGCCGCTCGGCCCGCCACCGCCGGCCGAGCACCCGCCGACGCCTCGCCCGAGTCGCCGCCGGCCGCCGCCGCTCCGATCACCTCAGGTACCCCCTATTTCACCTTTTTCGCCTCTTTTTGAGTATTTTTTGAGGATCCATGTGTTAAACGACCCCCAAACCCAAATCAATTCCTATATCTATCTATGATACCCCTAATGCTCCATACGTTTTGATTATTACCCGTTGATATCTCCATTTCACGCGCAGGTTGTTTTTGGGAGCTTAGGGGAGCCCAGGGGAGCTTCTCGGGACTGATTTGAGCTTCGTGGAGGCGCTGACTTCGCACGCTTCCATTGCTAAGCACTCGCGGCGTGTCTGGGTATACTCCTTCCACTCTTTTACACACACCGCACTTTTTACACTTTTCGGCGCGCTCGGGGCCGATATGCCGCCCCGGACACGGCCGCGGTCAAAGAGAGCTTCCGCCAAGTGGAAGCGGTCGGATGATGTCGGCCCCTCCCACGAGTTGGAGGACTCTCCTCCACCGTCTCCCACACACGCCGTCCACCCAGCACAGCCTGCAGGCCCCGCACACCCCGCACAGCCTGCAGTGCACCCACAGCCCGCACAGCCTCTCCCTGCCGCTGCACATCCACCACCTCCGGCTCCACTGGTCGGGCCGCTCGGGATTACGTTCCGAGACGATGCACACCGCGCCGTCTTCGACCGTATCTCCCAGCGCTCGATCGTACCCTCCAGGTTTGCACACCTCGCTGACCTAGGACGCCTGGGGTACTAGAGGGGATGCTCACGTTGTACGACAACGTGGGCTGGCGAGATTTCTTCCAGGTGTCGGCGGACACGTTCACCCGCCCGACACTTGAGGTTCTGAGTTCGATCGCCCGGACCGACGAGGGATGCTCGTTTCGGTTCATGGATCGAGAGTGCCAGGTCACTCTCGATATGATGAGAGCGTTTTTCTCGTGGCCCGCTGTCCCCGGTGCCGATCGCGGTTACGGCCCCACCCATATCCCCCCACCTTCCTTCGACGCCGGTGCCTTCTGGGCCCGGATTACGGGTCTTCACGCTGCCTTTGACCCTAGTAGGGCCAAGGCCTCAGCCATTGTCCATCCCTGCCTCCGCATTGCTCAGCGCCTTATGGCGACGACCTTTTTGGCCAGATATGAGCCGGGCACGATGTCTACGCCAGAGCTCTACATGCTCTTCGCGATGACACGTCCCAGAGCTCTATCTAGGGATGGCGATGAGCTTGTCCCCGTCGTCGTGATCGATATCGCGGCTTGGTTTTTGGACCGCATCATCGTATCGGTGGGTGCTTGCTCACCGATATGCTGCGGCGGCCTGATCACCTTGCTTGCTCTTATGACCGGCGAGGACTTCCCCGACGACTTGCGACGCGTCCCGGGTCCCACTTCTCTGTCGATAGATGTTATGGCCCGGATGAAGATGCTTCGTCCGCACGGTGAGCGTCACTGGGTCTGGTTGCACGGCCCTTACGGGACCGATTACATGATTCTCCCGAGCCCTGCTCAGACTCAGATTGCACCAGCCCACGTTGACTAGCTCCCTACGATGGATGTTCTCATCCCCGCTGCTTACGTGCTCGAGGCCGAGGAGGCCGAGCAGGCCCACGCTGCCCCTGTAGACCCTGTTGCACACCCTGCCGAGCCTGCTGCACCTGTTGACCCTGTGGCCCCTCAGCCCATACCTGACGTTTCCGCTGCTCCTGACACCTCTGTCGGTGTCGAGAGCACCTCAGCTGAGCCCACTTCCACCACCTCCACCACTTCCGAGGCTGTCACCACCACTCCCACCACCACCACTGGCCCTCTGTCCGTCGAGCCTCTTTGCTCCGCACTCCCCGAGCGCCCATCGACCTTTGTTGAGAGTGGAGAGCCCTTGTTTGCCGCGGTCGTGGAGACCATGGCTAGCATGATCTCTGCTGGGGTTGCGCCTTTTGGTCCACACACTTCCACCCCAGCGGTAGTCACCTCTGTCTCCACCCCTGCTGTATTTTCCGAGAGCGTCGTGGCGTCTGTCCACACTTCTGTGCCACCGACCTCTCTGGCCGCCTCGCTGCCATTTTTGCACTCTTCTTTCGCTGCTGCTGCCACCACTTCTCACCAGTCTGTGCCCCGGCCTCACACTGAGGCCAGGCCCACATTTACGAGTGCAGCACCATTCGTACCCTTCCCCGCTGAGCCCGTCACATACGCGACCCGAGTACGCCAGCCACGCCCTACACAGCCCCGCCCGGTGCGTCCCTCTGCACCACCTCCCCCTGACACTGTACTTCAGAGCATTCGTGCTCTAGAGGGGGCGGTGAGTGGCCTCAGAGGCGACCTTAGGACCCTGTCCTCCATCGTCTCTGCGATGGCTGGCCGCTTCGAGCTGCTACCGCAGATTCATTACTGTCTCACCCAGGTTCTGGAGCGTCTCCCGCGTGTACCCCCACCCACCCAGCAGGTTCCCGCCCACACTTCCACACACACCCGACCTGCTACCACTTCCACACCCACACCCGCTCAGCGGCCTGTCCAGCTACCACCACCACCTCCGCCTCAGGACAGAGACGGTGCAGCACCACCTTCCTAGGCACCCTTGATGCCATCGATTCCTTTTGCCGTTGTGCTGCCCGTTTCTGCTGGGTCCTGATGCCTTTTTGTCCACCCCCCCTCCCCTCACTTATTTTGGGATTCTCTTTTTGATCATATCTTTATATATCTTTTTTGGGAGAGAGGGAGAGTTTTTGGTGCCACTTATATATCTGTATCACTCCTATCTGCGCATGCATCATGTCCGCATCTTATTTTCATTTCTTTATTTTTCTTTTTATTTTCATTTTTCATGCATGCATCCTCACACTCCCCTCGCACTTCTTGTCTCTCGGTGTGCCACACTTTGCACATTGAGGACACTGTGCCATTTAGCTTGGGGGAGTGAGTTCTCACGTTCTTTTTCGATTTGCCACCTTTATTTTTTGTTTTTCACACCAATCTTCACTTTTGCACTTATCTTTTATCATTTTTCTTTTGTTTTTCCATGCATCACGTTTTTCTTATTTTTTCTGTGTGCCGCATTATAAATAGTTCTTTTTTTCCCTTTATCTTTATTTCTTTTTCATCTCATGCTAGAGATGACTTTTCTGTGATGATGATGACGTTGGATTTAGCTTACTCTATATGCATGCTATATTTGTCATGTCTTAGACTTTATTTCTGATATCATATGCTATGACTTGCCTTGCATCTAGAGATAGTAACCCACACTTTTGCCACATGAAAATGGATGAAGTTCTATTATTAGTTGAGTCTGAATATTCATATGTATGCTATCACAGAAAACACACCAAGATTCACGCATTGAATGCTTATATCTGGAGTACTGATTTCTTTTTCTTATATCACTTCTATATGCATGAATTGTACACTTCACTTCAGGATGATTGAATGATGTTAGCTATGATAAATCTGGATTAGTTAGCTTTTTTGTGATCGAAACTGAGTAGATTAGATTACCCTGCTGAAGTTGTCGTGCATGTCTTATAGAGTGAACCGAGAGTTATATCTATTTCTTTCTCCACAAATCTTGAACATCATTTCTCTACTTTTATAATCATTGGTGAATCTCCCCTTAGCGATTCTATTTTATGGCATTTCCCCCGCTACTAATTCCCAGCTCCAAATCCCTTATTCTCTAAAAAAAATAAAAGAGAGAAGAATATTCTTGTATACCATTATCTCTCTTTGAGTTGGGATCGTTGTGTATATATGCTATATTGAAAAAAAAACAAAAAAAAAGAGAGAAAAGAGGAAAAATCCTCAATAAAAGATCCCATCTCACTTTCTTCCCTTCTTCTTTCTTCTTATTACATTTGGAGCTATATAAAAATGGGGATGTGAATATTTTTTAAGCCACCACGCTTATAGATAAGCTTGGGGGAGGGGATCCATTGATGTGTGAGAGAGTGACTACTTGACGTTGCACGACAACCTAGGCTAAGTAATATTCTATACTCGGTGAGATTATTTCTAGCTTTACGAAATCCAGAAATCTAAGCCTAGCGTTCATTTCATGAAATCCATACTTTTCTATTCTCTCTATTCTATTGTGTGATACTCTTATACTCCTGATAGAAAGCATTCAATTGAAAAGTGTGTGATCTGTGATTTGTATACCGCTTTAAATGATTCAGACGATGTTAATTTTAGAATTATTCCGTTTTTCATGATTATATCGTTGTTCGTGGGTTTTCCGTTTCTATTTGCACTATTATACTATGATATCAGAATAAAATCTTTTGACATGAGTTTTTCATTCGGTGCATGATATATGAGTAAGTGAAACCCCCGTCCTGAGAAAATGATCTAGTAGCCTACCTCTTCGCTTCTCTCTCTCTTCTTTATTTTCATTTCGTTTTCCATTCTTCTCCGTTTTTCATTTTTCATTTTTTCGCCATTTTCGTTTTCCAAATTCCACCGGGTTCGCCATTTACTTATCTTCCTCGAGGACGAGTAAGAGGCAAGCTTGGGGGATTTTGATCACTCCTTATTTTACACCTTTTTCCCGCATGTTTGCATGCCATTTAGATCGCCCAAATCATGTTTTTCACGATATATCGATGATATTGCGATGCTTTTCACGATTTGTTGTTTTTGTCGCATTTCAGGTGATTTGGCGCGATTTGGAGTGATCTCGAGATGCGCTTACTCCAGAGGGTTACCGACGACCTCCCCGAGGGGTATTTTGCTGTTGGAGAGGAGCGGAAGAAGAACGGACGTCGCAAGAGCGACGAGGAGGCCAAAATAAGCAGATTGGGCATGTTTAGTGTCCCACTTGGCCGAGTGGAGGAGCCACTCGGCTGACCAGCGAGACACCGCTCGGCCGACCAGATCAGACACGATTTACCTGTGCACTCGGCCGAGCGACGGAGACCACATCGGCCGAGTGAAGACATCACGTCCGCCCGAGTGGCGCCCAGACGAAGCCCTTCAAAAATCTCCAAGTTTCTGTTTTTCGGCTGCCTGAGCTTCAGAAGACCCACTCGGCCGAGTGGAGAATCCTGTCCGCCCGAGTACAATGAAGCCATCGGCCGAGTGACGACAACTCACTCGGCCGAGCCGCCCCTGAAGTAGAGACCCCTGAAGGCCCCGACTTACTGGAAAATTACAGGGTTTCTCACTCGGCCGAGCGACCTTTGTCACTCGGCCGAGTGCGACGCGCTGCCTGTAGTGAAAATTGCGGAAAACAGGCTGCGCAGGGGTATTTTGGTCACAGTTTTTGGACGATTTTGGGGGCTATTTAATCCCTGTTTTAACCCTAGTTTTAGAGAGCTTCTCCTTAGATTTTTTGCAGCTTTTTAGATTAGCTTTTTAGTTTTATTCTTGAGATTGGAGAGGAGAAAAAGTTTGATTTTTGTTGGATTAATTGAAGAACTCCATTGGTTTGTCTTTCTCTTCTCTAAAAATTCTATTTTTATTGCATATCTCAATATTGTGATGAATTCTATTGCTTATTTCATTGATTATTTTTGTGATCTTGCTATGAATTGTGAGTAGTCGCCACGTCTTGGGGCGTGGGGATGAACCCTACAAGCCCAACTTCATATTTGTGATGAATTAGTAGAAATCTTGCTAGAATTGATATCTAGGGATTAGGTTGGGATCAATTTACTACGGTTAGCTAGGAGTTCATACCGATCGGGATTTGCAAGAGATTGGATCCCGATTCGATAGGAAACCCTAGAAATCCGAATTGGGTTGGAATCGAATTTCCGTAGTATCGGTTTGCAAGAGATTGGACCGATACTAGGGTTTCCGGTTGCAATTCCGTGCCAATACCCGTTTGCAAGAGATTGGACGGGTAGGAACTATCCCAATCTAGATCGCGAGCCGAGTTTGCAAGAGATTGGGCTCGGTGCGCGATTGGACGATGATGTTGATCCTAATGCTAGCTTTCCTAGGCTAGGGTTTGCAAGAGATTGGACCTAAACCTAGGATATCTATAGACCGGCAACAGCGCGAGAGCGTGAGCTTGGTTCTACATTCAGTTGTAACTAGTCCATCCAAAATCTCAACCTAGCAATTTTGAAACCGACGAACCACATTTATGAGATACGGTGAGTAGCGGGGATTCCCCATTCCCTAGACGTTCTTTATTTGATTTGATATTTCCGCACTTTGTCTGACGATTGTGACAGGATCGCCAAAGGCAAATCTTTCTTCTTGAATAGCCAGGGTGATTGTAACAAGCACGGTCATTCGTCCTCCCTGTGTTCGATATCCCGCTCGCTGCTACACCGTGCACTTGCGGTAAAACTACAACCGTTCTTTAGGGTTACGTCCCGGAGCGATCACTCACTTAGCTACGGCCTCTTCTATATCTTAAAAGAAGAGGAAAGGCAAAGTGACTGTGGCATTAGGATCGTAGAAAAGCAAAAGGTCCTCAATAAGGGGAAAAAGGAAATGAAATGATTTTTCTGTAAGGACGCTTCTCATGTCAAGAAAGACTGTGCAAAATATCACGCTTGGCTCGTGAAAAAGGGTAAGTCTTTCTCTCTTATTTGCACTCAAATTGCAATGGTTTCACTTCATAGATATACTTGGTGGTTTGATTCTGGTGTCACAACTCACGTAACTATATCTTTACAGGGTTGCCTGACCTACTGAGGCCTAGTGAAGATGAAAGATACGTCTTTATGGGAGCTGGAGACCGAGAGGAAGTTGTAGGCATAGGGACTTTTAGATTGTTATTATGTATTGGATTTTATTTAGAATTAAAGAACACTTTAATTGTACCATCATTTAGAAGGAATTTAGTTTCAGTTCATGTTCTTGACAATGAATGCTATAATTTGTCTTTTGGCAACGGGAGGGGAAATTTGTTTCTAAATTCTAAATGTGTTGGAACTAGTACTTTGTATTATAATGATAATATATATAGGCTTGATATGGTTGGCAAAAAAATATGAGTCCCAAACAATTGAAACCAGAAGCATAAAACGTAAAATGCCAAATGAGAATTCTTATTCGTTATTGCACAAGCATTTGGATCATATATCAAAAAGGAGAATTTATAGACTAGTGACTGATGGAATTCTCGATGAACTTGACAAAACAAATAATATAGAAATATGTGTTGAGTGCATAAAGGGAAAAAAACAACAAACAAGAGAAACATAAGGGCTGAGAGAGCTCAGAACGTCTTAGAACTAATACATACCAATATTTGTCGACCATTCCCTATAGCTGCTTGGAATGGTTAGCTGTACTTTATTACATCCATTGACAATTTCTCTCGTTATGGTTACCTCTATTTGTTACATAAGAAGTCACAGGCTTTGGATGATTTTAAGTTTTTAAAAGTTGAGGTTGAAAATCAACTTTGAAAGACAATTAAGTCTGTCAGATCAAATCGTGGTGGTGAATACTATGGTCGATATAACGGATCAAGTGAACAACGTCCATGTCCATTTGCGCAATACTTAAAGGAGTGCGGGATCGTCCCTCAATATGACATGCCAAGCTCTCCCAGCATGAATGGCATGGCAGAGAGACGAAGTAGAACCCTTGTGGATATGGTGAGGAGAATGATTTCTCATGCAACCTTGCCTCAATCCCTCTAGGGTGATGCGCTAAAAACTGCAGTCTATATCCTCAATCGTCTGCCAACTAAAGATACTAACAAGACCCATTATGAATTGTGGACATGCATAAAACTTGTCTTGAAGCATTTACGAGTATGGGGATGTCCATCTGAGGCTAGACCATATAGGCCAAATGAGAAAAAGCCGGAATGAAGAACAATTAGTAGCTATTTTGTGACATATGCCAAATCATGGGGTTATAAATTCTACAATACCAAGGTAAGAACATTCTTTGAGACGAGAAATGTTCGGTTCTTTGAGGATGTTGAATGGGGGGGGGAGATAATGATAATGACTTCGCTTTTGAGGAGGATTCAACAACACCCTCTCCTTTAGTTGTGGCGAATTATGACCAGGTTTTTATTCCTGGCATAATTTCCTGCAATATCCAGTACATACAAGTGAAGTTGGCGAACCTTCCACCCATCAAAATGAAGTTCCTCAAATAGTAACTCAAGAGGAACATCAAAATAATGAAGTTCCTCTTCCTTAAATAGTGACTCAAGATGAACCTCAAAATCAAATTCAACCTCAAGATCAAACTCAACACCCTCAAATTCAAGAAGAAACATTGCCTCTACGGAGATCCACGAGAGAAAAGAGAAGTGCAATATCAAGTGACTATATTGTATTTCTCAATGAGCATGAAGTAAACGATGGTCCAGTGGGAGATGACATAGTCACCTTTCACGAAGCGATCGAATGTTCAAACTCTCGAAAATGGATCGAAGCCATGGGTGAAAGAATTCAATCCATGAAGGATAATGATGTTTGGGATCGTGTCCCATTACCTAAAGGAGTGAAACCCATTGGTTGTAAATGGGTGTACAAAACCAAAAGAGATTTACACTGTAATTTGGAAAGATATAAAGCACGTCTTGTCGCAAAAGGATTTACTCAAAGGGAAGTCATCGATTATAAAGATACTTTCTCTCCTGTTTCATCGAAAGACTCCTTCAGGACCATAATGGCACTTGTGGCACATTTTGACCTGGAGTTACATCAGATGGACATAAAGACAGCCTTTCTCAATGGAAACATTGAGGAGACCATCTATATGGTGTAACCAAAAGGGTTATCTCCAAAAGAAGATACCTGTTTGGTGTGCAAACTAAAAAAGTCTATCTATGGGCTCAAGCATGCATCTCATCAATAGTACCTTAAATTTCATCAAGTTGTTATCTCATTTGATTTTGAAACCAACATTATTGAAGATTGCGTATACTATAAGTTCATTGGGAGTATGTTCATATTTCTTATGTTATATGTGGATGATATATTGCTGACCAGTAGTGATGTAAAACTTCTTCAGGATACAAAGAAATTTATATCAAAACATTTCGATATGAAAGATCTTGGAGACGCCTCATATGTGTTAGGAATCTAAATTCATCATGATCGTTCACGAGAAACTCTTGAATTATCACAAAAGGGTTACATCGAAAGGATACTGCAAAGGTTTGGCATGCAAAACTGTAGGCCACATGACACACCCGTGCCAAAAGGAGACAAATTCAGTCTAAAGCAATGTCCAAATAATAATATTGAGGCCAAGTATATGGAGAATATCCCATATGCATCAGCAGTAGGAAGTCTCATGTATGCGCAAGTCTGCACCCGACCAGATCTTACATTTATAGTGGGAATGCTAGAAAGATACCAAATCAATCTAGAAAGAGAACTTTGGGTAGTAGCCAAAAGAGTCTTTATATACTTGCAGAAGACGAAAGATTATATGCTCACATATAGGAGGTCAGATAATCTTAAGATCGTTGGATATTCTGACTCCGACCTTATTGGATGCCAAGACAATAGAAAATCCACGTCTGGCTACGTTTTTCTACTGGCTGATGGTGCAATTTCGTAGAGAAGCACTAAGAAATCTCTCATTACTTCCTCTACTATGGAGGCATCGTTTGTTGCTTGCTACGGGGCATCAAATCATGCAATATGGCTGTAAAACTTTATTTTGGGACCGCGAATTGTCAACGGCATTGAAAGTCCACTCAAGTTATATTGTGAAAATTGGGCATCAGTCCTGTATTCTAATAACAATAGGAGCTCGTCTAAATTTAGGCATATAGACATCAAATTCCTAGTTGTGAAGGAAAGAGTTCAGAGCAGTTTAATAAGTATTGAGCATATAAGGACAAACTATATGGTTGCAGATCCGCTCACTAAGGCATTAACACCATCGGCCTTTTATGAGCATGTGACTCATATGGGTGTTATCAATTTAGATGCCATTTGAACAGTGGGAGTTTATCTATGTTGTCTCTCCAGGTTAATTCTTGTTTGTAATGTCATGACATTATTTATCGATTATTATAATATTCAGCTCATTCAGTTATTATTATACTCTGAACTCCGATCTTATATGATTATTTTCAGTTGGACCAGTTAGAAATAGACTTGCATAGATCACTTAGCATGTAATTTCCATGCCACACATCCATACTATCTATGTCATTTAGTTGAATTGATACTTGTGATCAATGTGGGTTTAGTTGTGTGAAATTTAGCAACGACTGCTCCTTTGGTTTCTGTATTAATAAAACTAATGGACAAAATGTTTTAAATGACTTAAATTCAGCTATGTACACACATTTAGTTTTTACAGGGTAATTATGTGTGATATTTAGAACGAGCTGTTTATACACATGGCTATGTAGTCCAAGTGTGAGATTGTTAGAATTGTGGACTTCATACCATTTGTATATATACTTGTATATGCATTTGGGCATGTGGACGCACACGTATTGCATTAATTGTCACATATATATTACTAATTATGTATTACGAACCTAATTGTAATGATCTAATAAAGTTTTATGGTCCTGTTCAATTAATATAACTGTGGGGACTTATCTACAAATGTGTGGAATTCCTGGGGTAATTACTAATTTATGATGGGCTAATTAGTAAAAACCCATTTATATAAATAAAGGGGTGGGTCCCTTGTTAATGTACGTGATTTTTCTTTACGGTTTCTCATTTAAAAAGTGCATAAGACAAAAAGAGAGAAGAAAGGGCTTCCCATCTCCCTCTCCTCATTCGTACGATCAACAAGAAGATCTATACCCGGATTTATTTTTCTTCTTCTTCATGGATTCTGGTACTGTTCCGCATTCATTCTTTTCAAACAATCTCTATGCAAGGAGATTTCATGAATTTTTAAAGTTCTTTAAGCAAAAACTCTTAAAGTGAGCAAGCCCATCTCAGCTGTTCGATCTGATCGGATAGCTCATATCTCCCCACCATCAGTTGGCCCATCACATGAGGTCCGCGAGCAGCAAGTCAGGAGAACCCCAGTTATCATCATCATCTCGTGATCAACTTAGACCCCTACCCATCTCCCTCATGCGATCAACTCTCACCCCATCCCTCTTCCTCGTGCGATCAAGTCACGAAATCCCAGCCATGATCCTCAGTCCCCAATCCCCTGCTTCTAACCTACTGTATGCTCCCCCCAAGCCCTAGATCGAGGGCGATCCCAGAAACCTAGGCCCTAGATGGATCCTCCAAAACCTCAAAACCCTAGCGATCCTTCTACAATTGAGGACGAGAGATGATGATGATTTTTAGTAATATTTTCTAATAATATTTCTGGGTTTTGTTTATTTGGGTCAGATGGATGAAATGTCAAAACACCTTGGGTCGGCTTGAAAATTGGCGGGTTGGGATTTTAGAGGGTGGAGATCAAAATGAACTGCTTGGGTTGTCCAAAAAAGAAGGGGGTCATGGAGTTTTTGAGACGTATATACGGCTTTGCTGCATATGGCATATGTTTCCCATTATTCTCATATGTATGTATGTATGTATGTAGAGGTTGACTAGGATACATTCAAATGGATCAAACATGCGTATCCTTCCATATGAAATTTAAAATTAGGCAATCTTGAAAATCCATTTCTTTGATGTGATCTAACATGAAAGTTTCTCTCCTAGAGCGGTCAAAATTGTTGAAATTAAGCTACATATTATTAATAGTAGATAAATAAAAAATCTTGTGAAATCTATTTTATTTGCATATCCAACATATCATTGAAATTTTTAGTGGTTTTATGGTAATTGAACTTTTTTCACTATCTAAATCGAGGACAAAAAAGGCCTAGGGTTCACCGAATTTTGGTGCTTTGGGGTGTTAGAATATGAAGATCAACTTGAGTGGCACTAATCTTCCAAAAAGCATGTGAAAAGTGGACTTTTTGATCGCCATAAGAGATGACTTTCTTCTATGACACCTTATTTCTCGTATCACACACACGCACGCACGCACACATGCGCGCGCGCACACACACACACACACACACAATGTTCAATAAGTTTAACTTGTAGGAGTCACAACTTCTTGATCAGATGTCTGATTTATGTGATATTGGTGTTGTTAGAAGGTTGATGGAGTGAGTTTTATCTTTATATACCTTAGCAACTCCCAAGTCTTCTCATCTCGATATGCACTTCAACATGTAGGTGACCACCTAGGAGGCCTTCATCTTGGCACATATATACTGACCTCTCCAAGGTCTTCATCTCAGTGCACACTTGAACTTGTAGGTGGTGACTTCCAAGTATTTGAGTATGTTTGGGTGATTGGTAACCTGATTTGTTTCATCAAGCTCCCAGACCAATGCAGAGCTGGGGGCATACCGAATGCATTATGACAATTTCAAAAGATGTTTGGGAACAAACGAGGAGGATTGATACCAGAGCAGAGTGGGTCAGATATATGTGTAGTTTGTTCCCAATATAACATCTGAAGTTGGGTAGGAGCATGGCTCTACAAAAATATCGCACGCTAAACTCCCAAGTATAGGAGGTCACTAAGTAGTAATTCCTAGTGAGCCTAGGGTTGAACATAGAGACAACTTGTTATGCTTAATGAAACAATGGTTAATCTAAGGAAAATGATCAATGTAGGTAACACAACATTTTAGGGTGAAGATTTGTTAATTGAAGATTGTTGTGAATTAAAATGAAAACTAAGTAAAGTGAGGGAAGTCAGGCAGGAGTGTTCACAATGTAAGAAGCTTGTGTGGTGCATGGTTCATTGAGATGGTTAATCTTGTGGATATCATCTCGATGTATAACTCAACTTATCTTCCGGTTACAGCATGACAAATCGAAAGATATTGTATTTATACACAAACTTAAGTGCAAAATGTAGTGGATAAATCATCAAAACAATAGTCATGCAAGCACATTGAGATTCCTTTAGGTTTCTCTTCCCTTTTGGGGTTTCCCGCATGGGTCTTAGTAAACATCAATATGAGTTGATGATCTATTATAAATAAGCATTAAACATGCAAGAGAATGAAGATCCAAAGCTTAACACATCATCAACTACATATACACCACATAAGGGAGAGCTTAGCTTCTCATCACAAATAAAAATGACATTTTTAATCTCAAAAATATCAGTCAATGGTTCAAACACAAGATCAAAGTTACAATAAGAAAGAAAAATAAAATCTTTGATCCAAGAAGACCCCCTTTGTAAATGAAAGCCAGCTCAAATCCTTCCCACATTGGTGTGCTCCATCCCTAATCTTCTTCTCCATTGGCCAATGAAAAATCTAATGAAGGTTCTCCCTTAAACCTAGAGAGAATAGGGCTTTTATAATCCCCTCTCAGATACAAGCCACACCCTTGGATCTATGATCAATGGACAAGATCTTTCAAGCTTAAGTTGTAGATTCGGGTCGGGTTGAAGAAATCAGTTGCCAAAAATCGCTAAAAGAAGACAGCTTGGCGATGTGTTCATCGATCACACATATGGAGCGGAAGCTCCAGACGTCTGGTTGCTTAGTCATTCCACGTGTGTAAGTCGCATCGCCAGCCATCTGATGTGCTTGTAACAGGCGTCTGATCCTATCTGGCCGTTGGGCATTTGATGGTGGGGTCAGACGTATGTGAGCTCTAGTCCAGGTGTCTGGCTGCTTGGGGTTCTAGCTCGAGTTGCAACGATCAGTCGTCTGCTGAAGGGGTGCCAGGCATCTGATGGTCGATTAGATGTCTCCATTGTCTTCTTCTGGCATCTAGTGGCACTGTATCATCTTCTCCTCACCTTTCTGTTTTCTATGCCACATTTTACCTAGACAGTTTGATCGTCTGGTGTACACTTTCCAGATGTCTGAAGTGATGTCTGGTTGATGTGCTCCAGACGGTTGGTGAGTCTCGAAGTTGTTACCATCTGAAATCTGATATGCCCGATGTCTGGTATTGATGGGCTAGACGTCTGGTCTCACAAATTCCCTAAATTTTGCATTAAATCTCTGAAAATTATATAAAAATAAGCATTGTGTTCAGAAAATCATAACATTCACATTGGAAACTATGGAATGAAAAAATAATCTACAGAGATGGTTTTTATGCATAAACAAGTAACAAGCCCTAATTTCACAAGATATTCTAAACACACACACACACACACACACACACACACACACACACACATAAGGGGCTAAATGAATAATATATATGCACAAAATACAAGCACATAATGGGGAAAGTATGCAATATTTCTCCTCAATCAGAGCACTGCTCCTAAGAGAACAACTGAGGATAGACAGGAGGGTACTTATGCAAACGATTGTTCACCTGATATATTCCAATGCGCTCACGGGCAGACATAAAGCTGGGGGTGCATTGAGTGTGCCGTAGTAATGTCAAAAGATGTTTGGAGGTAACGAGGTAGGAAATATATCAATGTGCAATGATTGGGTATTTGTGCATAAGCTCAATAGGCACGTGAACTTTTAGGTGGCCACATCTGAAGTTTTCTCATCTCAGTAGGCACTTGAACCTGTATGTGACTAATGAGTGTTTATTGTATATATATTTTCCTCTTTTTATGCACATTTTACACCCTTTACTTTGTCATTCTTCCCCGTTTTGCCCGTTTTGTTTTCTACTTTGCTTTTGTGGTCCCTCATATGCTTTCCAGGAAATATATGCTGATTAGGGACCATATGGTATGAATTTAGCACAATAGAGTGAAAGAAGCGAAGCCGGGAGATCAAAATGCACAAACGGGAAAGATTTGTGAAGGACTGAGATCCACGCGGCCCACGTCAAGCTGATACAAACGACCACGTCCAAGACCACTAGAACATGAAGATTAAAGACAAATGACACGGCTGTTTTGATGCCAACGTGGTCATCGAGGCCTTATTCGATGCGGTCGCATCCCTAACGACGCGACCGCATCACTGTAGCCTCTGTGCCTCCATTTTATGCAAGGGAACGACGCAATCGCGTCATTTTCGACACGGTCGCATCAAATTGGTTTCTAAGGCCACCTGGTCGCCGATCTGGGAGTAGTTGAGGGCCTTTTTGTCATTTTGGGCGTTTGTATATAAGCACATCTTCTTCCTCTAGCGAACCCATCTCTTATTTTAGCAGTTTTAAGGGTTTATGAGGCTGTGTAAGAATTTCATAACTCTTCTATTCTGTTATTTTAGTTATTCTAATTAGTTTCCATTGTAATAGTTTAGATTTCTTTTAATAGAAGTTTTCTCTTGTTATTGCTATTGTGAGTTTTGCCTTCTATTGCTTATTGAATCTGAATCCATGGCTTTCATCACTTACCCAATGCTAGGAATCGCCTCTATTGCAATGGGTAGTGAGTAGTTTTCATCTAGGGCAATGGTTTGAACCCCATTGGATTAGAGCCATGGGTTGGATAAAGTAATTAACTAAATTGTTGGGCTGATTGAGATTAGGGATATATTAGAATGCCGATTATCATCGTAGATTTGACCCCCACCCTTCGGGGTGATCGGATTGACCGTCGACGAGAGTCGGGACCAATTCGGGGCTTCGATCCCTACGATGATCATGTTATCAGTGTGGCCGACGAGAGTCGGGTACCGATTAGAGCCCTCCTAATATAGGTCTAATCCCCAAACGCCACTGTGGTCGGGAGGAAGATTGGGGATGTTCGTCGAGTGTAATGCACCTGACGTATACAGATGTATCTACGAGAGTCAACATCGGTATCGATTAGGTATGCCAATCATAGCATCGTGAGAGCGGGGGGAGGGGGGGTAGAAGATGACATAAGGGAATACCCTATCATGCACCGCGAGAGTGGGGGATATGGAAATTCCCTTAGGTTAGATGACCTCTCTCGAGTCCCAATGAACCAAATAACCGGTTAATTACTAGTCTTATCCTAACTCTAGTCCAATGGTGGGGATTCCCCCACGCCCTAGAGCTTTTTATCATTTGATTCACCCCTTTCTAATTCGCCCTCCAACCACCAATCCGATGGCATTGCTTTCAAACAAAGATCCATAATCAGTACTCATTGACTGCCTCCCTGTGTTCGATCCGTAGCTACACACGACACCATACGCTGCGGTATTAATATTATCAGCATCTGCATAAATGGACAAGCTTTTTGGTGCCGTTGTTGGGGAGGCACAACATGATATCGATTTTAGTCTTTATTAATAGACTACGTGTTTTTGTTTATTTTGTTCATATCTCTTTTTGTTATTGATTCTCGGTGCTCTTGATGTTTTTCCTCTTTGTGACTCTTTGGCATGCACAGGAGATCTCACGGTGTTGCGAACTTGCGTTTGCTAGATCTTGAGATTGAGGCCACTGTAAGAAGACTTAACGTCGAGAGGAGAAGGAGACTAACCCTTGAATCAATGGCGGAGATACACAACCCCGCGAATGGTCCTGAACCACTACCTCTGCCGCCACGTAGATCACTCTTGGACTACTCCATGCCCTTCAATGGGTCGACATCTAGCATCCATAGGCCATTGGTGGAGCCCAACAACTTTGAACTAAAGCTGTCTTTGATCGATTACGTTCAAAGAGATCAATTTTCAGGAGCTTCCATGGAGAACCCAAACGACCATCTCAACAACTTTTTGGAGAAGATGGATACTCTGAAGATGAATGACGTCACCAACGACGCCATTAGGCTAATACTATTCCATTTCTCTCTTAGGGATAATGCAAAGGATTAGCTTAGAAACCATAGTCCCAACACCTTTACCACATGTGATAGTTTATCTCTTGCGTTTCTGACTAAATATTTCTCTCCAGGAAAAACAGTAAAAATACGCAATGAGATTACAAACTTCAAGGAGCAGGATTGAGAGTCCTTGTATGAAGCCTGGGAGAGATTTAATGACCTTCAACGAATCTACCCAGCACTACGGTGTACCTGATTGGTTGCCTATCCAGACTTTCTACTGTAACGATCTGCTCTCCAGGATACCCGGGAAGTACGAATCCATTCCAAGTATTCCGAGTGCAACGTAGAAAGAGAGAAAGGAAGAGAGAGTAAAAAATAAAACTGTAGGTCACTGCGCACGTGCTAGAAAGTACACGTAAAGCTCTAACACAGAAATATTACAGATAACTACACAAGTACAAACATTTTATTTTATTAATACAATGAAATATCTTTTACATACATCATCTCTCAACTGAGTACAAAAGAAGTAAACAAGAAAATCCTCCAAAGAACCCAAAAGGAAAACACTCACACTATGTACAAGTATACTCACTCTCTAACTACCCCTGGAAGAACAATTGGATTAAACTATCCTCTGAGGCTCCATCTCTGAGTAAATTCCTGAGTCTTGCTCTGCTCCTAAACCTGAAAAAGTGAATGGGACACGTCAACGCGTGACCTAGTAGGATTCCTAACTAAGCTAGGTAGGAACCAGTTTAGAACCGGACTACCTATTTAAGAAGGATGGTCTTACAATTAAGGGTCAAAGTGCATAAAAAGTATTCACAACATGATATGTAAGCATTAAAGAAGAACTTGTAAACACGCATAAGTTATCATCTTATAACATGCAAGTGCTGGAGGTACGCAGGAGAACATATTAACATGAGATAGTAACATTGAATTTAATAGAGGAACAAGTAAACAGAAGATAACAACATTTACCATTTGAAAGGCAATTAATTTAAATTATCAATTCACATGTTTGGGAACCCGTGTAAATCGTATGATACTTAAGGAGCTGGACTTCATTCATGGTGGGTGAATAGTGGTACCTCAACCAGCGACACGGGCATTGGAGGGGCCTCTCGTAACTCCCCACCCGAACGAAGCAAGGTACGGGAGTGAGACAATTCTCGGTTTTATGGCAAAACGGAGGAAACCATTCTATCTCATGCTGCATCACGAGTACATCCATGGGCATCTCTAACCCTGCACACTCCCCCTGTCGGCAGGCAGGAGTGCGAGTGAGACTCAAGCTACATCCACACTTAGCCAACTTGCTCAGTAGTGCAAGTGGGAGCCTCAGTTGTGTCTGCTCCTTAAGACCTATTCTTTACATGTGTCCCCCCAAAACCATTTCTAAAGTCTCACCCATTTCTGAATGGATCGAGAACTTCGGATTCTTATTCTCAGTCTCACTCTTACTTTCATTAGTTCATAACATTGTTACTTTAGTGGTCTCAACACCACTTTCATGTTTTCAGATGGATATCCTTACATATGCATTCATCGCTATCATATATTTCTTTTTTAGTTTCCAAGATGTTATACAGTTCACATAATAAACGTCAAATATTAATAACAATATGAACCATTGATTTCATACCCACAATATGGATTACTGAAATATAAACTGTACAACATTCTTGACATAATAACGACATAATGAAGAGCAACACCTTAACATAGTCTATCAAACGAGTAAATTGAATTAAGATTAGCATGTGTTTTAATACTCACAACATCATGACAGTTATAAAATGAATAACGAT
Organism: Scilla litardierei; assembly: GCA_030789695.1. Lineage (NCBI taxonomy): Eukaryota > Viridiplantae > Streptophyta > Magnoliopsida > Asparagales > Asparagaceae > Scilla > Scilla litardierei. The sequence continues at coordinate 72,652,304 of CM061139.1, forward strand.
GAAATAATAAAATTAGATTTCTTGCAAAACTGGGGAAAACTAGGTCATACGACCGTATGGAATTATAGATGAAGGAAGGGAAGACCCATACAGCCCTATGGTGAAGTCCATATGGCCGTATGGACTAGAGGTGAGGAAAAGAGGACATGCTGCTGTTCGGCTCGAGGGTCACCTTCTCCACACGGCCGTATCGTGAAATCCATACGTCCGTTTGGATTTAAGTTCACTGAGAAGTAATGAGCACACGACCGTATGGTTTAGATCATACGGCCGTATGGTTTATAATGACATGGTGGAATGAGATTTCATACGGCCGTGTGGAGGTTGTTTTCAATGGAGTGGCTCACACAGTCGTACGGTGCTGCCATACGGCCGTGTGGCTCATATGACCGTATGGTGTTGCTATACGGCCGTGTAGTTTGTTCTGCTATCAATTTCGACAGCAACGAGAGTGAAAAATCTTACCCGATTTAAACTAGATTCTATCTAACTTGGTTAGGATCCTACTTGAGATGTCCATCTAAGTTCTGGGGCCATTATTCTCCTTGAAGACCCCAACAATCTCAAGGTTCTCCTCCATTAGTGAAGGAATTAGGGCTTGGGCTTGAAGAAGACGGTGAAGTAGTTGTGATGGGAAAGTGGTATCTTGGTCGAGGACATGGAGGAGTAGATATTGTGGAGGGGTTCGGCCAGAGAGGATGAGTTGGGTTCATGCTTGTGTGAGGAAGGAGATGGAAGCTTGAGTGGTTCCTTTTTTTGGGTTCCCAGGGTTCTGGCGTAAGGGAGAAGAGAAGAGATAGGCTGGCTTCTTTTCTTTCCTTTATGTTTTCCTTTTTCTTTTAAATTATTAATCTCCACTCTCCATCTCATCTTCCACTCTAAACAAAGGCCAAGTGCCCACTTGATGTGGCCTAGTGTGGTTAATGGTGTCATGTAAATAGAATATGTGTCACTCTAAGGTTTTTCTAACAATTCCAATTTAGGAAAAATTGAAATACTTAGATAATACTATATACCCTCACAATATACTATGTATCTTCATCCATATACTTCTTTATAATACAAATGATGTTTAAAATTATTTAAAAAATAATTTTTGGCTTTATAAAATTAAGGAAAATTATTGAAAATACCCACTATATTAATACATCGAATATGTCCAAAATACGTATATTATACTCGTATTAATGAATACGGGGTATTACATTTTACCCACCTTAAAAACAAATTCCATCCTCGGACTTTTTGGTTAAGGTTCTAATATAATGTTGCTAGGTCCAAGGGTCTAACCGGATCACACACAACTATCTAAAGATCTAGGGTCGTTCTACCCATGGAATTTAAACATACTACACATATTCTAGTCACATATAACTATATGCATCACATGATCTAGGAAATACATACACACCCTAGTATGCATATACCATATTTTATGCAAGTCATAGTTTTTACAATACACACATATATATACAACATATACACATTAAACCCACTATTTAGATACAAGTACTTTCAAGTCCACATATACAATTACCTCATATCTACATCTAACCACATATAATATATTATTCATATGCTAACATTGTCTATCTACATCTCCCTACTAATCATATATATATATACACACACACACACTAGTATATACCCGTGCCCAAGGGCACGGATCATTTAAATATCACCCCCTCAAAATATTAGACACCCTAATTTTAAGCGAACAGAAATAATTAAAGCGCAATAATTATTATGACCCCCCTCAAAATCTTAGTTCACCAAATTTTAGGTCCCCACCAGAGAATTTAGTTCCGACATTGTTTATTTAATTCTAAATAAAAATGTAAGCCCACGCCAAAATGATTCCAACAAAACAGAATATAATACATGACAAAAAAGGGGGAAACATAAATCGAGAAAAAAAGAGAACAGACCATGATGGGCATAGATATAAGTAGTTCTCCTGCCATTGTTGTTTCGGGTTCTTTAGCCATCTAAGTGACATTGGCAACAATTGAAAACTTTCTTGTTAATTGATGGTCCATTTGGTTCATATGAGACCATAACATGTCATGTTTCTGGAGTTCATAGGAATTGTTGCATTTTTGAAGGAAAATTCATACAATAATTTGATCATATACTCTACTATTTTTGAGCGTATGCATGGATTCTTAACAGAGAAGCTTATGGTGGAGAATTATTTTCATGGCCTATGTATGGTTATGATGAGGTCTTGAAACTTATAGAAATATGTTTGCACATATTACCATTTACCACACGTCGTTCCTTCAAAACATCAATCATCAGTTGACTGAAGATTATGATGGCCTGAATAATTGAATAATAATTGGTGGTGGCTATGGAAATTTGTTACTTATCATTAAATTGCATGCATAAGTATTTGATGTTCATTTAACAATTAAAGAAACATTCTGATAGAAGCCCATTTCATATAGAATGCAAAGTAAAGAAATCTCAGGCTGGCAAACAAACATCGCCTTAATAAAATAACAAAGTCAATAAAGTAATCAAGTAGGGTGCAGATTATGTGAGTTTTAGATATGATCAGCTTTACAAAGTTTGGATGTGGATTCTTAAAGATGTTAATGGATGTTACCAGAAAGGTTTTCATTTTTGAATTTTTTTAAAAAAATAAATCTTACTTTAGCTCATGAGAGAGATAAAAATGAGAGGAAATCGAAGTTGGGTAAATAATAGTCATTCTAGATGTTTAGGGGATATGCATTTCATGACTGGCTGTAGTGATGTTTGGAGTGATTTGAGAATTATATAGCTGGTTTATTTGAGCTTTGATCATGATTATATATTTGATAGATAAGGTTTTCAGAGGGCGAAAAAATGTATTGCAGGACAATTATATTTAGAGAAGGTTTTTTGTAAAATTTCTGTTGGCATTCTTCTTATTAAGAAGATTCCTAAATCTATCGGTTGTACCTATTTGCTTGGGGTCATTTGCGTCCTCATTAGAATTGCATTGGTGTTTGAAATAATTAGATTGTAGTTACTATGGTTTTGGATTTGAATTGGGAGGAGAGACAAATCCGTGGTGTTTAATTTGAATAAGCATGTTTAGCATAAAGCGAAGACCCAAATATAATTGCTTCCTTGTTTTATATGTTGTTTATGAACATTACAAAAACTAATATATATCATATATCCTGTTTGTTTCTAGATTCATTCAGCTATTTGCAAAATTTTTTGAAGACTTTTGGTTATTTAGTCCATGTTTTATTCAAAATTGTTGCTTTTCTCAGACAGTCTTGATAGGTTTCTTACTTAGGATTGTCTCAATAAGCTTCTTATGTGTAGTACTTATCTCGTTATTAGTGGTTGGTTGAGAGTAGTTGGTATGTGTTATCAAATTTTTTGTTTACCTTTCAATAGAAATATAGAAATTGGCATGGGTGTTTCAGTTGTTATCAAATTTTTTGAACTTCTACTCCTGTTATAAAAAAATTTCTATATGTACATGTTATAAGAAATTGGCACGGTGTTTCATAGTTTGTTTGTTTAACTATATTTTTTGGTTAACTGTGTTTTATAATGGAGTGTGTTCTTGCAACTGAAACTGAAACCCCTGTTATAAGTGACGTCCCCCCCCGGTTTAGTGTGATCGATGTTTGTGGTCATGCAAGTGTGCAATATGATGGGGGGATACCAGATTTAAAATATTTGTACCGCAAGCGCACGGTGTTATAGTGTGGCTTGGAGGTCGAACACAGGGAGGCGTGGTTGTGCTTGTGTCAGAAAGGAACCAATTCACCCTAGGGGTGAGCTAGCCTGAATCGATAGATGGGTTGTCACGAAATGTAGATACGCGGTTAAACAATATAAATGGAATCCTGGGACTTCGGTTTCCACCCTATCATGTGTTCTCGCTATTACGACCGGCGGATAGGATAACGATCGGAATTAGGGTTTAGTGGTGAGATGTTGCCTCTAAGAGTGATACCAGCGTCCCATGGGCCCGATATTCCGGTCGGTACCCAGGATGATACGCCAAAGACTACCCCGGTTCGGTCAGTGGGCATTCCCATGTCCATTAACACTGACCGACTCCAGGAGCACTAAGCTCGCAACGATAACTCCTAACATCTCATCCTGCCGCTTTCGCGTGCTAGGATTCGATGTCTACGCTATGGGCTTGAGCTATGGCTAGGGAGTCAACCGCCAAGTTTATTCACCCTTGGCCCAACGGTCAAATGCGGTCTTTTTCCCGCCGATGATAATAAAACACCCGGCGTAACCAATAGATTCATATTCCCTATCGATATCCTAGTCCTATGGACGCATTAGGGAGAACCCATGAAGGGGTTTCCACCAAAATCCCAGATTTGGGAACTACTCACACATTATAGCTAAAAAGCAATCTAAATGAAAATCGACCGTTAAAATCATAATCAGGCAATTGAAATGCAGTAGTAGTAATGTTATTAAGATAATATCAAAGTTTCATAAAGATTAGAACACTTACAAATAAAGATAAAATTCCAGCCGTCACAATAGGGAAAAAAGACAGAAAAATACACAGCTCTCGTTTCTGAAAACCTAGGGCAGTTATATATAGAAAACGACTTCACCCGATCGGTTGAAGTATCAACAGATTGGGTGAGCTGCTGCGTTCTTCAGTAGCGGTCTTCAGAAACTTCACCCGCTCACGTGACACGGTCGGTTGGCGCAAGCGGCTCGTCGTTTGGATCTTGTGGTCATCGGGTGAACCGATCGGTTGATAAATCAACCGATCGGTTGGGAATGTCGCCCAAAAAACAGAAACTTGCATCGACTTGGCACGGTCAGCGGGCCGTCGGGTGAGCTCTCCGGGTTGTCGTTCGAAGGAATCGGCTACAGATGAACCGATCAAGTGAAGGTCACCCGATCGGTTGGAATTCAGCTCCATTTTCCCGAGAACTCTGTTGGGATGAACCGGTCGGCGACCCGGTCGTTTGATCTTTACTTCGCTTCAGCTTGTGTCCAGGTCATGCACGCGTGCATCACTCGATCGGTTGGCTTTGTCCAACCGATCGGGTGGGGGCTGAAAAGTGGCAATCTTGGTCGTTTGACCCCCTGGATCACGCGTGACTCCTCCTGTTGCTCTGGAGACTTATGATATCTTCGGTATGTGTCCCCTACACGAGCAATCTCCTGCAAACACACAAAAACAAGGAAAAGTGAAAGAAAACTAGAAAATACAAGAAAATGGATACGGGGCGGTGGAAAATAACGGAAAAACACAAAGAAGACGTGCGTGAATATATAAAATATACACACACATCAAAATTCCCCAAGCTGAACCCTTCCTCGTTCTCGAGGATGACGAGTGAGAGTAGGAGCTCGGAGGGAGGAAATAGAGAGAAAGATAGAAAAAGAGAAATCAAAATCCTAAATCGCCCGTCAGGGCCAACAAAATCAAAAACGCCACACCAAGCAAGCAAACGACAAATCACAACACTAAACCAAAGAAAACGAGTCCAACCAAGTGTCATGGGCCCATACGGTGAAGCACGAGTGAGTGTGGTCGCGTGCTAGCAGACGGTGTTTCTATCTACAGTGTGCAATAAAGCTCCATATACACAAATTCAAGAAAAGACCCAAATATCGATTCGATTCGAAATAAGCGGCGAATATATAGCTCAAGCATGCATCAGAACAGAGTAAGAATCGAATCATATCATGCGTCAGGGATTCCACAACTAGGGACTAGGAAATCACCTCACTATCGCCTAGATAATAACTAGAAGGTCCCTACTCCAAGTGTTTTCGAAAACGATGGGGGTTGAGATGATGTAGAGAAGAACACTCGGTGCAAATTATCTCCTTCCCTTTATTTTCGGTAGGAAGGAAAATATTCACACGGGAATTTTTTTTTGGGTTTTGGATATATGTATTTTTTTGGGCTTTTGGCTATACATATATAATTTTTTTTCTTTTTTTCTTTTCTTTTCTCTTTTCTTCAATTTTTTTGGGTTTTTCTTTTCTCTCTTTTTTTGGATTTTTTTTTGACTTTTGGGTATATACATGTGTGTACTCTCCTAAGTGCGAGAACGGTACACGACGAGGGGATCTGCACCAAGTAAAAATAAAAAGGAAATCAGATTCTAGACACTTGTGTAAGGGAGATTTTCTTCGCTAATCAGAGCATAGGCTAAATGGGTTATCCTGGTCCTAATTGTGGAATCCCGACACATGCGAAATGAAATATACGATATAAATATAGCATGCATATAGAGGCAGACAAGAGAAGAAAATACCGCATATTCAGATAGAAACATGATAATCTAGGGGTCATTCCAGGACATGTATATAAATCAAAATCACACAGTAGAAGCACACCGTAAGCTAGGCATGACACACGACTCACACAAAAGCAAAATGGACCCACGATGCATGAAATGCAAGAGGACTCAGCTTCCTAGGGTTAGTGAATGTGATTATCGAAGCCATGCTAGGTGCGTGTGTGATTCTGTGGCAATTCATCATTTGGGGTCATCTCTAGGAGAGAGAGGAGAAAAAGGAAAGAAAGAAACAGAAAAACACGGTGAAAACGACTCAAAAACGAAGAAAAAGACACAAAGCGACGCATGAAGTGAGACTCCCCCAAGCTGAAACTTGCATTGCCCTAAATGCAATAAAAGTGAATACGAGAGGGCAATGAAAATGGGGTGGGAAATACGCACCGACTCAAAAAGAAACGAAAAACAAGAAAAACACACATACGAAAAAGGAAAATAAAGAAAATCACACCACACGAAAAATATAAACAGAAGGTAAAAGATAGAAAATCACACCACACGATAAATATAAACAAGCACGCATGAGAAATAACATACGACAACACACAGAAAAAATGACTTCCCCCAAGCTAGACACGACAATGCCAGCGATATGATATGATCATGAAAATGCAGAAATACACGAGGGGGAGGTCAGAAAACGAAATAAAATCATAAAGCAGGAGAGGAATCGTCCTCGTCCTCCTCGGTGGAAGATGTGGGGGATGCGGGGGAGTGGGCTGGAGAGGTGACTGGTGTGCGGAGAAGTGGAGAAAGGGGTCGAGGTGATGGATGGGTGGGTGTGGAGGTGTGAATGATGGGTGGGGTGGTGGTGGTGATGGTGAGTGGGAGTGAAATGGCGACCAATGCGGTGGTAGATAAGGTAGAAACAACGGTAGATGGGGGTAGATACGGCGACGGAAGAGGATGGTGGGGGAAGTGATCGCGATCGCACCTGCAATTTCTTGCGGCGCACATATGGGGTGACAGAAGTGGAGGGTGGTGTGTAATGCCCTGATAACTACTGCACAAGTACTAGAGGGGGGGATGAATAGTACTTTAAAATAATCAAGAGTATAATTCCTAATTATTGTGCAAACTCAACCAACAATGCGGAATGAAAAATTGACAACAATAAAAGACAAGCGCAAACAAGCGATGTAACGGGTTCGGATCCACCCAAGTCTCCCCGACTTGTTCCCGGTGATCCTACTCCCAAACACCCAGATCCCCTCCAGCTACTTGAGTTAGAATCCTCTAACCCAAGTTTGCACTATGAAATTCTTGTAGAAAACCTCTACAAGATCAAATCATACACAAATGAAAACGTGACTCCCACAACCCGGGATCACGATCTTCTCTCACAACCGAGAGATAAACTTAATAGCAAAGTAAATGAAACAATAAAACACTTACCAACAAAATCCTATGCCTTGAGTAAACTTACTGATTTTAGGGCAAGGAAGATTTTGAAGGAAGGAATGTCACCAAATCCTAGCTCCACCAAGATGAATAGCGATCGAAGGCTATGATGGAGTTGGTGACTTTGAATCAAGCTCTTGGCTTGAGTGGCTCACAATGAAGAGAATCTCTCTTGAGGAAATATGGGCTCAAGGAGTTTGGAGAGATTCTTGTGAGGAAGAGAGAGCTTGGAAATGAGAGTTGAATGCTTTCTCTTTGATTCTCTAAAACTCAATAATGGCAGCCTTGAATGCTAGGTTAGAAGCACTTCAAGTATATATAGGATAGAGAGAAGAGAGAAGCAAAAACGTGGCAATAAATGCCTAACGGATCTATTTCTGAAGCAGTCTAATCGGTCTAAGAAGGATCACTGACCGATTAGTTTTGCAACTAGTCGGTCGGTGATTCTTCTTGGACCGACTAGAAGGTAGACAGCCAAGAAGGTGAATTCAGGCGATAGAACTAGTCGGTCTAAGAAGACTTGCCAATCGACTAGTTTGACAACTAGTCGGTCGGTGAGTGTTCTTTGACCGACTAAGTAGTTGAAATTCAATAGGCTGATCAAAGGAGAACTAGTCGGTTTAAGAACAAATTCCAACGGACTAGTTTCACAACTAGTCGGTCGATGGATGTTCTTGGACCGACTAACGAGTCAACAGTAGCTAGGCTGGAGAATGAAAGTATAACTAGTCGGTCTAAGAAGGATTCCCAACCGACTAGTTTGACAACTAGTCGGTCGGTGAACCTTCTTGGACCGACTAATTGGTCAACAGTGAAGATGCTGAATTGGGCAAGGAAATCTAGTCGGTTCAAGAAGGATTCTTAACCGACTAGATGACAATCTAGTCGGTTGGTTCTTCTTCTTGAACCAACTAAGATGCACTAGAAGCCACGAAATGAAGCGTAAAGCTTCGTGAAAGTTTCTATGGGCTTCTAAGATAATCCTAGCTCTAAGATATGAGCGTGGTGAAGATTATAATGTAAGACCTACTCAAGGCTTAACATTCTATGAAAAGAAGCTAGAAGACTATAAAATAAACTAGACGAACCGTCTTCAAAGCTTCAATCCGAATCTCTTGACTTCAATAATGCTCCTAGAGCTTCAACGAAGCTTCAGGCACACGATCACGCACTTTGAGAAGTCTTGAGACGTCGCTTTTGATGTACGTAGAATTTTGGCAACGATCTCCATAACTGCGCTCATAAAGAGTTAGTTCACGATATTTATATTTGTTCATCATCAAAACCAAATCCGGGGAATCAATACTCAACATGGTGAATCTGTGGGGGCGACAGTGGTGATCGTGAGTGGAGGTGAAGTGGTAGGAATGGAAATAGTGGTGGTGCGAGGGGATGGTTGCCTAGGGGGTGATGGGTGTGGTGATGAATGTAATGGGGGAGGTGAAGAGTGCGATGGTGGAGGTGAGGGGGGTGGAGTGGGTGGAGGATGTCTATGTACGTGAGTGAGAATGCGGAGGATGGTAGCCACGTTCCTCTCAATTGCGAGGAAACGTGGGTGAGAGAAGATCGAAGAGGATGGTTCCGAGGGGGTGGAGGACGAAACGACAGCGTGTAATGAAGCCAGCTTAGTCTTGAGAGCGAGGCGAGCGGATGTGGCCCGACGAAAGGAGGAGGAGGAGGTAGTACGGACCGGAGAGGTGGTGACAGTGGTGATGGGAACAGAAGCCGGGATGGCACTACTAGGCCCAGCCCCGGGGTCTCCACGGGACGTAGGAATGTCCTGCTAGCCTAAGTGGGCGGCAGGGGAAGGTGGTCTGGGTGCGCCCGAGATAAATGGAAGACGTAACCCCCCCATAAACTCAGGATCAGGTGGGAATGTCCAATCTGCCACAAGCTGTATAGTCATGCGAGCGGGGTTGGGCAGAATGGTATAAGGAGCAGGGGGTGGCTGTAATAGAAAGTGAAACGACCATCGTGGCGGGGCTTGATCATGTGTATATGCCGCAGGACGTCAAGATCAAGACGTGTAGGTCCTGCAGCAGCAGGTAAATCTTGGGGGATGGTAATATTAAACTGAGGATATGAAGCTATGATAGTAATAAGGCCCCCGCAACAAAGCTTGCCCTTGCCGGCGCGGCTAATCTCAAGTAGCTTGTGGACAAGCCAAGCATCGACATGGATGGGAATAACAGGGGCCCTAAAAGAAATCCCGTCATCACCGCGAACAAAAGGAAAGGTCATGGCCCACAAAATGAAAAGACCAGGGATGGTCACAGTACCTGACTCATCCCTGGGGAAAAATGTGGAGGATATGATTCGGTGGGCCAGAAGGAATATGGGGTGAATGATGGAGGAGGCCTTGGCCTTTCCTCGAGGATAGTGAGCGTGTAGGGTGAGACGGAACCAAAATTGATCGACGTCGAATTCAGGGGGATACCCTAGGGACGGATAGCGTCGTCCCCAAGGATGGGGAAACCAAAGATGTTGTTAATGGTATCAGGTGGGTGCGAATGGTTTTGTTGCGGACGCGAAAGATGACGATCGACCCCGACTCACAGACAAGGGAGGATAAAAATTCAAGTGTGGGGGATGGGTAGGATACATCGGTGGCGTTCAGGAAGGCTAACCAACCTAAATTAGTGAAGAGAGTCTCGACCTAGGTGAACACACCGAGATCGATAAGCGTTTGGGCATGGGCAAATTTGGTTGATAGGTGCCCCCGTGCATCAAGTCTGTGATAAAAATCTTTTTGCTCTTGACTCCTAAAACGGTAGCCACGCGGGCCCATCATTGGGTCCTCAGCTGGGATGATAGGTTGGGGCTGGGGTTGGGGTTGTGTAGGCTGTGCAGGAGGATGGTGTGAGTGTGGTGGACGTGTGCTCTTTCGTCTCTTGCGAGACGACCCCTCCTCACGCATAATACCCTTACCCTTATCTTGATCCTGGGCCATGTGAGTGTGTGTGATGCTAGTGTATGCGAGATATGATGATTGCACATAAACACAGGCAATCGAGTAAACTAATAATACTAGGGCAAAATTGAAAATGGAGCTAAGGAGCGAAGTTACCAAGTAGAGATGACGATCCTTGCTCGTAGATTACCCAACGCAGCGAAATGAGATGGAGTGTGAAGCCGCGGCATTTCTTTTCAACAGATTTTCGAAAAATGGGGTGAGTTGGGCGGAAATTAGGGGTTTTATGGGGGTTAAATCGAAGATGGAGAGAGGGAGATCGATGGGGGGAAGGAGATAGGGAGTGGAGAGATCGATCGAGGGAGATTTGTGGTCGGTTGAGGAAGAATCGTGGCCGTTTGGAGCTTGGAGAAGTCGAAACGGCGAGGGAGAGCGAAATCGGGTGAGGGGGAAATGAATGGGTGAGGGCGGGGTATTTATAGGGTTTAAGTCGAACCGATCGGGTGAGTTTTCACCCGATCGGTTGATTATTAGGTCGAAAATTTTGTTGAAAAGAGGCTACAGGCGAATCGATCGGTTGGCCGCTTCACAATTTTTCCCGAGAATTCAGTACAGCTCACCCGGTCTGTCACATGACCATGCTTCATATCAACTGATCGGTTGATTAAATCCCAAATTTTCAGAGACTTCAGCCGTTCCCACACGGTCAGCTACCTGGTCTCAGCTTGCTTCACCCGACCGGTTCGCTGGAGAACAGATACGGCCATTGTCTGATACGTCTCACCCGATCGGTTGAGTGGTCAACCGATCGATTGAGGGCTTGTTTCCTGCAAAAATTCACAAATGGCCTAAGTCTCTCGATGAAAGTTCCCGTGGCTGGATTTATTTATCAAAATAATAAATATAAAGCTAAAAATAATCCCAAAAACAAAGATAAAAGTTTAGAGCATGGGTTGCCTCCCATGAAGCGCTTTTGTTTAACGTCGTTTGCTCGACGCCCGTAGATGATCTTCAAGGTGGACGGGGGTGATGCCCTAAGTTTGGCATCCCTTCAGATTTTTGAGCGGTGGTCTCCGGTACTGGCAGCGGCGATAAAAAGACTTCTTCGACGGTCCTCCCTCCGTTGATGGTATCAGGGGGCTTCTCCCTTATATTGGCATCTACCGCCACTCTTTTCAAGATCTGGATCTCATCACCGGTAAGCCCCATGGGCTCTTTCCCTTTTCTCCTCGTCAGAGGAGACTTTTGGAATCCGGGAGGGATCGTATGTGACGCACCCGCTTTCTCAGCAACATCATCCTTCTTCAGACCGACGTGTTCTTCAAGGTCCCCCAAGCTATCAGGGGGAGTCCTTGAAAGAATTTTCCAAGCCCCAGCTTCAGCTGTTCTCTCTTCCTCTATATCCAGCATATTGCACCCTTGCTCATCAGGAGGATGCTTCATGGACAACCCCAAGTCGAACTCGACCCTTTGGTCGCCAACATTCAGGGAAAGCTTCCCTTTCTTCACATCTATTAAAACACCGGCAGTGGCCATGAAGGGCCGTCCAAGGATGATGGGGGTATGCGTATCTTCAGGCATGTCCATAACGAAGAAGTCCACTGGCACATGCACCCCACTTATGTTAACAGGCAGGTCATCTACGACCCCCACCGGATATTTAACCGATCGGTCTGCAAGCTGTAGGGTCATACCGGTGGGCTCCAAGTCGCCCATCCCTATCCTCCTATATAGCGACAGGGGCATTAAACTGACGCTCGCTCCAAGATCGACGAGCGAGCGATGGATCTTTACCTCCTCAATCGCACAAGGGATAGAGAAGCTCCCCTGGTCTTTTAGCTTAGGCGGATTTGCTCGCTGGATGAGAGCACTACACTCCACCGTGAGAACTACCTTTTCCTTTGTAGAACCCTTTGTCACCAAATCCTTGAGGAATTTCGCGTATGAGGGTATGGTCTATATAGCTTCAAGGAATGGGATTTGTAAGCTCAGATCCTTGACCATAGCGAAGAACCTGCCGTATTTTTCATCAATTTTGGCTTTGGCAAGCCGTTGTGGAAAAGGCACAACGGGCTTGAATACCCTCAGACTCCCTTCCTCGTCCTACTTCTTCTCCTCTTCAGGGACTCCCTCCTAAGTCGTGGGCTTTGGTGACGAAGTGCCGTTGTCATTAGGTTTTTTAATTGGTCGCTCTATGACCAACGGTGCTTCAGGTTCCTTGGTTGGCACTTTTGTAGGAATTTGTGTCCCGCTTCTCAAGACGATAGCTGACACATTCGCATGTTCATGCGTTAATGCCAAAGTTTGATTTGCGCCCCTCGGGTTCACTTCCGGTTATGGCGGCAATTGATTTTGTGACCTTTGAAGGTTCGCCACCTGCAACCCCAGCTGGGTTACTTGGTCAGTAAGGGCCCTATGCCCCATTTCCAGATTCAAATTTATCTTCTCCTGATTCGAAATGTACTGAGTTAAGAGGGACTCAACCGGGGAGATAGCACGCTGATGGCCGTATGGCTGCTGCTGCTGCTGCTGTATGGGCTGCTGGTTTCTTGGGGGGTACTGCTGGTATGATTGTGGGGGCTGCTGCTGCTGAAACTTCTGCTGCTAAAACTGCTGCTGTTGCCTAGGCGGCTGATATACTTGTAGTTACGGTTGCTGATAAGGTGCCTGGTAGCTAAGATTGGGGTGGTTCCGGTTATTTGGAGAGTAGGCCGGATTGGAGCTAGTCCGTGGTGGATACTGCACATTTTTCGTAGGATTGTAGAATTGTAACGAACTGTTTTCATCAAGACAACTATTTACATATTTGACCTATTTTCAAATTTTTTTAAACTATTTTATAATGGGTTGTTAGAAGTTTTACGATTTCAAAAATTTCTTATAAAAATATTTTGAGATATTAGACTAGTCATGAAGTATTTTAGTAAGTTCGAGTTTCATCAAATACTCAAAACAATTCTGGTAAAAATTCGTTACCGTTTTGGCTTAATGAATTTATTTTCTATACAAACATCATCAAAACGATTTCAAACTTTTACAATAACATTCTATGACCATTTAGGGATTCTCATATTAATTTCGTAATTTTCTGATGACAAATCAGTAGAGAACCCGTAAACCCACTTCCTAAATGTTTTGGCCCTCGACTCGTATTCCCGTAACTCAAACCCTGAAACGGACTTCGTATTCGTGATACTCGCGACAATACGATCCCGTGGGTATGTTTTTGTAATTTTTCGGACACGTTTACTAGTAGGGGCAAAATCATAATTTCGTTACAAAATGATTTTCACTAATGACTTTTTAACCTCTCTTAATTACATTAACCTAATTACCTTAATTACCCTTAACCCTAACCCGATGGCAGCCCATGTGAAACTTGTTTCTCATCTTAGTCAAACCATCCCAACTAAAACATTAATTTTCACCTAAACCTAATTAATTTCATTGACTAAAAATTTATTACAGCTAATACTTTAATAACTTATATAAACCCCATACCTTAATATCTCTCCCCCTCGCAGCTTTACACACACAGGCCACCCGAACCCATTTCTCTCCCCCTCCCCCACCTCTGTCTCCCTGCCAACTTCCCATACTAAGAGACCATTGTCCCTGCCAACATTTGTCTCATCTTCATCTCATATCTATATATTAAAACACAAAGGTTTTTGAATTCTAGGGCTGACTGGGACAAGCTGATGTCATGCTGATGTATAAACAGGTTGATAGAAGAATGACTTGGATTTAATATTGATAAAAGAAGGGTTGAGATGAGTGTTTGGAAAACCCACCACTTTTTCCCTTTTGTTTTCAAACCCCCCACAATCACTACATTTGCGCAGAATACCACCTATTTCCCTTTTTTGCTAAAAAAACCCTCTCATTTCACTTTTTACCCACACACCATACACACACTCTTATGTACTTCCACCCTTCGCGCAGAAGGCGCCCGCGCAATTTTTTTACGCTAATTTGTTGTTCCAACTCAAGGGCGCCCTCGCCGAATTTATTGTTCTATGCCGAATTTGTTGTTTCGCACAAATTTGACTGTGTAAATAATGTTTGGAAACAAAGATTTCACGGGTGAAAATCTTAAATGAACCGTGCCCGTAGGCACGGGTTATGACTAGTATATTAATATTGAAGCAAGAGGATGCAGAGGATGCAGTCTCAATCCTCTCCCTTTTACTACTACAACTTGTGCTCCTCTTTGCAATATGCTGAGCTTGGTGGTCAACAACTCATTATCCCATGAAGACCACCACCGGTCCACCACTCATCGTCCTCGCCTCAAGGAGCTCGCCACAGCGTCGTCCCGGAACCACCTCTGCCACGAGCTCCACAGCCTCGTCGAAGCCTCTCCGGAGCCCCAACCGCCGTTCATCGCCGACGTTCCCTCTCTTTCTGATGCCACGCGCCCGCCAGCTCGGCCCCCGCCACCGCGCGCACCCTCTGGCCACCACCCGCCGGACCACCGACTCCCCCCTGCAGCCCCTCCTCCGGCCGGTCGCCCTTCGACTGCCTTCCCCCTCGATGCAGCAACACGCGTGTGTGCGAGGCTGAAAACAGCAGGTTACGCAAATTAGAAAGAATAGAAAGAAGACAGCCGAAAGAAGAGGGTAAAATATTAATATAATATTAGTTTATAAGGAAATTTGAGTATGTAAGAATAGTGTCATTTTGATATAAGTATCAGAATAACGAACGGATACCACCAGAAGATCCGTACCTTCATCACGAACACGTAGGCACTGGTTTCGTTGGAATCAGGCAAGTATATCTCCCGTAATAAATTTTTAAAGCTATCCAATTTATCCTAATGAGTTATTTCTTCCGGATTTTACGTAAACTTAGGTGTAATACAATTGTCTATAAATATACTAGTTGAGACGAACATTTTGACATATCACATGAAAATTTCTGACGAGTATATATTTTTAAATAAGTTATTGAACATTAAGATAGTTATTTTATAATTTAGAAAATTAGTTTTAATTCATTTTTAATTTTTAAAAATCGTTTTAAAGCTTTCAAAAATTACTAAAAATACCTACGAGCTTCAAAAAAATATTTTCTTCCTTGATAAAATTATTTTTCCTCATATCTACCCTATCTAAAAATTATAGAGAGTGTTTTAACCCGTTTTAAGCTATTATAAAAATACAAACACGTTAAGAAAAATAGGTAGAAAATAGTGTACTCTTTAACCGGCCATTTTTTGTGTTGCAGGTACCCATTTCTCGTGCACTAGCATCTTTAGATGCTCTGGCTCCAACCTCGTCTTACCACGACGATTTCAATAGTGTAAGTCACGTTAATTCTAACTTTAGAAATATAGACAGTGCACTGGTACGAACATAGGACTTGACATCTAGTCTCGGAACACTTATTGACTTGAACAGATGACTAGAGACATAACTAAATAGGAAACAGATCAATTGCAAGAACGACTTTGGTTACATTTATTGTTCGATTGCTCACATTTAAATAGTCATATCAATTGATGCATGACATGAATATGACTCATGAATTGTCAAATGTAATATCTTGTGGTACATATTGTGAAATTGTGGAACATCTCGTAATGAACATGTATTTGATACACATCACAGACACTTGGGTTTTTGGGGTAACTTATAATAGTGGAAGTGCGGGAGCGACCAGTCCGATCTGCAGTGAATAGTACCGTTTTGGTGAACCGTACCGTTTTGTTGAAAAGTACCGTTATGATTGTACCGTTTTGATTGTACCGTATCGTATTGTTGTAACCCGGGATATCAGGTGGACTCTTGGTTGCATATCGTACTTCCCGTTATAAGTCACGAACTAGGCTAGGCACGATTACTCTCATTATTGCTATTGTCATTGCTATCGTCATGGTTATTCTTGTACGGTACCAGTTGTACTTGCTCAGTCACCTTTACTTTACTTATCGCACTTGCATGCTTGCCTGCCTGTACTTTACTTTACGCCTTGCCTGCATGTCTAGCTCTTATCTCACTTATTGCATTAGCATGATAGTCCTTAAAATGCGTAATATAGACTGTTTCGTACTTTTGCACTACTTTATGTCTATTGGTAGAATTATGTGACTTACCTACGGTTCCATGTTTCATGGCACCGCAGACGACGCACAGTTTGACATAGAGGCTCCTGAGTGCTAGAGTTCGTCCCTGAGGCTGCAATAGTAGAGTTCTTTTAGTGGCACCCTTTCGGTTGTACATCTTTCCTTTTAATCTCGTTGTAATAATTTGTACTATATATGGATTGTAATAATTGGACACTATTTGGGTATTTTTGTACATCTCTGCATCAGAAGCTATTTTGTTTTCACTGGTTAACTGCAGGACCTGCACAAATATCAAATAAGTAACGGCCCCCGAGAGCGGGTCGTTACAGGTTTGGTGGCCCACGCAGGTCCGCGCTAACTACCTCGTGAACAATATAGCAAGATCAGGGTGTACAATATAAAATACTCAAATTAACCTCGAGTACAGGATGTCTCGAGTGTTCACTTGTATTGGATATACGGGTGAAGCGTCCTTAATACCATCTTCATTCGGTCTTCCTTGATCCTCATCACTTCCTTTGAACTCTTAACCCTTGCTTAGGAACTCGTGTTCCATTTTTGGATATACCTTCTCTAGTAACCTCTTTTGCTAGCAGTTAGAGTAATTTTTCATAGGTTAAACTACCTACTCACTTCATCATCATCCTCCTCCTTTCAATTGATGATGGCAAGCATATAAATGATAAGCTTCCTTCAATGGACCATGATCCGGTCAATGTGCTTGGCTAAGTTTGTTGGATCACCCTTGCTAGACTTGGGGTAAGTGATCCTGGCTTAGTCACTTCCCTGGCCGTGTTCCGCTGGACCGCAAGGACGTGAGTCATGATTATGTAACGCCATCAATCTTCATCACTATCACCCTTCCTTTAGCTTGATGACCTTTCGATTGACCTTCTTAGAATCTTTCTATTTTTAGTATGCGTGAACTCTAGCTACGTCTATTTTAAGGAGGGTAGCATTCGACTTTTCGATCACCAGAAGTTCGATTTCGACAACGGAAGTGAATCGAAGGACGCTCAGAAGTATTGGAGGATTTGAGACGAATCAAACCGAGACGTGTAAGCTGATGCCGCTACTTCGTCATCTTTTCTTGAACTCATCCTCCTTCTTCTATCTGAGCCTATTTTGACTAGTTACGGAAGCTATAGTGACGTCAATAGCATGTATTCATATATAACATCTCATGTTTTCTTGATGCTATGATATCACATTATATTTCATACTATTAACAACTTATTTTTCATTTATCGTTTAAATTGCTTAGGCAATGATCGGTCTTCTTAATTCCGAGGACGGAATTATTTTAAGGATGGTAGAATGTAACGGCATGTTTTCATCAAGACAACTATTTACATATTTGACCTATTTTCAAATTTTTTTAAACAATTTTATAATGGTTTGTTAGAAGTTTTACGATTTCAAAAATTTCTTATAAAAATATTTTGAGATATTAGACTAGTCATGAAGTATTTTAGTAAGTTCGAGTTTCATCAAATACTCAAAACAATTTTGGTAAAAATTCAGTTATTACCGTTTTGGCTTAATGAATTTATTTCCTATACAAACATCATCAAAACAATTTCAAACTTTCACAATAACATTCTATGACCATTTAGGGCTTCTCATATTAATTTCTTAATTTTCTGATGACAAATCAGTAGAGAACCCGTAATCCCACTTCCTAAACGTTTTGGCCCTCGACTCGTATTCCCGTAACTCAAACCCTGAAACGGACTTCGTATTCGTGATACTCGCGACAATACGATCCCGTGGGTATGTTTTTGTAATTTTTCGGACACGTTTACTAGTAGGGGCAAAATCATAATTTCGTTACAAAATGATTTTCACTAATGACTTTTTAACCTCTCTTAATTACATTAACCTAATTACCTTAATTACCCTTAACCCTAACCCGATGGCAGCCCATGTGAAACTTGTTTCTCATCTTAGTCAAACCATCCCCACTAAAACATTAATTTTCACCTAAACCTAATTAATTTCATTGACTAAAAATTTATTACAGCTAATACTTTAATAACCTATATAAACCCCATACTTAATATCTCTCCCCATCGCAGCTTTACACACACATACCACCCGAACCCATTTCTCTCCCCCTCCCCCACCTCTGTCTCCCTGCCAACTTCTCATACTAAGAGACCATTCTCCATGCCAACATTTGTCTCCTCTTCATCTCATATATATTAATATTGAAGCAAGAGGATGCAGAGGATGCAGTCTCAATCCTCTCCCTTTTACTACTACAACTTGTGCTCCTCTTTGCAATATGTTGAGCTTGGTGGTCAACAACTCATTATCCCATGAAGACCACCACCGGTCCACCACTCATCGTCCTCGCCTCAAGGAGCTCGCCATAGCGTCGTCCCTGCCACGAGCTCCACAGCCTCGTCGAAGCCTCTCCGGAGCCCCAACCGCCGTTCATCACCGACGTTCCCTCTCTTTCCGATGCCACGCGCCCGCCAGCTCGGCCCCCGCCACCGCGCGCGCCCTCCGGCCACCACCCGCCGGACCACCGACTCCCCCCTCCGGCCCCTCCTCCGGCCGGCCGCCCTTCGACTGCCTTCCCCCTCGAGGCAGCAACACGCGCGCGCGTGAGGAAGAAAACAACAGGTTACGCAAATTTGAAAGAAGAGAAAGAAGACAGCCGAAAGAAGAGGGTAAAATATTAATATAATATTAGTTTATAAGGAAATTTGAGATGTAAGAATAGTGTCATTTTGATATAAGTATCAGAATAACGAACGGATACCACCAGAAGATCCGTACCTTCATCATGAACACGTAGGCACTGGTTTCGTTGGAATCAGGCAAGTATATCTCCCGTAATAAATTTTTAAAGATATCCAATTTATCCTAATGAGTTATTTCTTCCGGATTTTGCGTAAACTTAGGTGTAATACAATTGTCTATAAATATACTAGTTGAGACGAACATTTTGACATATCACATGAAAATTTCTAACGAGTATATATTTTTAAATAAGTTATTGAACATTAAGATAGTTATTTTATAATTTAGAAAATTAGTTTTAATTCATTTTTAATTTTTAAAATCGTTTTAAAGCTTTCAAAAATTACTAAAAATACCTACGAGCTTCAAAAAAATATTTTGTTCCTTGATAAAATTATTTTTCCTCATATCTACCCTATCTAAAAATTATAGAGAGTGTTTTAACCCGTTTTAAGCTATTATAAAAATACAATCACGTTAAGAAAAATAGGTAGAAAATAGTGTACTCTTTAACCTGCCATTTTTTGTGTTGCAGGTACCCATTTCTCGTGCACTAGCATCTTTAGAAGCTCTGGATCCAACCTCGTCTTACCACGACGATTTCAATAGTGTAAGTCACGTTAATTCTAACTTTAGAAATATAGATAGTGCACTGGTACGAACATATGACTTGACATCTAGTCTCGGAACATTTATTGACTTGAACAGATGACTAGAGACATAACTAAATAGGAAACAGATCAATTGCAAGAACGACTTTGGTTACATTTATTGTTCGATTGCTCACATTTAAATAGTCATATCAATTGATGCATGACATGAATATGACTCATGAATTGTCAAATGGAATATCTTGTATGGAATATCTTGTGGTACATATTGTGAAATTGTGGAACATCTCGTAATGAACATGTATTTGATACACATCACAGACACTTGGGTTTTTGGGGTAACTTATAATAGTGGAAGTGCGGGAGCGACCAGTCCGATCTGCAATGAATAGTACCGTTTTGGTGAACCGTACCGTTTTGTTGAAAAGTACCGTTATGATTGTACCATTTTGATTGCACCGTATTGTATTGTTGTAACCCGGGATATCATGTGGACTCTTGGTTGCATATCGTACTTCCCGTTATAAGTCACGAACTAGGCTAGGCACAATTACTCTCATTATTTCTATTGTCATTGCTATCGTCATGGTTATTCTTGTACGGTACCAGTTGTACTTGCTCAGTCACCTTTACTTTACTTATCGCACTTGCATGCTTGCCTGCCTGTACTTTACTTTACGCCTTGCCTGCATGTCTAGCTCTTATCTCACTTATTGCATTAGTATGATAGTCCTTAAAATGCTTAATATAGACTGCTTCGTACTTTTACACTACTTTATGTCTATTGGTAGAATTATGTGACTTACCTACGGTTCCATGTTTCGTGGCACCGCAGACGACGCACAGTTTGACATAGAGGCTCCTGAGTGCCAGAGTTCGTCCCTGAGGCTGCAATAGTAGAGTTCTTTTAGTGGCACCCTTTCGGTTGTACATCTTTCCTTTTAATCTCGTTGTAATAATTTGTACTATATATGGATTGTAATAATTGGACACTATTTGGGTATTTTTGTACATCTCTGCATCAGAAGCTATTTTGTTTTCACTGGTTAACTGCAGGACCTGCACAAATATCAAATAAGTAACAGGCCCCCGAGAGCGGGTCATTACAAGAATAGTGCGCTTGCTTGGTCCACCGGTGGTGAGATGTCACCACACTCGAAGTCCCCCATGACTTCTGCTTCCACCGCCGCAATATGTTGTGTACCGACACTACCGGCTCCTACCATCAGCGCTGAGATCTGGGTCGACAGCAAGTCAAACTTGCTGGATAATTTGTCGACGTCCTCGACCCTGTGGATACCCCCAGATCTTGGTGTGGCTCGCTCGTCACACCACCGCCCATTGTTCGATGCCATGTTTTCAAGAATTTTTCCGGCATCTTCTTCACTCCTAGACATAAAGGACTCTCCAGCCGCCGCCTCCATCAAAGACTTCAAGTCGTCCCTCAATCCATTATTAAACAGGTTTATAATCTGCCACTTAGGAAGCTCGTGATGAGGGCATCTCCGCTGCATTTCTTTGTATCTTGTCCAGGCTTCATGCAGAGACTCGTGGCTGGCTTGGGAGAATGAGGAGATCTCACTCCTCAGCTTCATAGTTTTCCCTGGAGGGAAGAACTTAGTTAAGAACGCATTCGAGAGCTTCTCCCAGGTGTTGAAGGTGTTCGGGTCCTTTCCCCTAAGCCATTGCTTGGCCTTATCCCGCAGAGAGAAGGGGAATAACATCAGACGGATTGCTTCAGTTGTGACTCCATTAATCCGGAATGTGTCACACTTCTCTAAGAAGGAGTCCAGATGTTCGATAGGGCTTTCCATGGGTGCCCCAGAGAATTGATCCTGCTGGATCCACGTTACTAAGGACGGCTTAAGCTCGAAGCTCTGTGCCGTAATAGCAGGAGGTCGGATAGAGGAGGTGGACTCGCTGGATGGCATCGAGTACTCCGGCAGGGATTTATGTGGTGGGGTATTCTCCCCCATGGCTTCAGACTCTTCTCTTCTTCTCTTCTCTACGGCCAGACGCCTAAGGGTGGCATTTATCTCTGGATTGATAGGAATCAAGTCGTCGAGACTCATTGTATTCCTGCGCATGAAAAGCAACAAACACCCGTGAAGCAAGTATGGGATATGAACAGATAAAAACAGAAAAAAATGAAAATAAAAAATAAAAAATGAAAATGAAGAATGCGAAAACTATCACGAGGTTGGGATATGAACTGGACTCAAGGGTTCGAATGTTCTAAAATTAATAAGCACGTTGCCTCCCCGGCAACGGCGCCATAAAGCTTAACGTCCCCCCCGGTTTAGCGTGATCGATGTTTGTGGTCATGCAAGTATGCAATATGATGGGGGATACCAGATTTAAAATATTTGTACCGCAAGCGCACGATGTTGTAGTGTGGCTTGGGGGTCGAACACAGGGAGGCGTGGTTGTGCTTGTGTCAGAAAGGAACCAATTCACCCTAGGGGTGAGCTAGCCCAAATCGATAGATGGGTTGTCACGACATGTAGATACGAGGTTAAATAATATAAAGGGAAACCTGGGACTTCGTTTCCACCCTATCATGTGTTTGTTGAGTATTGAACTCTCCACCTTGATTTTGATGATGATCAAACACAAATCATTGTGACTAACTCTTGTAATTGCAGTTAGCTAAAAAGTCACCAATTAGATTCAAGAAGATCAAAAGTGACTACACGTGTTGATTCAAGTGGAGGACTTGGTAGATCAACAAAGGTGAAGCATTGGCTTGAAGAACTCAAAGGCTACTTCAAACCTCAAGCCAATGGCATCATCAAATGAATGGAGATTCAATCCAAAGAGAAGAAGGAATGGATGAGTCAAAAGCTTCGAAGACCATGACGTTGAAGATATTCAAGTCATTCAACTAAAAGACTCAAGTCCATGAAGAATTATGGAGATCGTCGCCAAAGTAATTTGTTCATCTCAAGCGACGTCCCAAGACTTCCTCAGAACGCGTGATCGTTGTGCCTGGAGCTTTGTTGAAGCTCAAGGAGTATTCATGAAGTCAAGGGATTTGGATTCTCCATGTTGAAGCTTCGAAGACGGTTCGTCATGTTATTTATATTGTCTTCTAGCTTCGGTTTAGTAGAATGTTAAGCCTTGAGTAGAACTTCCCTAGAAATCTTCATAACTTTCATATCGTATCTCTAGGATTGCCTTAGAAGCCATTATAAACTTTTCCGTAGCCTATCGTTTCATTTCACGGCTTCATATGCATCTTAGTTGGTTCAAGTAGAAGAACCAACCGACTAGATGACGATCTAATCGGTTGGAAATCCTTCTTGAACCGACTAGATATCCTAGCTCAACTCAGCACATTCACTGTTGGTCAATTAGTCAGTCCAAGAAGGTTCACCGACCGACTAGATGACGATTTAGTCGGTTGGAAATCCTTCTCAGACCGACTAGTTATCCTAATCAATTCAAGACCATTTGTTGACTAATTAGTCGGTCCAAGAAGGTTCACTGACCGACTAAATGACGATCTAGTCGGTTGGTGTCTCTGCTCAGACCGACTAGTTTTCCTTGTGAAATTCGACCTTTGTACTGTTGACCAGTTAGTTGGTTCAAGAAGGATGGTTAATGCATTAAAAGTCAATATAGTCGGTCCAAGAAGGTTCACTGACCGACTAATTGTCAATCTAGTCGGTTGATAATCCTTCTTAGACCGACTAGTGCCTACCCATGATTTCACCATCTTCTCTGTCAACCATTTAGTCGGTCCAAGAAGGTTCACTGACCGACTAGTTGTCAATCTAGTCGGTTGATGATCCTTCTTAGACCGATTAAGCAGCTTCAGAATAGAGCCGTTGGGGCATTTAATGCCACGAATTTTGTGACCGTTTTCTCTCTTCCCTATATAAGTTTGAGTGCTTCTAACCAGGGATACAAGGCTGAAATTAGAGACATTTTCACATCTTTGAAGAGAGCCATTCAACTCCTATTCCAAGCTCTCTCATCTCACAAGAATCTCTCCCTTACTCTTTGAGCCCAATTCCTCAAGAGAGATTCTCATTCCTTGTGAGCTTCTCAAGCTAAGAGCTTGAATCCAAGTCACCAACTCCTCCCTAGCCATCTATTGCTGCTCATCTTGGTGGAGCTAGGGTTTGGTGATCTCATCTTCCTCAAAATCCATTCTTGCCCTAAATTGGTAAGTATTTCTCAAGGCATAGGATTTTGTGGTAAGAAGTTTTATATTTCATTCTTTATACGTCTTAATTGTTGTATACTCATGGTGGTGAGAGGATTGGCTTGATCCCAAGTTATGTGAGTCAAGATTTCGTTTTGCTCTCGGTTTGTGAGAGTGTGCTTAGTCCCAAGTTGTGGGATTAAGGTACTTTGCGTGTTCCTGGGTTGTGGGATACACGGACATCGATTGTAGGTCGATTGCACTTGTTGGAGGTTTTCCACAAGTGGGCTAAAGGAAATCTCTAGCGGTTTGCTAGAGTATCTGGAGGTGATCCGGGTGTTGATAGATTAGGGCACCGGTAACAAGTCGGGGAGACTTGGGTGGCACCGAACCAGGATACATTGCATGTTAGCTTTGCATTCTTGCTTGGGCTGTTGTTCATTTCGTATATTCCGCATTTGTTGGTTAAGTAGGGTTTTATTTGGCGTAAATTCCTTATAATTCTATAAAACACTATTCACCCCCCCCTCTAGTGTTTGTTCCTCATAGCACAGGGTCACTACAATTGGTATCAGAGCGAGGTTTTAGCTATGGCAACCAACAACAACATCACACAAAGTCTTATTCCACCATATCTTATTGGACCCAACTATCAAAGTTGGTGTGTGAAGATGAAGGCCTATATTCAATCCATCGATGAGGATTATTGGAAGCTTGTGGAAAAGCCCCTTCGTGCACCTATCACTTCCGAACATGAATGGACAAATAAGCAAAAAGAATTGGTGAAGAAACACCAAGAGGTAATGGATATCTTGCTTGAGTATTTATCTCATAACATTTTTATGCATGTGTCCAAGGCAACAACGGCATATCAAATATGGCACATGCTAGCGGAGCAAGAAGAGTCCACCTCGGAGTGTTCTTCCTCTAATGATGAAAGAGATTCACTCATGGGCTTGATGGCACGAGAGGACGACTTTAGTGACGAATCAAGCGATTCAAGTGAAAGCGATAGCGACGGTGAAGAGGTAACAGTGGATGATCTTAAAATTGAACTTAAGCAATTATTTGATAAATATCAAAAGCTTATGCATAAATATTGTGATGCTAAGAATAAAATTGCTAGTCTCCCTAACACATCTTCATGTAGCACCTCTAACAATGACACCATTGTTGTGATACTCGCTATTGAGAAAGCAAGTTTGCTTACTCAAAATGGCATGTTGAGAAATGAGGTGGAGTCCCTCAAATCTCAACTTGATCGTGTTTCCATTGTGGATAGTAACGATCTTGAGATTGAAAATCTTCAATCTCAAAACACTTGTTTGGGCATTGAGAATGAGAATCTCAAATCCCAAGTGCACGAGCTCACCACACATGCATCCATCTTGAATGCACGCACCTCCTATAGTGAAGCAACTATAGATTTAGTGAGGCCATCCTCCGATGCATCCATGAGTGGTGTCTATAACAACTTGGGTAGTTCTACTACTAAGGAAACCACCACTCCTATTCCTCCCTCCTTTGGAAAGAAACCCACTTTGGGTGGACATCAAAGGAAGGGACATGCTTTCATGTACACCAATACACGTAGGAATGCATCCACTCCTCACATTTCTAATAATGATGGTTTCTATGTTTCACACCCACAAGCACGTGCAAACACTCATTTGAGACACTCTCATGCACGTACTCATGCTCATGCACCTTCACATGCTTATGATCACACATCACATCCACATGTGCATGCTTATTCTCATGATCATCCTCATGCATACACACCTCATATTCATCCACGTATGTATGCAACACCACACCATGGATCATATGCCCATCATCATGCTTTTGCACAACACAATGTTCCTCATGTTCTTGCTAGATCTCATGCTCCTAGGCCACATGCACCATGTAGAAATCAACCTTTTGTGCATGCAACCACTAGGAAGAGGATTCCCAAATCATACACTATTTGGGGTCCTAAGAACACTAGCACTCATGCTAAGGATATGTATGTGCAATCTTATATTCATAATATTATTTTGAATGATGATTATGTTGGGAAATCACGGTCCTCTTGGACTTGGTTTCCAAAGGGTTAGTTTTCGTTGACCCTTCATTGCTTGGTACCATGTTTATATTCATTTTATGGGTACCAAAGCATTTGTGTTAAGAATTGATTTATTCTTTTGTTTGCATTTTGGCCTTACATGCTCATATGTGATTAGAAACATAAATTCATATTGAATTTAATTTCCATTGCATGATTATTTGTAAATCATTGTGTTTATGATTTTCATATTTAGAATATTTAATATTTCTTCTTGCAACACATGCGTTGGCTCATATTCATGTTTTGTTGCATGTGATACATGTCATGCGTTTGGATTATAATATATATATATACTTATTTTTTGGTATAATTGGTATATGCATGTATTTGGTTAAATATTTATCTTGTAACATGATTACATGTTTCATTAATATTGTGTATGATTACACTAAGATATGGGTTATATTAATTTGAATTTAGTTTGTTAAACTTGTTGACTAACCCATAGGATCCAAAAAGGTTTTTGGATACCAAAATTATGTTTTCTAGGTTCAATCCACATTGGGATACCAACCCTACCAACTCCTTGATTTGCAAAGATTTTCATTCAAATGGAGTTGTTGGTGCTTAAGTGATGCACCAAAGTTGGGGGAGCTTAATGTTGTAAGTATATTCTTACATTTGGTTTCCATGTGTGTTTGATGCATGTAGATGTCACTTTGTGTTTGAGACTATCTCATGCATATTCTATGTTTGCATATTATGTGCCTCGTATGTCATTCATGTCTATGTGTTTCACGTGTGTCAAATTCTTGACCAATGTGCATTGTGTATTCATAATCCTTACTCATATGTTTATTCGAGGATTATTTATAACATGTGGCTTAAATATTTTCATGTTAGAACTAATGCTCATTTGCATGTTTCACACACGTGACACATTTATATTTATGCTCCACTTCACAAGCGTGCATCCCAACTTCCTACTCATGCCTCTACAACTTCTTAAGAATCTCAAATCACTATCTTTTGGATTCCTAAGATTGTTTCTAGGCATGGTATGAACACACATATAGAATCATATTAGGAATGACATATTCTCATGCGAATATATATATGAAAATCAAACTCTAATCTTTATTTGATTTCCACCTTGCTTACACACTCATATTACGTTTCATTGCTTGGGTACCATGCTTGTATGATTACTTTTTGTACCCATATTTATATGTGAGTTCGTCCTCTACTCCCAAGTTTGCTTAGTTTGTATGATTTTGAGGGAGTATGACATGTTTGATTGCTATCAGGACATTACATTTGGTATCAGATTAGTTGAGTTCGTCCACTACCCCCAACATCATTATATGCCATTACATTTCTCTCATACTATGTTGTGCATATAGATTAGTTGATTTCTCTAACCCTTGGTGATTTTCTATCTTGTTGATGTGCCAAAGGAAAGAGAAATTTGGTTTTTAAAATTAATACTTTATGCTTTTCATGCACACTCTTTGTGGTATTACTTTTCATGCCTTCCTTCGATATGTGTTGTGCCGTGAATGTTTATTTTGTGCATATATGCATATTGAACGAGGAATCTTTCTAGCACACACTATTGTATTAGATATGTGTATTCATAATGATGTTGCTTGACTAAATCATATGCATAGGAATTATTAGTCTATGTGTTTCTAATTTCTAATGATTGAGAATTGTTAATTCCTTATATGTATGATTTTCGTGATTATTATAACTCCTATTAATGCATGTCATGCATTTCTATTGATGAGTGTTATTTACAATTGGTAAATGTTTGGTTATTGGACTACTTGATTTTGTTCATTAACCTATTGGATCCAAAAAGTTTTTGGATACCACAAATTGTTGAATTGTCAGATTGTTGTGCAAGATGCCTACCCTACACACTCATTGGTTTACAAATGATGGATCAATTCAAAGGAAAGGATGGTGCATTGGAGATGCACACATATAGGGAGAGCTAAATGGTTGTAAGTATGTGTTTTGTACAATTGGTATTTTAATATATTGGTTTTGACTACCATGTTTACAATTGGTATTTTAAATTATTCGATTTGTGTAATATAGCATACTTCTTCATTAGCTCATTCTTGTCACAGCCTCATGAAAATTGTTTGTTTATGTGACTGCCATGTTCATGTATGTCATGTATGTCTTATTACGCCTCATGTATCTTGGTAGCTATAACATTCATATAATGATTTGGTTAGTTGTTTATTGATGTTCATATCTTTGGAACACGTTGTCATCACACATCGTATTCCTCACATGCATGCTTCTGTGTGAAGATTGTTATATGTTCTGGATATGATAACTGATATGTATGACATGCTTGTTTGTTTATTAGAATGTATTAAGTATATTGATCTTAATCTTCATTGAAAATTTTTCAATTCCTTCATTTAAGATTCATTTCTTGCTGGCATGCTATACTTCATCATGTTATACATAATTCATGCCATGTATAAGAATAATGATTTAGGATCTTTATGCATATTTGTTCATTGTATCACCACACATCTCATACTTTTCCTATGGTTTGTATGATTATCTTTATGAGACGTATTGATATGATTTGGGGTGATCAATGTATGTTACTTGTCATTTTAATTACTTCATGACTGATGTTTAGCTATAATTTTATTCAAGAGATATTTCATGTCTATAGCTAAATCTTTCATGTATGATACTTTCACAAGTGACATAACATTTATTCATATTAGTTAGTGATCTTCAAACTATATTTCTCACTATGTCATCTCTCATCTCACGCTCATATTTTATGCTATTTTGATGAGATGTTAGAGATAACTTGTGTTTTACACGATCACATACGCTTTATATTGTGTTTGATGATATGTATATTCTGTCATAGATATTCTTCCATGGATATATCTTGATGCACTATGACTTCTTTGATGCTACCTCCGATTATATTGTGCTTACACAAGTCTTTTTATTCTATTCGCACAATTGGTATGCATGCAATTGCGATGTTCATGATAACTTTACTCGTTTATGACATACCTTGTGACTTTGATCGTAGACTATCTTCATGCCTTTGCTCAAAATATATTTTGTCACATTATGCCTCATGTTGAATCCTTTGTGATAATTGAGCTAGGATGAAATCATGTCTCTATTTGTTCACTTGGTTTCCTTCTCAAGTAATATCATGATTTTGACAGTATCTGCCTGCTTGCCATACTCTGTTATATTACAATTGGTATCATCTCTACATATCATATTTACATTTGGTATCATATTTACAATTGTTAGACTATTTATATTGGATATCATCTTTACCTGATCTTGTTTGATGCTAGTTTTGAGCGTATGATATAGTGCTTATCTTCCTTATGCTCATGGCATTCCATGCTTATCTTTGACTCATTATGTGAGTATCTATTTTGGAATGCATGCTAGTACTATGGTTCTTTTGAACATTGTTTCAATTAGTTTCCTAGGGTGCTAGAATTGTGTATGCCATACGTTTTATGATGTTGCTATCTCTATTTTGGCATAACACTTTTGCGTGATATAGATATTTGATATTCATTTTCATTGTATCACCTTGTCACCCCACATCGCACACTTCACTTATATTAGGTATGCTTAATTTGGGAGATGATTTGTGGAGTTTAGCTGGAGATACTTTTGGAGATGACTTGGTATGTCTACTATTGATATCACATGCCATTATACTTAATGTGTGTTATTATAACATAACTTTGTACACATGGTTAAGAATTTCTATAGTCATGTTTGTTTACTTCGTCGCTCGACGATTATATTGATTAAATAGATTTACCTGTATGAAAACATAGAATTGTTTTCCATGCACTAAATTGGCTAAAAATATTGATCTATGTCAATGTGATGATTTTGATTCCACGATAATGTGGTTCATCATGTTCATGTCATTTATCTTGCCAAGTATACTATTGGTATCACAAGACTGTCTATCACTTTATGCTTCATGTTATAAATCTTGTGATAATTGAGTTTGTTTGGGTATTTGACACTATTTGTTCACTTGTTTTTCTTTCACAAGTGATGTCATGATTTTTGGTTTGTCACTTTTCTAACACTGCTCACACTACTCTTTACAATTAGTATTTATTGTAATCTTTTATCTCATATGCTTATTGCTTATCTTTTTTGTGATAATTGAGGGTGGTTGAGTTGTTGTTTTATATGTGCTCTTGCAATTGATATCTTTATTTTGATATCCTATTTTCAATTGGTAACTTTACATTAGAGAACTTTACAATTGATAACTTTACAATTGTTATACCTTTATGTTTTCAACTCTATTGTTGCATGTGTTGTTTCTATACCCCCATATCTTTTTGTTAATGACAAAGGGGGAGAGAAATAAACAAGATGTGCTTATTAAATGTTGAGTGTTAAACAATAGCTTGAATCATATAGACTTTATGTATGATCATTCATGTATATGATTCAGGTGGAGCATTGGTGATTACCTTGGTTTATATTGATTACATTATATATATGTTGGTAATCATGCTCATGTTTATGATGTGTATCACCTATATGATTTGAGTTGTGTATGCATATTATTTCTGGTCATTCATACGATATATACACAACCTCATGTGATACATACACTATTAACTGCTGAATGATGCTATTGATTATTGATATTAACTTGATTGGCATCATTGCAGGGGGAGTAAGTATATTTAATGCACAATTATTTGTTTTGTTTATATTTGGTTTGTCATCATCAAAAAGGGGGAGAATGTTGAGTATTGGACTCTCCACCTTGATTTTGATGATGATCAAACACAAATCATTGTGACTAACTCTTGTGATTGCAGTTAGCTAAAAAGTCACCAATTAGATTCAAGAAGATCAAAAGTGACTACACGTGTTGATTCAAGTGGAGGACTTGGTAGATCAACAAAGGTGAAGCATTGGCTTGAAGAACTCAAAGGGTACTTCAAACCTCAAGCCAATGGCATCAACAAATGAATGGAGATTCAATCCAAAGAGAAGAAAGGAATAGATAAGTCAAAAGCTTCGAAGACCATGACGTTGAAGATATTCAAGTCATTCAACTAAAAGACTCAAGTCCATGAAGAATTATGGAGATCGTCGCCAAAGTAATTTGTTCATCTCAAGCGACGTCCCAAGACTTCCTCAGAACGCGTGATCGTTGTGCCTGGAGCTTTGTTGAAGCTCAAGGAGTATTCATGAAGTCAAGGGATTTGGATTCTCCATGTTGAAGCTTCGAAGACGGTTCGTCATGTTATTTATATTGTCTTCTAGCTTCGGTTTAGTAGAATGTTAAGCCTTGAGTAGTACTTGCCTATAAATCTTCATAACTTTCATATCGTATCTCTAAGATTGCCTTAGAAGCCATTAGAAACTTTCCTGTAGCCTATCGTTTCATTTCACGGCTTCAAATGTATCTTAGTTGGTTCAAGTAGAAGAACCAACCGACTAGATGACGATCTAATCGGTTGGAAATCCTTCTTGAACCAACTAGATATCCTAGCTCAACTCAGCCCATTCACTGTTGGTCAATTAGTCGGTCCAAGAAGGTTCACCGACCGACTAGATGACGATTTAGTCGGTTGGAAATCCTTCTCAGACCGACTAGTTATCTTAATCAATTCAAGACCATTTGTTGACCAATTAGTCAGTCCAAGAAGGTTCACCGACCGACTAAATGACGATCTAGTCGGTTGGTGTCTCTGCTCAGACTGACTAGTTTTCCTTGTGAAATTCGACCTTTGTACTGTTGACCAGTTAGTTGGTTCAAGAAGGATGGTTAATGCATTAAAAGTCAATCTAGTCGGTCCAAGAAGGTTCACTGACCGACTAGTTGTCAATCTAGTCGGTTGATGATCCTTCTTAGACCGACTAGTGCTTACCCATGATTTCACCATCTTCTCTGTCAACCATCTAGTCGGTCCAAGAAGGTTCACTGACCGACTAGTTGTCAATCTAGTCGGTTGATGATCCTTCTTAGACTGATTAAGCAGCTTCAGAATAGAGTCGTTGGGGCATTTAATGCCACAAATTTTGTGACCGTTTTCTCTCTTCCCTATATAAGTTTGAGTGCTTCTAACTGTTGGGCATTGGCGGTCCCTTAGGGCACAAAAACTCAAGTCACGTCCTAAGTCGGACGGAACATAGACACAAAAATTATAGCAGCGGAAGAAAAACTATGTTAACTAATTAACATGCAAGTTAAAACAATTTTAACTTGGCCCTAAGGTCCAAGACCCTATGCCAAGATCTATGCCGACTTGGGATGGGTCTGACCATCCCAAGAAGGATCTAGCCTACTGCGATTAAACTAGACAAATGCTAAAAATACTTTAACCACATACCCGGAATCTCAGCCCTGGAGCAGGCGAGATGTTCCGCGCCGTCTTCCGAGCTGCTCCCGTCCCACGCCGAGCCGCTCCTTGAACCGCTCCCCGAACCGCTCCTCGAACCGCTCCGCATCCCGAGGCGATCAATCCCCGTGCCGCCGAGCCAACCACGCGCCGAAGAAAGTTTCACGCGAGTGAAGCCTCCGCCAAGATTTCAGATCCAGAATCCGAACTCCTTTGTGGCTTTGCCAGAGCCCGCAGGAGTAAGGCAGAAATTTAGGGAGATAGAGAAATATTTATTTAAGCTTAGATCCGAGCGTGCTCCAATATTTACGAGAGCCGCTCAGATCTAGAGCTTGGGACGAGTTTTGAGGAAGGGGGGAGACCCCTATTTATATAGGCGGCGGACTCTCCCCTTTTCTCAAAATCCGATGTGGGACTAAAATTGAGTTTAATTAAAATCAAGTTAGTTTGCACTTCACAAAGTGCAAACTTCCGTGAATTTTAACTCACTCACCGTTGAGCTTCAAGATCGATACAACCTATCAATACGACAAGCGTTCAACCGTGAACGCATAGGAAAAAACGGTTCGTCAATCGGAGTTCGTTTGACCCTCCAATTGAGTGTCCAAAGATCAGCCCTAGGCTAGTTTTTCGCAAAAACTGAGCCGTCATTTGATTCAGCACACTTAGGGTTCAAAACCCTAGAGGTGGGGCCCATGGGTGGGCCCCACGCAACCCGCGCGCGCTGAATTCGCCTGGGCAGAGCCCAGGCCGCGCCTGGGCTTGCCCAGGCCAAGCCTGGGCTAAGCTCAGGCTTGTGCCTGGCTAGCCCAGGCAGTGCCTGTGCTAGCCCAGGCAGCCTGTTCTGCCTGGGTCTGGCCTGGTCTGATATTGCGGGCTGTTTTGGCTTTAACTTTTGCGTTTGGCGTCCGTTTTGGACGCCGTTCGAAACTGGGTCTAGACCGGGACATTCCCGTCTTACCCGTGAACTTTTCATTGCGTTTATTTTATTAAATATTGTATTAAACAATTTAATACACATTTAATCGCTTTTGCATCAAATGCAAAATAGTCCCTATCTAAGCTTAAATTACCATATTGCATCTAATGCAATTATTTCATCCCTTGCATCAAAAATGCAATTATTCTCCCTAACTAATTTCTACCTATTACTAGACGAAGCGTTACACTCTGTGTGAGACCTTACAGCCTGACCCTTACAACAGGTTGGGCTCGAAGCCCTATACGGCAGTGACCACGAGCAGTGGTTGCCGTCCCTGCTTCAGGAATCATCATTATGTGGTTAACTCATTGACATGAGTATTGTCGGGACCACCTGACTGTTTCCGTGATGAATTCCGCAGTTATAGTCTCTTCGTCTTAAATATGTCGTGTAGATCAAGTCTGGGGTACGGTCAAACTGTCAACCCCAATAACTTGACTCCGGTTAGTTTCTATCGATCTTTAGTCAACTAATGTTGGACTTCTTCCAACATACTCTGCGCAGAGTTTTTACTAAAGACTGTACTAACTCTATGACACAAACTCCCATTGATCGGGAGAGACGAATCCTCTCTTGGTCATTACTCGCCTCGTATGTTTCAAGTGACACCCAATCAAAAGACCTTTCGACAGGCCTTGCCTTGAAGCTAGGTCAGTTGATCTAAGTGGCACCGTTCACGCACAGGTCCGTCAAAATGACCTCAAGTCAAAAGACCAACTATCCTATCATCACTCAGAGTTATCACTGACAGATTGGTCAATATAACCATATGATAACTCTAGTGGATCGTTCAGTGAACTCATTCTAATGAGCACCTGTGTCTCGTCTTCGATTTCGCCAAGTCCAAGCGATCATGAGATCATCGCCACCGCTAAACGGTGAAGACTAAGACACAATGGTCTATCCGATGTTTCGATATCCTTGTCTCGAAACATCTACGACCACGAACCATTTTAGACTTATGCTACAGACGGTCAAACGTTTCTCCATGATCGAGATACTCATCTCGATACCCGTTTGACCTTGCATAAAGTCTCAGGACTTTACCTAAGTTGATATCTAATGTTAACTACATTACAATATAACTTAGATAAATTATTACCAAACAGCTTACTGTTATTTCGAACAAGATGTTTGTGCTATTCACACAGGAATAAATGGCCTTGAGGGCATAATATTCCTACATCTCCCACTTGCACTCAGGCCCATTTATCTCGATATCTAATATCGTTTTTACACATAAGTTTTCTCGACTTCATGTGGTAGAGCCTTCGTGAGTGGATCTGCTAAAACCGTCTACACTATAGACTTAAGGGGTTTCTATGTTTATGTTAGACCAACCATTTGAATCTCATTCAAATAATTCATTTGGTCTATCGGAATCTATAATATCTGGATCTTATCCAGTTCATCGTACCTTACGATAATAATTTTAAATTAGTTATTGGTCATTGCAAATGGTTCATATCTATTTCTGATAAATAATCAAACTCTTTGATTACTTAATCAAAATATATGTTCCATCTCTTTGATGCCTCGCATGTAATTTACACGCTCCCACTGACCTTGAAAACTCGTTGGCTAATTCATATAAGTTGGTTCGTCTAAATCATATTTAGAAAAACGAACTTATAAGTGAATGCTCAAATTTTCACGGTCAAGCTGAGCGTTTACATCGAGTTTGGTCCGAGTAGATCTGTACACATCTGCTGGCGAGACGGTTTCAACTAATCCGTTTTAAAGAAATTAGGATGAAAACCGTTCTCGTCCAACAAGATTGTACTTCACTATTTTCCTTTCTGCACCAATCTTTTAACTTAAAGATTTACTTGCGGAAAGTGAGGAAACATTTTCCTTGAGCACGTAAACTAAATTCTCAAATTTATTTACGCACACGGACCTTCATCAAGTTTTAAATCGGAGTTACTACTCCGAATTTCATCCTAGAAGTTGACTAAGTCATCATCAGTTATGATGTCTAACTCGACAATTCGTCTCACGAGATTCGAGTATTTTTACAACTTCCTTACGATTGATTTATTGAATATATATATTATTGATAATGTCCTCATAGAACATTATTAAAACCTAGGCATTACTATCTGGGACTTAACCCAGATGGAGGATTTAACTCAGAGTCACTTACAATGGATCACCCTAAATCTAATTAAGTGTGATTCATACCTTTTAACACACCGATGTGTTAACAGACTTGATCTGAGAGAAAATCACATTTTCTTTTAATTACACACGATTTTATTTAGCTAAGTATTTGACCATTCGATCTAATCGAATCAGTTTAAATACTTTAGGCATTTCGTTCTTTATTTTATCAGACTTGTGTTTCATCAAGAACACGCGTCTTAGTAAAATATACGAATAACTTATTTTGTTAAAAGATAGACTCGGGTACATCAGTATGTACCAGACTGAGTTCGACAACTCATTCTCCCACTGTCTCACAGATGGGTTTCGGCCATTGTATCTAAGAGGCTAAGACTCACAAGTGTCCGTAGACTTCATAATACGAGAGGTCAGACCCCTCTTTATGTGACTTGTGAAGCTTAATCTCTTGATACGGCCTAGTCTAATTTTACCATATAAGTTTGCTACTATCTTGTGTATTTATATATTAACATTTAATATATATATAGTTATTAACAAATTACTTAACACAAAACATTACTTCAGAAGCAAGGTGACGACATTCGTCAAAAATGTGTTAGACGTTTTTGTATAACAACTTATTCCGAAATGTGACATCAAAATATGTCACGTTTCCAATTCCTCCTACTTATGCCTCTACTAATGATAAATTAAACTAACTTTCTCAATTGACTTTCCGAAGTGCCTTCTTCCTTTTTCTAAATCACATTTAGATATCAACATAAATAAATAGCTATGCAAGCAACTTATGTATCCAAACGCTTTAGCTTTGCAATCTTGAGTGTAGCTCAAGAAGTTGCTTGTCTCAAGATCCGGTTGGGATACATAGTCTTGCACCGCTCATGCACTTGTATTCGACTCAAACGGTTTAATCGAATTCTCGAACTTTGCGGATCAAAATTGTTTGTCCATACAACCTTGAGGGTAGCTCGACAAGTTGTAGGGAGAAACATATTTTGAATGTCCTATATGTTCAAGCTGCCTCATATAGAGACGAGTGACATGTAGCTTTAATTTATTTGTTGGACCCAGAACTTAATGAAATCATATTTCTTAAGTCTGTTCTTTAGAAGGTCATTTAATGTCAACGAGAATATAGTTTAATTATATCAATTAGATTTTAACTTGATATTCAATTAATCAACTTTTTGACCAGTTAACTAATTAAAATATTATATTTTAATTCCTACGGTAAACATAGTCTTGCCCTAGTTTTAGCATATGTTCAATATTAAATATAGGTAGATTGGCTTTTATCTATCTATATCCTCCCACTAATTTTACGAACATTTTAAAGCTTAATAACGAACGATTTAATCGAATTAAAATTAATGGGTAAGAGTTCCAATCACCTTGAGTCTAAACAACCTTGAGTGTAGCTCAACAAGTTGATTGACTCTGTGATCGGAAGATGACTCTTCATCGATCATATCGGATATGACTCTCTTAATCGGTTTTTGCCCCTAGCCATTCGTGATCATGAGTGTGCTCATCCAAATCACAATGTCTAGTCTAGTCGGACCCTTGTTTTCATGTCTAGCCTGACTTGCCCCTCAGCTCGGTGTATGCACGACACGTCGGTTTGGGTCAGGTCTTAGACTACATCTAGGCAGACTACATCGTTGACTTAACTTACGCCGACGCTCGGGGTACGAGACGACGGTTAGGGTTAGTCAAGATTTCATCTTATGTATTTAAGGAGTTGGTTTCTACAGGGTTGCCATGTCACAGCTTGAGTGTATCTCAACAACTATAACACGGGCCCTATAGTTGCTAACCCCTAAAACAAGGAGGGCTACGGCTAATCTTGAAAAAGATCATTAACGTATTTGACTTAGATATAGTCCAGGGTGTCATACAATCATGATTCGCGACATTGCGGTCCAGCGGAACTCAGCCAGGGAATTGACTAAGCCAGGATCACTACCCCTTGAACTAGCAAGGGTTGACCCAGAACTCTTAGCCAAGCACATTGACTGGATCATGGTCCATTGAATGAAGCTTGTCAATTTTGTATGTATGCCATAGACTAAACAGCTTTTATTAACAACTAATTAATCCTATCAACTAGTTGAATCCTTAAATTCAAAATTTTTAGGATTTGTTTAATAACTTTTATTAAGTCCTTATCAACTATAAGGTTCACGTGCTACCCTAATCGTTATTAGGATTTTAATAAATTTTATTAACAACGCTAGAAGCGAAGTCCTTTAATGAAAATTAATTATAACAATTAGAATTTAAAATCATTTAAAGGACTACCCTAATCAGGAATTAGGTCTTAATATTGTTGTTAATGATTTATTAAAACATAGCATGTCATTAAAATTCAAGTAATAAATTTTAATCATTTTTAATGGCTAACCTAAAAGTTTGTCTTGTGTTATCAAATAAGGGACAACATTAACAAGCCATTAAAATAAAGCTACACTAATTTATCGCATAAAGATAGTGCACAACTATTTAACATTTAAATATACTAAGTTTATCGCATAAACAATTTTAGATTTTTAAAAACAGTTTTAAAAATATCTTATAAATTTAAAACATTACTTTTAAAAATTTTCCATGTCCAAAAATTTATCATATACAATTTTTAAACATCTAAAACATTTTAAACTTATCGCATAAATTTAAAGCCTTAAAATCAATTTTAAAATTTAGGGTTATTTAGTACTGACCCCCCTGTGTTTTCTCGGAAATTAGTAGTACCCCCATATGGTTTCAATAATTAGTAAGACCCCCCTCCACAATTAGTATCACCCCCCCAGGGTTTCTCAAAAATTAGTATTACCCCCCTATGGCAGGGGGGTCTTACTAATTATTGAAACCATAGGGGGGTACTACTAATTTCCGAGAAAACACAGGGGGTCAGTACTAAATAACCCTAAAATTTATCACATAAATTTAAAAAACATCATTTTAAAATTTCCATGCTTAAAAAATTTATCATATAAAAAATTTAAGGCATCCAAAATAATTTTAAACTTTTAAAGATTTAAAATTATTACATAAATTTTAAAACGTCATTTTAAAATTTTCATGTTCAAAAAAATATCTAAATAAAATTTTTGAACATCTAAAACATTTTTAAAATTTTATCTCATAACTTTAAAAATATTTGAAAAGCATTTAAAAGCATTAACAAGTTTAATAAATCGCAGTACCTAGATCGACTACGCAAACCTAGGCTCTGATACCACTGTTGGGTATCACTCTGATATCATTGCGACGCTGTTAAGGCCCATCATACATGGCACCCTAGACCCGTCACAAGATACCTCAGAAACTTGTTTTACGGCATGCCTCTCGACAATGCCCAACCCCTTATAAGATCACCATCTTATCGGGACTTGGTACGGTAAGAGCGATTACTTCGGGTCGGCTCATAACCCGAGAACCCGTACTCAAGCTCAACAAGCTCTGATGCCACTGTTGGGCATTGGCGGTCCCTTAGGGCACAAAAACTCAAGTCCCGTCCTAAGTCGGACGGAACATAGACACAAAAATTATAGCAGCGGAAGAAAAACTATGTTAACTAATTAACATGCAAGTTAAAACAATTTTAACTTGGCCCTAAGGTCCAAGACCCTATGCCAAGATCTATGCCGACTTGGGATGGGTCTGACCATCCCAAGAAGGATCTAGCATACTGCGATTAAACTAAACTAATGCTAAAAATACTTTAACCACATACCCAGAATCTCAGCCCTGGAGCAGGCGAGATGTTCCACGCCGTCTTCCGAGCTGCTCCCGTCCCACGTCGAGCCGCTCCTTGAACCGCTCCCCGAACCGCTCCTCGAACCGCTCCGCATCCCGAGGCGATCAATCCCCGTGCCGCCGAGCCAACCACGCGCCGAAGAAAGTTTCACGCGAGTGAAACCTCCGCCAAGATTTCAGATCCAGAATCCGAACTCCTTTGTGGCTTTGCCAGAGCCCGCAGGAGTAAGGCAGAAATTTAGGGAGATAGAGAAATATTTATTTAAGCTTAGATCCGAGCGTGCTCCAACATTTACGAGAGCCGCTCAGATCTAGAGCTTGGGACGAGTTTTGAGGAAGGGGGGAGACCCCTATTTATATAGGCGGCGGACTCTCCCCTTTTCTCAAAATCCGATGTGGGACTAAAATTGAGTTTAATTAAAATCAAGTTAGTTTGCACTTCACAAAGTGCAAACTTCCGTGAATTTTAACTCACTCACCGTTGAGCTTCAAGATCGATACAACCTATCAATACGACAAGCGTTCAACGGTGAACGCATAGGAAAAAACGGTTCGTCAATCGGAGTTCGTTTGACCCTCCAATTGAGTGTCCAAAGATCAGCCCTAGGCTAGTTTTTCGCAAAAACTGAGCCGTCATTTGATTCAGCACACTTAGGGTTCAAAACCCTAGAGGTGGGGCCCATGGGTGGGCCCCACGCAACCCGCGCGCGCTGAATTCGCCTGGGCAGAGCCCAGGCCGCGCCTGGGCTCGCCCAAGCGCCTGGGCGCGCCCAGGCCCGCGCCTGGGCTTAGCCCAGGCGGGCCTGGGCTGTGCCCAGGCTTGCGCCTGGGCTTGCCCAGGCCGAGCCTGGGCTTGCCCAGGCCGAGCCTGGGCTAAGCGCAGGCTTGTGCCTGGCTAGCCCAGGCAGTGCCTGGGCTAGCCCAGGCAGCCTGTTCTGCCTGGGTCTGGCCTGGTCTGATATTGCGGGCTGTTTTGGCTTTAACTTTTGCGTTTGGCGTCCGTTTTGGACGCCGTTCGAACCTGGGTCTAGACCGGGACATTCCCGTCTTACCCGTGAACTTTTCCTTGCGTTTATTTTATTAAATATTGTATTAAACAATTTAATACACATTTAATCACTTTTGCATCAAATGCAAAATAGTCCCTATCTAAGCTTAAATTACCATATTGCATCTAATGCAATTATTTCATCCCTTGCATCAAAAATACAATTATTCTCCCTAACTAATTTCTACCTATTACTAAACGAAGCGTTACACTCTGTGTGAGACCCTACAGCCTGACCCTTACAACAGGTTGGGCTCGAAGCCCTATACGGCAGTGACCACGAGCAGTGGTTGCCGTCCCTGCTTCAGGAATCATCATTATGTGGTTAACTCATTGACATGAGTATTGTCGGGACCACCTGACTGTTTCCGTGATGAATTCCGCAGTTAAAGTCTCTTCGTCTTAAATATGTCGTGTAGATCAAGTCTGGGGTACGGTCAAACTGTCAACCCCAATAACTTGACTCCGGTTAGTTTCTATCGATCTTTAGTCAACTAATGTTGGACTTCTTCCAACATACTCTGCGCAGAGTTTTTACTAAAGACCGTACTAACTCTATGACACAAACTCCCATTGACCGGGAGAGACGAATCCTCTCTTGGTCATTACTCGCCTCGTACGTTTCAAGTGACACCCAATCAAAAGACCTTTCGACAGGACTTGCCTCGAAGCTAGGTCAGTTGATCTAAGTGGCACCGTTCACGCACAGGTCCGTCAAAATGACCTCAAGTCAAAAGACCAACTATCCTATCATCACTCAGAGTTATCACTGACAGATTGGTCAATATAACCATATGATAACTCTAGTGGATCGTTCAGTGAACTCATTCTAATGAGCACCTGTGTCTCGTCTTCGATTTCGCCAAGTCCAAGCGATCATGAGATCATCGCCACCGCTAAACGGTGAAGACTAAGACACAATGGTCTATCCGATGTTTCGATATCCTTGTCTCGAAACATCTACGACCACGAACCATTTTAGACTTATGCTACAGACGGTCAAACATTTCTCCATGATCGAGATACTCATCTCAATACCCGTTTGACCTTGCATAAAGTCTCAGGACTTTACCTAAGTTGATATCTAATGTTAACTACATTACAATATAACTTAGATAAATTATTACCAAACAGCTTACTGTTATTTCGAACAAGATGTTTGTGCTATTCACACAGGAATAAATGGCCTTGAGGGCATAATATTCCTACACTAACCAGGGATCCAAGGCTGAAATTAGAGACATTTTCACATCTTTGAAGAGAGCCATTCAACTCCTATTCCAAGCTCTCTCATCTCACAAGAATCTCTCCCTTACTCTTTGCGCCCAATTCCTCAAGAGAGATTCTCATTCCTTGTGAGCTTCTCAAGCTAAGAGCTTGAATCCAAGTCACCAACTCTTCCCTAGCCATCTATTGCTGCTCATCTTGATGGAGCTAGGGTTTGGTG
Organism: Scilla litardierei; assembly: GCA_030789695.1. Classification (NCBI taxonomy): domain Eukaryota; kingdom Viridiplantae; phylum Streptophyta; class Magnoliopsida; order Asparagales; family Asparagaceae; genus Scilla; species Scilla litardierei. The sequence goes on from CM061139.1 coordinate 72,694,332, forward strand.
ATCTCATCTTCCTCAAAATCCATTCTTGCCCTAAATTGGTAAGTATTTCTCAAGGCATAAGATTTTGTGGTAAGAAGTTTTATATTTCATTCTTTATACTTCTTAATTGTTGTATACTCACGGTGGTGAGAGGATTGGCTTGATCCCAAGTTGCGGGAGTCAAGATTTCGTTTTGTTCTCGGTTTGTGAGAGTGTGCTTAGTCCCAAGTTGTGGGATTAAGGTACTTTGCGTGTTCCCGGGTTGTGGGATACACGGACATCGATTGTAGGTCGATTGCACTTGTTGGAGGTTTTTCACAAGTGGGCTAAAGGAAATCTCTAGTGGTTTGCTAGAGTATCCGGAGGTGATCCGGGTATTGCTGGATTAGGGCATCGGTAACAAGTCGGGGAGAATTGGGTGGCACCGAACCAGGATACATTGCATGTTAGCTTTGCATTCTTGCTTGGGTTGTTGTTCATTTCTTATATTCCGTATTTGTTGGTTAAGTAGGGTTTTATTTGGTGTAAATTTCTTATAATTCTATAAAACACTATTCACCACCCTCTAGTGTTTGTTCCTCATAGCACAGGGTCACTACAGTGTTCTCGCTATTACAACCGGCGGATATGATAACGATCGGAATTAGGGTTTAGTGGTGAGACATTGCCTCTAAGAGTGATACCAGCATCCCATGGGCCCGATATTCTGGTCGGTGCCCAGGATGATACGCCGGACAACCCAGGTTCGGTCAGTGGGCATTCCCATGTCCATTAACACTGACCGACTCCGGGAGCACTAAGCTCGCAACAATAACTCCCAACATCTCATCATGCCGCTCCCGCCTGCTAGGATTCGGTGTCTACACTAGGGGCGTGAGCTATGGCTAGGGAGTTAACCGCCAAGTTTATTCCCCCTTGGCCCAATGGTCAAAGGCGGTATTTTTCCCGCCGATGATAATAAAACACCCGGCGTAACCAATAGATTCTTATTCCCTATCGATATACTAGTCCTATGGACGCATTAGGGAGAACTCACTAAGGGGTTTCCACCAAAATCCCAGATTTGGGAACTGCTCACACATTATAGCTAAAAAGCAATCTAAATGAAAATCGACCGTTAAAATCATAATCAGGCAATTGAAATGCGGTAGTAGTAATGCTATTAATATAATATCAAAGTTTCATAAAGATCAGAACACTTACAAATAAAGATAAAATTCCAGCCGTCACAATAGGGAAAAAAGACGGAAAAATACACAGCTCTCGTTTCTGAAAACCTAGGGCAGTTATATATAGAAAATGACTTCACCCGATCGGTTGAAGTATCAACCGATCGGGTGAGCTGCTGCGTTCTTCGACAGCGGTCTTCAGAAACTTCACCCGCTCACGTGATACGGTCGGTTGGCGCAAGCAGCTCGTCGTTTGGATCTTGCGGTCATCGGGTGAACCGATCGATTGGAAACGTCGCCCAAAAAACAGAAACTTGCGTCGACTTGGCACGGTCAGTGGGCCGTCGGGTGAGCTCTCCGGGTCGTCGTTCGGAGGAATCGGCTACAGATGAACCGATCGGGTGAAGGTCACCCGATCGGTTGGAATTCAGCTCCATTTTCCCGAGAACTCTGTTGGGATGAACCGGTCGACGACTCGGTCGGTTGATCCTTACTTCGCTTCAGCTTGTGTCCGGTTCATGCACGCGTGCATCACTCAATCGGTTGGCTGTGTCCAACCGATCGGGTGGGGGCTGAAAAGTGGAAATATTGGTTGTTTGACCCCCTGGATCACGCGTGGCTCCTCCCATTGCTCCGGGGACTTATGGTATCTTCGTTATGTGTCCCCTACGCGGGAAATCTCCTGCAAACACACAAAAACAAGGAGAAGTGAAAGAAAACTAGAAATTACGAGAAAATGGATACGGGACGACGGAAAATAACGGAAAAACACAAAGAAGACGTGCGTGAATATATAAAATATACACACACGTCAATAAGCAATTTGATAACAATATTTATACTGAAAGTTAAACCAAAATAAAATTGGCACAGGTAAACAAAACATGGGTTATGAGCAATATGGGATTAGCAATAGAAGTTCAACAAAACAAAGTCAATATACCTTTTTTTCTCAGGAAATAGGGGATCTTTAGTTTCTTTTTCTCGCACTTTATTTCTCAAATAGCCTAGCATTTAGGTAAACATGGAAGCTATATTGGTATCCAAGTAAATTAATTCATCTAAGCTGAAACATTCAATTACATGCCAAATATGCACATCTGTACATTTTTTCGGGATCAGAGAACTATATAGCAACTTTTGTAGTTGTGATTTCAAAGAAAAGCAATGCCTTCATGGTATAAGAACAATCAATCAGAGATGACTTATGCTTAAGGACTTGGTTTCGGAAACATAAAAAATGCTATCAAATGGAAATAATAGAATTATAACTTATTCAAACAAAAGAATGTGAGCTTACCGTTAGAGTCCATGAAACATTATCAACTGAGCAAGGGTCCTGATTAACATAGCGATGATTAAAGGTGCTGCCAGTTTGGAGGTCCACCTTATGATTCTCACTCAGAAGAGACAAAAGGGACTGAATGTCCCCACTGAAGGGGCAATATGAACCTGGATGAGGGCACTCATATGGCCTATACTTGCACTGTTCTTCATGTTGCAGCTTACTATAATAAGGGAACATCTCCTCACAGCTAAGACAAGTGGAGAGAAACTGCAATCTTTTTGAGTGCGAGGCATCTTATTTGCCAATGTCCTTCCGGCAAATCGGGCACTTGGTGTTAACTCTGTTCTTACAGGCAGAGCACAGAGTATGCCCACTAGGACACTGCAGCATGAAACAAAGATGGCAGCATTTAATATAACCAAAGAGGAACTATGCAACTATGTATCAAGTTTAATGTGTTACGACAAAAAACCAAGACTGCTAGCTTATAGATACACTTCAGGGTTGCTGGCAACATAAAAGAGTTTGTACAATTATGAAATGGACAATCTGTTGCCTATTTTATCGAAATTGGCTACATGTAAGATGGATTTTCCATTAAAATGCACTATACGACTAAGAATTCAATCCATTTTTTCATTTTTTCCCCTTAACTTGCTGCAACAAAACTCCCAAGATGAACCCAAAATGATGTAACAGTCTCCAATTTTTTGGAATGTTTTGAAAGGAAAACTCATCCTATTGCCCAGAAAAGCAATGTCAGATATCAGCAATGATATAGAGAATTTACACAAAAGGGAAGAATGAAGTAATGACATGTGAATATCCAACATCATTAATTTTGGTCAAGATTGACTTTGTGGTCTAGTTTTTATTTTGTGATTGCTTCAAAATTGAACATATCTTAGTTATGCATTTTATCTTCTACAGATGCTAAATCAAATGATTAATGAAATTAAAAATTTGTAAATAATCAACATGCAAGCATCTTGATAACATGCAAACATCTTAATCAACATGCAAGCATCAACATGTAATTGAAAGCATGATTAACCAATTCTGAAAAATGTTGGCTGGAATGCAATTGACCAAAATAAAAAAGTAGATAACATGTAAATAATGCAACATCAGCTGATCTCTTCATCTGAAATCCAATGATTTTAGGTCATGTTGTTGGAATCCAATGCCAGATTCTTGATATCCAACTGTTGAAACATGTAAATAATCAACATGCAAGCATTATGATGTCCAACCTCTAAAACCAATTCTGAAAAATATTGATAACCTGGACTGCAACATAGATTTTCCACTATTTGCATTAAAAACCCCTGGAAAGCAACGCCAGGTTCTTGACTGAACCATGCCAGATTCGACGAACGTTGGAGGAAGCATTTCACCAATAATTTGTGGGCATTAGCAGAATTTGCCTCGCCATGTCCAGCAGCTTGACATAGGCCATATTCATTTTTGGCATTAGCAAATTGCATATTGTAAAAATCTACAGGATTCATTTTGACATGGGCAATATTCATTTTGTCCAGCAGCAGAAATTATTAGTACTTAAAATAATGTTCAGCTTCCTGTCGAATATTAAAGACACCCTCTTCTACAGTTTTTCCTCCTCTTAGCAGGAAGACACATCGCTTACTAACCCTATGACATGAAAATTCAAGTTTTATTACGTTAATATAATGAAACACGTTAATATAATGAAATGACATAGGTTGAATCTTATAAGCATTAATACGTTGGTTGATCTTGGTACATTCATTATAGTATAAAAGTAAATTATGGAGAAGTCCAACATTCAACACTTGATTCATTTAGGCAGATATTCCTATGTCTACTTGGAACACTTGCAGAATTTCAGCCGTTTTGACTTCTCGTTTAGTTGCTATGACCAAAACCATGTAACATGAAGTCCTATCATAAAACCATGTCGCATTGGACCCACACAATGGACACACGTGTACTATGTATCTATTATAATTTTTGTGTCGGCATGTTATGTCCATCAGGGTGTTGCCATGTTTATGCGAGATAGCCCAAATAATCAAAAATGGTAGAAGAATAAAAAACAGGAAGGTAATTAAGTGACGACAATGAAAGAAATTGTTTTTAACAAAATAAAAGTGGAGCCGAACGATATAATTCTAAACCAAAACATTGACGTATGTGCTAAATTGACAAAGTGTTACGCATCTATAATCTTAAGCACAACCACAAAGCCCAGAACTGGGTATCATACCAGTGAGAAAGTTATCAAGTTATAAAGTAATATGTGGGAAGAACTCATCTGCAATTCTTATAATTTATATATACAGAACCATATTCTTATGTCTATTATATGTTGATGAACTCAATTTACATGAAACATAGCAGGATGTGTCCTTTAATGGTCTAATAAATTTTACATTCAACAATTTGTTATGAGCGTCAGGCATTCCAAGGTCGCACAACACTGTCCTGGTTGAAGAATGAATGTACAAATGTAAAGACCTTTGGATACAATTCAAAAGAAAGATTTCCTAATACCAAGTTGTTGATCATTGTGGCTACATGCTGGAAGCATGCTTCTAATTGTATGTACATTTCAGGTTTAACCAAATACGGTACTGAAGATTTTAAGAACTAACTGCAGCAGTAAATGCCCATAAAATATGGCTATATAACATGATCTTTACATTAGAGTAGTAGACGATGTCAATGGTTATGCTTTTGACTTTTGAGTGCTTTCCCAAATGATAATTTCTTATTCTACATATACTACTGCAACATGTTCAAATGTTCTTCTAGTTATGTCAACTGCTAAGTCACTGCCTTCCTATTTTCATCAAGCTTCCTTTTCATTAACAGAATATTCAGTCCCGGAACGGTAAAGTATAACAATGTAAAACAATGTAATCATGGTAACCTTGCTTCTCCAACATTCCAAAAACAATGTAAAACATTCCATGCAGTAATCACTGATTTTTACACAATATTGGAATACTATAGGATATACAATGTAAAATCCTGAAAATTGTAATTTGGAACACAGTGTAATTTGGCCAAAAGTATACAACATTCCAAAATGTATCAATTATCATATAAGTGCAGGATAATTAAAACTTGTTCTGATATGAAGTTTTTGGCCAAAATAGTATTCCAAATTGGCACACAACATTCCATAAACATACAACAGTCCAAATGTGGCCAAAAAAAAATTTTGTGTGCCACATTCCATAAATTACATTTTTGGCACACAACATTCCAAAACTATGCTACAACAACCCTTAAAAACATTATAAACTATGCCACATTTTGGCACACAACATTCCAATTTCAACTTTATATACTTCAAAATTTCTCATAATATGCAAAACTTCAATTTTTGATCTTCATCATAATATGCAAAACACCAATAATTACTACATGCTATCCCTTAAAAGAAGAATAACATTAAAAAAACTGAAATCAGCAAGCCCTGAAATTAGCAAGCTTTAGCACAAATAGAACAAAAGAGGATGAAAAACATGATTTTTTGTTGAGATGCTGAAAGTAGAGAGGTGAAGAACCTAATTGAAGGCAAGTAGATATGTGAAGTACCTGAGAAAAAAAAGAGAAAACAGAAAAATCAGGGCAGAAGGATAAGGAGGGTTGCAGAAGAATAATAAAATGAAATTTATATCCTGAACTATATCACCAACTTGATGGCATACACGCATTTACAACCTGCACATATAACTTGACATCTGCACCTAAATGATAATCTGACATATGAATGTTATATTTTGGAATATGCACTTAAATGATACATTCCAAATCTGCACTTATCATTTAACATTCCAATCTGATCCATTGAAGTGTTGAAGGTAAAATATTTTAAGTGCTGAAGGTAACATTCCAAATCTGCTATAACATTTCAAATATGCACTTACCATAATCTGCACTTAACTTTCCAACCTGATTATGATATAATATACTGTTTTAGTTGTTATAATATCCTAGTTATAGTTTCAGGATATATAACATACAAAAATTTTCAGTTTAAAACTATAGCATTCCAAATGCCAACTCACGACACCAACACAAACAAAGTAATGCAAGTAGAGAGGATGAAATTGGCAAGCTTTAGCACAACAACTCTTAAAAGAAGAATCTGATTGAATAATAACCTGATTGAATGATACATTTAAGAAGAATAACATTCCAAATCTGCTATAACATTCCAAATATGCACTTACCATAATCTGCACTTAACATTCCTACCTGATTATGATATATTACATACTGTTATAGTTCTTATAATATCCTAGTTATAGTTTTACGATATATGAAATACTGTTGTGAAGGGAATTTAGGGAGAAATAGGTGTAAGGGGTTAAGAGCCCCCTACCCGTGTATTTATAGCTTTCAATAGTGGGTTGGATACCCAATTGGCCCAATGAGCCTATTCATAACACTTCCCCTTATCCAATCAACATTGAAATAAGAGGTGGATTCTTCAGGATCCGAGTTAAGGTAACTGTCTTGTTAAAGAAAGAACAGTTAACCCATAACTTCCCCTGTTTTGGGGATGTGTCTAGGGGTGGATACTTCAGGATCCAGAGTCAACGAGGTTGCCTCGTCAAAACCTTGACTACGGAAAACCCAGTGGGAAAAAACCTGTAGCCAAGGGAAAAGAGTACAACTCTGTAGTTGACTCCCCCTTATCTGACCAAGCTTCAGGCTTGCAGATTTCCTATGAATCTATACATCAGTCTCTTATGTATCTATGAGTTCATAGTTCTCTCATCCTGACCCAGTTTACATTTACTCACTCTCCTCATCCCAATCCCATATACAATTTTCTCAAAGATACTAGTAGGCAGGGATTTGGTAAGCAAATCCGCCAAGTTATTACATGATTGGATCTTCTGTACCTCAATCTGCTTTTGCTTCTGAAGGTCGTGCGTCCAGAAGAACTTGGGGGAGATATGCTTCGTCTTGTCACCTTTGATGTAGCCGTCCTGTAGCTGGGCTATACATGCTGCATTGTCTTCATAGAGTGTAGTGGGTGCAAGAACGCCGGTCGTCAGGCCAGTGGAGGTGAGTATGTGCTGGATCACCGAGCGAAGCCAAAAACATTCCTTGCTTGCTTCGAAGATCGCAAGTAGCTCTGAGTGGGTGGATGAGACGGTTGTCATGGTCTGCTTCACAGATCTCCAGGATATGGCAGTGCCGCTATATGTGAACATGTATCCGGTCTGAGACTTCTCTGTACGAGGATCGGACCTGTAACCTGTGTCAGCATAACCAACTAAACCAGTTGATGCCCCTTTCCTGTAGAATAGACCTAAGTCTATGGACCCTTGGAGGTAGCGCAGAAGATGCTTAACTCCGGCCCAGTGCCGCTGTGTAGGTGCAGCACTATATCTGGCTAATAAGTTTACTGCAAATGCTATGTCAGGGCGAGTGCAGTTAGCCAGGTAAAGGAGTGCACCGATAGCACTTAAATAAGGCACTTCGGGGCCTAGTACTTCCTCCCCCTCTTCCAGCGGCCGGAAGGGGTCTTTGTGTACATCCAATGATCTGACGACCATCGGAGTGCTGAGGGGGTGGCACTTATCCATCTGAAACTTTTTCAATAAGTTCGATGTGTAAGTTGACTGGTGTAACAGGATCCCATCTTTAAGATGCTCTATCTGAAGGCCTAAACAGAATTTTGATTTTCCGAGGTCTTTCATCTCGAAAGTTTCTGTCAGGCTTCTAGAAATCTTTGCGATCTCTTCAGGAGATCCGATGAGGTTTAAGTCGTCTACGTAGACGGCTATAATTACAAATCCTGTTGCCTTTGCTCTTATAAAGATGCAAGGACAGACTGGGTCGTTTTTAAATCCTTGCTGTGCAAGGAAGTCGCTCAGTCTGTTATACCACATCCTTCCAGATTGTTTTAGACCATATAATGATCTTTGCAGTTTCACTGAGTAGATGTCACGTTCTCTCTCTTTTAGTACTGCAGGCAAAGAATAACCGTCAGGCAATCTCATATAGATGTCTCGGTCTAGGTTGCCATATAGGTATGCAGTAACCACGTCCATGAGTTGCATATCTAAACCATCTTGTGCTGTTATGCCAATGAGGAATCGGAAGGTGATCGCGTCCATGACTGGGGAGTATGTGGCTTCAAAATCCACCCCAGGACGTTGGGTAAAACCATGCGCTACAAGCCTTGCTTTGTAGCATACGATCTCATTCTGTTCATTTCGTTTTCTAACAAATATCCATTTATAACCCACAGGTTTTACACCTTTTGGTGTCTGGACTATTGGTCCGAAGACCTTGTGTTTGGTGAGTGAATCCAACTCCACTCCTATTGCCGCTTTCCACTTTGGCCAATCATCTCTGCTTTGACATTCTGTCAGAGAGCGTGGTTCAATATCATCGTCGCAGTACGCGACGTTGATGGCAATATTACACGCAAATGTGTCATCTATTGTTGTGCTTTTTCTGTCCCAATAATCCCCAGTTCGTACATAGTGTATCGATACTTCATTTTCTCCCGGTTTTTCCTCTTCATGAGAGTTTGGGAGAGATGGGGTAGCAGGGCTTAAATTAGCATCCTGTGGTGGTATTTGTTTACCATTGCCAAGGGTCCTACTCTTTCGAGGGACTTGGTCCTTGGATCCCGGTGGTCGTCCTCTCTTTTTGAGAGGTCCAACCATTTCTGCTGCAGGCGGATTGCATCCATTTTGCGGTATGTCAATCCTAGCTGGAGTGTTAGCAGCAGGGACGTGTGATTTGACAATCTTCTGGTTGTCAGTAAATTTGTCTGGCAAGAGATGGACAGTGTTTTGGATGTGGAGAATCTTCAGGATTTCCTCCTCACACTGGCTTGTTGGCGGATCAAAGTGACATAAAGTTTTTGTATCCCAAGTGATACTTTCTGAAGCTTCGGGCTTCTTTGTCTGTGAGCCTAGTCTTGGGAACGATGTTTCATCGAATTCACAGTCTTCTAGACGTGCCTTAAAGACGTCCCCCGTAAGGGGTTCTAGGAATCTAATTATGGAGGGGGTGTCAAACCCAACATAAATGCCTAGGCGACGTTGTGGACCCATCTTTGTCCTTTGTGGTGGTGCTATGGGGACGTATACTGCACAACCAAATATTCTCAAATGTGAGACAATTGGTGGGGCTCCAAGTGCTAGTTGCATTGGAGAAGATGACTGACCTCCAGAGGGTCTTAATTTTATTAAAGATGCAGCATGCAGAATTGCATGACCCCACGCATTCACTGGCATCTGGGATTGAAGTAATAATGGACGAGCGATCCATTGCAGTCTCTTAATTAGAGATTCTGCTAACCCATTTTGGGTGTGAACATGCGGTACAGGATGTTCGACTTCAATTCCCTGAGCTTGGCAATAGTCTAGAAAGACTTGTGACGTAAACTCCCCCGCATTGTCCAGACGAAGTTTCTTAATCTGGTGGTCGGGGAAGTGGGCCCGTAACTTTATTATCTGAGCTAAAAGCTTAGATAGTGCTAGGTTACGAGTGGACAGTAGGCACACATGTGACCACTTAGTTGATGCGTCTATCAGGACCATAAAGTACCTGAACGGACCACTTGATGGGTGAATCGGCCCACAAATGTCTCCGTGGATTCTTTCCAGAAAGCTGGGAGACTCCACATCCACTTTCAGTGGAGAGGGTCTCGTGATCAGTTTACCCTTGTAACAGGGTGGACATGGGAATTTGCCTTTTTGAAGGATCTTCAGGTTCTTCAGGTCAATGCCCCTGGAGTTCTTTATGATGCGGTACATCATAACCGAACCAGGGTGTCCCAGTCGACTGTGCCAGAGTTGGAATTCTGGTGTTTGGGGGCACTGCAGGTGCTCTACCATGGATGTTTCTGGAGTTTGTATACTTGTTTGGTAAAGTCCCGAGGGGAGTCCCTTGAAACGTTCCACAATGGTTTTTGAACCATTTGTAAGAGCCGTTACAAGCAAGTATTCCCTTTTATCTTCCTCGACCGTCTCTAAGTGATATCCGTTTAAACGGATGTCTTTAAAACTTAGGAGGTTTCGGATGGATTTAGGGGAGTATAAAGCATTTTTAAGTGTTATTTGTGTGTTGCCGGGGAGCAATATAATTGCTTCCCCTGATCCTTCGATTATGTTTGCTGGTCCTGAGATTGTTCTCAGTGGGCCAGAATAACTACTTATGCTCGTGAAGTAGTCTAAGTTTTGAAGGATCGAGTGCGTCGATGCACTGTCCACTAGGCAGATAAGTTCCATATCTAAAAAAGGAAGAAAAACATTCAAGCAATAAATGAAGAGAAAATATCTACTTTCATAAAGATAAATGCTCAAACATATTGTTTTGACATGGAAGTAAAACTAGATACGATGCATAAATAAGGAAGATACAATGCTAATTGCATAAACGTGGTCCAGATCTAGAGAGTGTCATCTCCCATGAAGTCTTCAGGAGTCCATGAGGTCTCTGCCAACGCTGTGCTCTCCATCAGGTTTGTCTCAGCTCGAGGCTTCAGGCTTGCCTGGTAGAGGTCCTGGAGGTGTTTTGCTGTGCGGCAGATTCTGGACCAGTGGCCCGTCATCCCGCATTTTGAACATTTGTCCTCCCAGTCTTTCTTGGGAGTGCCTCCTTTGTTGGGAATCCTCTTCTGCTTCTTGTCCATGAACTTCTGGTTCTGTGGAGGAGCTGGGTGAGTGGCCTTCTTCCGCTGCTTCTGTTCTTTCCATTTCTGGAATTTTGCCTTTTTGTCCGTCTTCTTCTTCTGGGAAGACTGGAAGTGGGCCTCTGCAGGAGGTGGCAATGGAGCGGAGCCAGGAGGGCGCAGGTTGTGGGTGGCAACCAACAGGTCTCTATTCTGTTCAGCCATAAGCAGGCATGAAAGAAGGTCAGAGTACTTTGTGAACTTCCTCTCTCGATATTGTTGCATAAGGATCATGTCCTTTTCGTGGAAAGACGTAAACGTCTTTTCCAGCAACATCTTCTCCGTCACTGGTTCACCACACAACTTCAGGCGTGAGGTGATGCGGAAGAGAGCTGAGTTGTACTCCGCTACGGATTTGAAATCCTGTATGCGGAGGTGAGTCCACTCGTACTGTGCACGGGGGAGTATGACATCCCTCTGATGTCTGTACCTCTCCTCGAGTGCATCCTACAGCTCGTAGGGGTCCTCTACAGTGAGGTACTCGTCCTTTAAGGTCGAGTCTAAGTGTTTCCTGATATATATAATGGCTTTCGCCTTTAATATATCGGAAACTTCCTCTGTATGAGGTGCTTCCACTGAAGCCTCCTTGTTAGCTGGGGTAGTACTAGTTGTTGCCTTTTCAGTCTGTGTGAGACTGAAACCATGAGAGCGCAGATGGAACTTCAGGTCCAACTGCCAACTCAGGTATCATTACGACTGAATAAAACAGACATCCACGCATGTAGTCATTTTCATGGCATGAATTTTAATTAGTGTGATTTTAACATACATGCTTTTTTTTTCAGGTAATGTGAATAATTAATTACTAAAAAAATTAACAAGCACGCATGCTGTTAAGGAATTTCATTGTGACATTAAAACATGGTATTTAAGCTAATTAATCAACCACGCAGTTTAATGCATAAACAATGAAAACAGAAATAATGACCTTAGGCTATGGGGATCAGCCAGCCGACACCGAAAAAATAAAAGAGTCCAGTCCGAAGTTACATCAAAAATGCATGAAAATTAAAGTACAACTCGAGAACTTCAGAGAGAAGCCCCTATCTTCATTGTGCGAACGCCTTCAGCTTCTTCTTGGTGTCCTTCGGTCTTCTTTTTACATTTTCATCCTCACATACAAAATTTCTCTCAAAAAAGAAAAATTGCAGGAATTTAAAACGGTGTCGGAAACCTGGCTGATCCCTAAAAACATAGCCTAATATTTGCACATCCACGCAGATAATATATTCGCGACATACAACCACGCAGATAATCGAAACACAGGCATTTAAAATAATTTAAAATTGTGTGCGACGTGCAAAAATTTTTTTTTTTTGAAAACTTTTTGCCTTTTTGATCCATAATTTACTGTTTTATTTTACCGCTTTAAACCCTTTCGAAATTTCTTTTTAAATATTTTGGGCTTTTTAGGGCCAAAAATAAATAAAAATAATTTATGTGAATGGGCTAATTTTCTGGCCTTTTGGGCCATGAAAACAACCCATTAGGGTTAATATTTGGGCCTCCCCCGAAAAATAGCCCGTTAGGGTTAGGGTTTCGGGAAACCCTAGGGGGGGCCCGCGGCGTGTCGGTGCGACGGCTGGCCGCGTAGGGTGCGGCCGCCGTCGCGGCGACGGGCCGCGGCGGCGGGCCGCGGCGCAGGGCCGCGGCCTGGGGCCGCGGCCTGAGGCCGCGGCGTTTGTTTCCGCCGGCGGCGCGAAGGGCGCGCCGTCGTTTCGCCCTACGGGCGTACGGATTTTTGGATCAAAGGCGGGGAGGTAAAAATCGGGGTTTTCAACAATTTTTGATCTCTAAAAACAAGTTTTTATTGTTTTAAACATGCAGATCTTATTAAAAAGGTTGAATTTCACCGAGTTTTTAAACTTTTTGATCCTAAAACATGCAGATCTAATGAGAAAAGCAAGTTTAGATCTAAAAGTTTGGATTTTTACCTTCTAGATTCGACGAGGAATCTAGGCGACGGTTGGTGAAGGATGCCCTTTTCGCTCCCCGTTGAGAAGATTACGATCTTCTTGAATCTGAGCGATTTGTGGATCTCCTTTCCCGCGAGCCGCCGTCTCCTCCAACGAGCGTGATCGTGCTGATAACATGTTGTGAAGGGAATTTAGGGAGAAATAGGTGTAAGGGGTTAAGAGCCCCCTACCCGTGTATTTATAGCTTTCAATAGTGGGTTGGATACCCAATTGGCCCAATGGGCCTATTCATAACAAATATAAAAAATTTCAGTTTAAAACTCTATCATTCCAAATTCCAACTCACAACACCAACACAAATAAATTCCATGCGCACAATGTAGCAAACATTGGTACAGATGAAGGTCAGAAGAATAATCACATAACACTTTAGAACTTCCATTCTTGCCATGTTAACATTGATCAAAATTCATTGATATCACGTAGAAGTATTCATCCTTGCATGTAATAATAAGAAGTAATATTTGTTTCATCATAACCATAAATACCAATAGCATATAATTTCATTACTTGATATTCTCAAAATAAAAAGATCTGAAGTTGGCACTCTTCATTCAATCCCAAAACTGTAGCAACTCCGAGACAACTTGCAATACGTGGATGTGAGTTCAAAATATGCAGGTAATGTCCAGCTCCAATTCTCCTCTCAGGGTTTTCATCAAATACCTTCCGTGCATTCCGTGCATTCGTGCATCCCTAAGGAATTTATGAAGTTCAGTCGATCCCACAGCAATCAATATTGAATTGCATAAGCTATGAGAAAAAATTAGATCAAAACCGACATCAATTCTTCAATAAAATTCCATATAACAAAATTAAAATTAAAAAACCAGATTTTTTGGGATAAAGGTTAAGATGAGCTCAACTGCACTCAAATTCAGTCCTGAAAAAGAAAAAATTGCTAAAATTTAGAAAAATTTCTACCCACATGATTAACCAATACAGCCTATCCCAAAATTTCCATTGAATTAGACAACTCGACCTCGTCGATGTTGAGCCACATGATGAGGACCTTGACGCTGACCCCTTTCAGATTCTTTGGCTTGGATCTGTGGCGGAGGTCGTAGGAGGATTTAATCGTTCAAGTTGAAGTGTTTACCAAAATTAAAGGCAAAAAATTTGAAATTTCCCTAAATTCCTCTCACCAAATTTCCACAAACCCCCAAGGCAATCGCGTCTCTTTCAACACATCAAAGAACCAAACAGATTTTTCCCAGAAATCAAAGCACACTGGAAAGAATACCAAAAACAATGGTTATTTATCTTAATCTCCTACCTGCTCCTCATCCGAACACTGCAAGCATACCAAGCCAAGAGGTGGACTTGCGATCCGAAAGTCGTCGATCTAGGGCTCGCCTTCGCGGTCAGCTGAACCTGGGCCACACAACAATTATTCACCATCGCCTTTGTAGTCTCAGCTCTGGACCAATCGGGTTCTTCCTCGACCGACCCCTCGGACTCCAGACAGCCTGAGTCTAGGGAGAGCGCAAGATCATCCCGAGGGTCTTTGGGGGAGATAGAGAAAGAGAGATGCCCCAAATTTTGGCCGACTCGTGGAGTTTTGGGGTTAGCTAATGGTTTTCCCAAAGTTTTGGGTTTTCAAAATTTTAAGTTTTACAATCAAATAGTTCCCTCCCAAATTTAAAAGCTTCCACCCCAAACTTTCAAACTCAATTTCTCTTCACTTATCCAATTTCTCTTAATAACATCCCTCATTTATACCCAATTTCTCAACTCTTATCCAAAAACTCTTATCCAATAACCCATGATAACATCCATGTTTTATTATATATATATATATATATATATATATATATATATATATTCTATAAAAGAGGACCTTTTTTGAATTTTGTCCCAGTCATAAGTCCAGTCATACTTTTGTTTGTCCCAATCACCAAGAGTGGCCAGGATTCACTCTGGGAAATGGCCAGGATGAAGCCACGTAAGCAAATGGGTCTGCAATCAAGAGAGGGATATGAAAATTTTGAACCGGATCGCTGACGTAATGTTTATCAATTCTCTCACCCTGTACACGGATCGCTGAAGTGGAGATCACTCGGATCGCTGACGTGGCCATCAAATTTCAATCCAACCGCAAGTTAGAGGAGATCTCACGGCTGTGATTTGTGGGGGTCGGCTGTCACATTCAGATCGGCAAGCTTCCATCAGCGTGGCGGTAGTCTTGATCCCTCTGCCAACTCCAACCTCGCCTTAACGACGGAACCCTAAAAGCAACCATGATCTTGCCTCAGGTGATTGCCTCTTTTGATCGAAATCTGGTGAGCAGATCGTAACTGGGCTCGATGGTGAGAAGATCTAGGCCGAGATCGAGGTTCGATTCGTGTATTTGTTGTAAGTTGTTAGAAATGATGATCTGAGTTTGTTTTGAATTGTTAAAAATGTTAAAAATTGTTAGAAATGATGTTGAAAATTTGTTAAAATTGCTGAAATGATGATCTGAGTTCAATTGTGTATTTGTTAGAAATGATGATCTGAGGTTCGATTCGTGTATTCATGTATTCGTTGTGATCATAGCCATTTGATGATCATCAAAGTCAACAAATTGAACAAATTGAACAAACTTTTGCATTAAATGATGAAGCTTTTGCTGAACTTTGTTTTGAATGGTTAGAAATGCTGAAATTGTGATTGGAAATGATGTAGAAAAATTGTTGCCGCATGTCATTTTTCAAAGAAACCTTAGTCATCAGTTTTTCTTACTTCTCTTCCCTTGAGCGAAGTTAAAAATTTGAAGTTACAACAAAATCGTTCTGAATGTTTCATTAAATTCATGGTTAGAAATGCTATGATCATCATTTCTTTTTTCAAATTGCTGAGTGGTTAGAAATGCTGAAATTTGTAGAAGTTTGTTCAAACTGCTATTGCTATGATCATCCAATGCTTATGAAAGTTGAGTTTTTGCTTTAGTTTCATTGATAATCAAATTTGATGATCATAGCCATTTTCTGAATGTTTCATTAAATTATAATCATCATTTCTAACCATTGATCTTCAAATTTTTTTGTTGAAGTTAGTGTATATCAAGATGAAGTTTGTTCAAATTGCTATGGCTATGATCAGCAAATGGCTATGAAATGCGGAGTTTTTGCTGAAGGTTCGTTGATGATTAACTTTGTTGATCATAGCCAATTTCTGAATGTTCCATTAAATGATGATCATCATTTCTGACTATTGATGTTCAAACTGTTAGGGTCTGATTCCGTTTGTTCTGAATGTTCCATTAAATCTAGGCCGAGGATGTGGGATTGGACCTCTTCTTTGATGCCCCTCATCGGAGGTTTATTCATGGCAAGTCAATGGAGATATAAAACAGAGGATTTTTGAATGGCTTTGGTGATTAATACAAATAAATTGGTATAAAAATATTTGAGATATAATCTAGGAGGAAAAACACTCTATCAAAAACCACAACATTGTCTCTTAAACCCCCAGCATTCTTTCTCAAAAATCTGTGTTTGCAGGTCATTCTCTGTCAAAATCTCGGCCAAAAAGATGTGTTTGCAAGGCAAAAAGCTGTGTTTGTAGGGCAAAAAGCAGGTGAGCACAAGGGTTCTGGGTTCATTTCTGTTCAGTGTCTCTGTTAATCTTGGCAGGGTTGTTTTGGTTAACTTTCAGAAATTTCAGACATTTGTGTTCATGGTGTCTTCATGGTGTTTGTCATATGCTTCATGAGAAATGTTAGATCAAGGAGGTTATACAAGACCACTGGGAGAGACTCATGGACAGTCAAGAGGTAATTGAAAAAAATTGATGCAGGCTTTGTTTTGATTGATTAATTTATTAGGAAGTTGCTGAATAATTGACAAGTGTTATTTTTGTTATGAGGTAAGCTTTTATTTGATTAATTAGAAATTGAAGTAGGCTTTGTTTTGATTGAGTAATTATTAGGAAGTCGCTGAATAATTGACAAGTGTTATTTTTGTCATGAGGTAGGTTTTTATTTGATTAATTAGAATTTGATGTGGACTTATTGGGGTAAGGAAAAAGCAGTAGGTTTTTAAATGATCTACTGCTTATTCTAATTTTTATTTTCTAGAAAACTAATTAATCAAAGAAGATAGAAAACAGTTTTAATGACTTCCAAAAAGAAGATAAAAACTACTTACAGGAAAAATGATTTTAAAAAACTTCTGGTAATACCTTTGTTTATAGAAACCAATGCTTTTATTGACAATGCCTTTATTTTTTTTCATGTATCAATCTATAAATAGGCTAGAGGTGATAATTTGAGTTTTTTATTGGGCTAATTTATTCTTTGAAAAGAATTAGCAGCAAGAGATTGAGTAATGTCCATCAACATCTTTGATGCAACACAGGGGTTGTCCACTGGAACCTGCACAAGACCAAAAACGTGTATGAAAACATTTTGGAGTACTAAATACCTTATCCATTTTCCTCTCTTTGTTCAGTTCACTTGAAATGATATTGAATGTACTAGCCCTCATATATGAACGATTGAATGCCAGTCCCTTTTAATGTACAAGCTTTTGTGTGCAACCATGAACTTGGTTGGTGAGTGCAGTAAAATAAACTGGAGCAGGTCAGAAGTAAAATAAACTTTGTTGTGTTCTTTTTTTTGTTTTAACCAAAAATTTAGCAGATCAAAATCTTTTATTCTTAATATTTGTTTCTAACCCCTTCCATTTCTCATCATTTTTTTGCAGGATCTAGCTAGATCTGCCAGCCAAAACTCTAGACTACCAGATCTTCGGTACGCAAACTGTTGGTTAAATTTCCTATTCCACCATGAAGCTTTCAATTACACCATTTTTTTGTCTTTTCTAATTTGTTCATGTATATTTTTTGTGAAGGTTTAATGCTTTGATCCATGTCCTATTTTTGGGTGGGTATTGGTGGTAGTAGTGTTTCTTGATACTTAATAATAGTGAAGATCACATCTCTGTTTGTAGAAGTAGAACAATAATCTGAAGAAAAATGCTAACTTGCAAAGGAAAAGCTCAAATACACACACAATTCATATAATCTTTTATTTGTTGCTTTTGTTAATCTTTAGGATGGGGAAGAAATTACTCTACTATCAACATCTTCTTTCAATCCCATATCAAATGCACGATCAGATATGCCAAATACTACATATCAACATCAAGCTTTTGGAATGCCAAATACTGAGGATTTGGAGTATCTGATCGTGCATTTGGTGATGTTAACTCTTGACCTCATTATCTCTTCGAACAGACGAACTCACTCCTCACCATGCCTATGGACAGCCAACAACCCACCAAACATAGAATTCCAGCTCGACACATCCCTCTCCCTCATCCATCAAAATACTTCAACTGCTCTCCAAATGCTCCCACATTTTGCAGACATATCTACCATAGCATTCCCATGCTGCATACTCACTCCACTATAGTTTAGCAAATAATGCAGCCTTAGCCAACATCAATATCCTCAGAATCAGCATACGACGATACCAAGCTCAACATCATAACCTTATCAGGCCGCACTCTATTTTGTCTCATCTTCTCAAACACATCCATCACCGTCACCTGCAACCCGTAATTCATATACTCAGCAATCATCACATTCCAAGTAATGGCATTTGATATGTCATATGTGTACATCAATATATAGAAGAGTAGTTTCTTCCCGATCCTGATGCATGATTTATAGTATGGGTCACAGTATTTTGGTTACAGTATTTGATATGATATGGGTTATAGTATATGGGTTACAGTAGTTGGAATATCTGATCGTGGCAATATATATAAGATGTTGACGAGTTATGCATATCTTTCAACCTTGCAATTCTGCATCTTTTTTCAAACCCAGTAAGTAAAGTATTTTATGCTTCATGCACGTAAATATCAAAAAAGGATTAAGATGAATTGAAGGGTCAGATGGAATTTAATTGAATGGAGTAATCCCATATGGTTGTATAGTATATGTAGAAGAGTACATGGCTGAAGGATGTAAACTGTGGAGTGAAATATGAAACTTTGAAAAATTCCAAAACAAATTGTTATTAAATGTTTGGTTGTAGGAGTAAAATACTGAATAGAACCTGACCGACAGTACAAGCTGGTCGGTGCCGCAGGGGAGGCGCGACGAGGAGTTGGTTGGTATGCCCTTGATCATCTGCTCTCTATCTCTTCACTGCTTGCATGTAGCATTGTTTTCAAATATGAAATGAGAAATTTACCCGCATGGGATCGTTACAAAATTTCTGTTTGCTACTTGATGAAATTTCATAATAAGATTTTCATAATGACTTTTTATAAGACGACTCATTTCATAATATGACTTTTTTACTTGATGATTTTCATAATGAGAGATTTTCCTGAAATTGGATGACTTTCATAATGAGGAATTTGCACAGATGTGAAAGTTATTTTATAAGATGTGAAAGTTATTTTATAAGAAATTTGTCATTATTAAAACTCTTTCCAATTTTATAAGATATTTGCACATGAAAATTTCACAGAGGTCTGTTATTCATGAATTTTGCCTTTCATGAAATTTTTTACATATGCTGAAACATTTCATGTTGAAACATAAATGAAGTTTTATAACATACCTCTGAAATTTTACATATGCTGAAAAATGAAACATTCTGTGTATTATGAAGGTATGGGAATCATTTCATTGCCTTTGTCTCCTGACAACTTAATCTGTATATCTTACTTCACTACGTTCTTTTGTAGATAGGAAATGTCTAGCTAGAGCCTGGGCAGTCTTGGATTGCAGCGCACCATATTATTGCTAGCTGAAGTAAAATGCAATAAAATTTACATCAAAATGGAAAATTATAACAATTTCTAGCCATGGGACAATGTGACAACATGAAATCTCATGTCGGATGCGTTTTATCGTAACAAACAATTACGGGCTTATAATAGAAGAGCTTGTGCTAAACTGGTCAAAACTGTCTCTGACGTACCTATTTTAATAGGGCATTTTCTCTCATTCTGCCTCCTTTCTGAAGCCTAACAGCACCTTGGATTATTGTGTAAGAAAATAGGATCCTTTGAAAAGAACTATATGTACACTCTGTTTACAGAAGTGTTTGGCTATAGTTTCTGGTTGAAAAATCATTAAAATGTTCATGTTAGTGTGTAGCTTATGAAGCAATCATTATTTGATTTGGTGTTGCAGTATAACGTATTTGAAGGACCACCCATATTACATTCATAATGCTTAGTCGGGAACCGTCGCCTTCAATGTTTTTCTAATATAATTTAGTGAAAATCCCATCTTTTTCATACATAAAATGTTCATGTTAGTGTGTAGCATATGTTTTACATCCATGTTTTGAAATTTTACATTTGATATACATATGATATGCACATGC
Source organism: Scilla litardierei (assembly GCA_030789695.1). Lineage (NCBI taxonomy): Eukaryota > Viridiplantae > Streptophyta > Magnoliopsida > Asparagales > Asparagaceae > Scilla > Scilla litardierei. The sequence continues at coordinate 72,714,781 of CM061139.1, forward strand.
TATGCTATGATAATGTAAACATGAATTTTTACATACATGCTATGCTATGTTTACATACATGCTATGAAAAATGTTGAGTTTTTTTTACATATGCTGAAACATTTTAACAGACCTTCATTTTCCAGTTTACATACATGCTATGTTTGCCTTCTATGAAAATTACATAGAGGTCTGTTATTCATGTAAAAAATATTCAGATTAAAATTCATTTCATCTTACAGCCTTCTATGTGAAATTTACCTGCATGGGGTAACTCTGATTTTTCCTACTATGAAATTTATATGCAAAATCAAAAATGAAAATATGCATTAATTAATTAGTTACAATCTTGCAAGTCGTGATGTAGACGGATGCTAAAAAGTTAATTTTGATCTGAATATTTTGTTGTTGCAGTGAGTTAGAACTTGATGTGAAAAGCTTTCCAATTTCTTTCCTCTTAGAGTTTTTGCCTTGAATACTCTTTCAACCAAAAAACAACCTTTGCAATCTCTCTATCTCTTTGTGGTTCCCTCCATAAATAAAGCATTTGTTTGTCAAGAAGTGTTTCATGTGTTGATTAGTGAAGAAAAGTTAAGAGGAGAACTTCCACTTGATATGAAGATGTAACTAGGAAAGTGCAAGTCAAGAGATGTTTGTCTTGATACAATTACAAATCAATCATGATGGAGCAAATGATTCTATTGATTCTTATTTGGTGTGCTGACATAAGATCAAAAGAGAGAGAAATGAGTATTTGTAGGATCACATTTTTGGCCTTGAAGTAATTTGTAATTTGATTTTAAGAAGTTTGTGCGTTCATGCTTACTCATTCAGTATTTGGACGATCAAATGGTGCATTGTTTGCATTTATTATGAAGAGTAAGGAAGTAGAAGATGGGTTTAAATGGATCACGATTCATGAGCATCACTATAGCAAATTGACAATGTGAAATGGACAATAGCTCGAGTGCTTGATAATAAAAAATGTATGCGTACAATAAATACAGAAAATAGTGAAATACATGATTCATGTGCATCATTATAGCAACTCTACATTCAAATGTTCTTTTGTAAATCATATTTAAGTGTAACTAAAAGTCTCATTACTTTCTGGTGCGTGGCTAAATCATATTTAGGATTGTGTTGAAAAAAGTTAAAATGATGGGGTTTGGGATAAAGACGTATGATTGAATTCTTTTCTGATGTTTCTCGATCATTCTATTATTTCTAATGCTAAACAATTTGGAGTCTGAATTGTGTAAAGAAAAACTTGAAGGTCTAAGCAGAAAAAGTGATTGGGTACTCTAATGCTTTATAAATGTTTCATTTCCAAAGATTATTCAAGGAATTTTTAAGATTCTGTTGGGTAGTGTGTTTGGAAGACTTGGATTCAAATGAAGAGGACAATCAAGTTATCATTGTTCAATTTCCAGTTCATGTTGGTGGTTAATTTCACATTGATTCTTGATCACATTACTTTATCCCTTTCCTTTCCACTCATTCTCCTCTGTCACATCCTATGATATGTATGAGACTTACCCAAGCAAATTTTGGATAGTTCGACATGGGTAGACACACGCTAGAGGGTCTGGCAATGTTGTACATATGGAACTGCATATACATTTCCTTCAAAAGCCTGTGCTAGATGATGTCTTTCATGACATTTGACAAAAGTAGATTGTTTTGAAACTTATTTACCATTTCAGACTATCATATGTGAATAACAATCCGTACATATATCTATGTGAGTTACGTACACATGCACACATGCACATTCAAAATACACATGTAAATACATGTGTACATATCTAACTTTTTAATATTTGTCTTCCCCAGCATTCTGTGTCTGTGTTGGAGCAAGACATTTGAGTCTATTTTATAAACTATTACTTTTGTTCATAATTGTTAAAATGTTTTTAATTAGTTCATGCTTAATGGACCGATCCATGTGGCCAAGTATTTGGTTCTTGATCTGTATTCAATTGCTTTTCCTTACCCAGACATATCATGCCATTGAAAGTTAGAATCATCATGTGGCTTTCTATTTAGGGGAAACTGAATACATTTTATGTTTTGCAACATAAAGGATTGTAGTGGGCTAATTGTTGTATTTTGGGTAAGGCACAAACTAAAATGCATGATCATTTTTTCTCCTCTGCTTATTTGTTCAAGCTATTTTTTGGAAATTTTGTTCAAGCTGTTTTGTGTTCACTTAAATCTAATCTTAATATAGTTGGATATGTAGAGCCTTTGGACAGTTTGGAGAAAGCAAAATTTCTCTAACACAGTTAGAATTGAGTGGTTGGATATTTCTATGATGACAGTCTTTAGTCACTTGAATTACTTGATAAAATTTATTATTTTGCTTCCTTTTTGCTAGGTTCTTTACCCCAAAATAGCGGAGACAATTTTTTTTCCAAAGGAGATGAGATCGAGGAATAATAGGAAGAAATGCATTACAGGCTCCTACTGCTAATACAATGGAGGCGGCCAAGGAAGATGGAGAATCAGATGTCACAAACACAAAAATGTCTAACAAAAATGTCTACAGACTGGACCTTTACCACAAGTTCTGCAAGTTCAACCTTTGAGTGCTGTCACCTAAATGAATTGATATAGTTGTAATTAACTGAAAGGTTGTGTACATCGTGTGATTACAGTTTGTTGCGTTCTGATTTAGGTGTCGTGTGGTTTTTTACTTCGGTTTGGGTTTGGTGCTTCATCATTTTGTTGTTAGAGCATTTTAGTATCTTCAGTGTGTACATATGTTTCAGAATATATCTTTATAGCAGAGTTCCTACCTTGGAACTTCCTAAGTGAAAATTTCTACTTCAACTGTTCAGACCGATTCATCGCTATGCTTGGAAGCAATCACCTTCGGGTATCCGAGCGACTGAAATGGCAAAGAAAAGCCAGAATTGCATCTATGTCTACTAGACTTATTACTAAACCAATCCCGTGAATTCAAAACATTGATTGCAGATTAGTCGAGATGCAAAGATGATAAGTAGGAGAAAGAAAAGCAAATGTAAGTGACTGAGGTCATTATATAAACAATATACGACATAATGTAGAGAATACAAGTTACATGAGTATGCTTCGAACAGTTTACAACTTACATGAGTAAGCTTCGAACAGTTTACAACTGATTCACGCGACATGGGTACTATTAACAAAGGTCGAACCGAACTGGTTCTTCACATTTAAACTATATGGTGTAAACTAAACCTTTTGGGCAGAACAAAATAATAATTATTGCATTTTAGTTAGCTGTTTTTTATAATTTGGGGATCTAAGATTCTGATGTGTGAACATTTTAGATGAACCGTGCCCATTGGACACATTTAAAATCTATATGAAACAAAAATTTGGGCACATTAGGGCACGATTAAATTCTGTAATAAATTAAAATTTAAGGGAACTAAATTTTTTGGTTGGAACTAAATTCTTTTGAGAAACTATATATTGGGGTAACTAAAATTTTTGGGTGGAACTAAATAACAATTATTATTCTTTAATTATTTTTGTTCGTTCAAAATTAGGTGATCCAAGATTTTGAGAGGTGAATATCTTAAATGAACTGTACCCTTAAGGCACGTGTTAAATTTGTTGGAAACTAATTTTCAGTTGAACTAAAATCTTTGGGAAGAACTAAATTCTCTGGGATGAACTAAATTTTGGGGAGACAAATTTTTAGGTGGAGCTAAATAACAATTATTGCGCTTTTATTATTGTTGTTCGTTTAAAATTATGGGATTCGTGATTTTGATGGGTGATATTGTAAATGAACCGTGCCCTTAGGGCACGGGTTATGACTAGTATATATATATATATATATATATATACTAGTCATTACCCGTGCCCTCGGGCACAGTTAATTTAAGATATCCCCTCAAAATCTTTATTTTCCCCAAAATTTAAACGAACAAAAATTTAAACGAACAAAAAATTTGCTTCGGCATGGGCGCCTTCGGCACGTAACAACAAATTCGGCGTGTGTGCCTTCAACGTGAAGTAACAAATTTGGCACGGGCACATTTGGTGCGGAAGAACAAATTAGCGTAGAACAACAAATTTGGTGCAAAACAACAAATTAACGTAAAACAGTTTGGCGACCAAAAGTTTAGCGGGCGCCTTAGGCGCGGGCATGGCCACAGTTCATTTAAGATATCGCCCCAAAAATTATTTCCCCCTCCAAAATTTCAACGAACAAAAATTTAAGTTCGACGCCTTCGACGCTGTTACGCCTATTTGACCGAGGCCCAAAAGACACGAGCCCAGGAGCCCATCTGCATCCTCAAGCCCATTCAACAAAGGCCCTATAAGGGATCCTCTCGAATGTCGATCCGACCCGGCCCCGATAACCCGCCGGTCACTCGCCCACTCCTGCGAAAACCGCTCCCCCAGACGCGCGCCCACTAAATGGCGGTAATGGGGAGGTGCTGGCAGGGCGAAAAGAGCGGCGGCGGGAGGGCGGATTGATGGGGCACGATCGAGGGCGGGCGAGGGACGTGGGTCCGAGGCAATCACGCTGGGAGCTCTACAAAAGGGCTAGGAAGATGACGAAGAAAGAGACGACATCTCAGGTATCTAAAACCAAAGGTACTCCATCAACGACCTAGCTCCCCCATCCTATCTCCTTCCTCCCCCGCTCGCGCCGTGAGACGCCGTTCCGATCTCCTCACGAGTCGAACCGTCTCCGCTGGGCCTCCTCTTTCAGATCTCTATCTGACTTAGGCATCGGAGGGGATTTGGCCGGAACCTAGGTCCGGCCCCCCTGACGAGCGTTCTCGTCTACGCAGGTGGACAGCTGATCAACGGGCCGAGGCTCCCCCTCGCCCCTCTCCAACCTCACAGTCAACTGGACGAGTGAGGCTTACCCTCACCGTCCGTCAGGCGAGGCCGAGCGCATCCTACCGAGGCCGAGCGTCTCGACCCGGGCCGAGGCTTCCCCTCGCCCTTCGCCGAACACACACCTAGCCGGGCGACTGAGGCTACCCCTCGTCATCCTACCTCCGAGGCCGTGCTCGTCTGTCCGAGGCCGAGCGTCTCAACCAGGGCCGAGGCTTCCCCTCGCCCCATCTGCACCGATTCGAAGCCCCCGAGGGACCCAAGCGGGCCCCTTGACCACGTTGACCGGGTTCTCCACGGTCAACGCTTTGTAGTGAGAAAACACTCTGAAACATCTGGCGCCGTCTGTGGGAAACGAAAACCGTCCCATGAAGCAGCAAACCACACCAACAATGGCATGAGCCAGCAACGGAAGGAAGCGCATGCCCCCCATCCCGGAGGAGGGGAATGGCGAGTCAAACGGCAACCCCGAGGACACGCCCGCCGGCGGCCACCCCGCCCTCTCAACCGAAGAGACCGGCGGCTCAGAACTGGGCACGCAGGGACAGCTCCGCGCCCTGGCTCAGGAGACCAACGCGAGCTTCCAGACATTGGTCGCGACGGTACAGCAGCTCGTCGGCCCTGCGCCGCCCAACGGAGGCACATTGGACGATAGCCATCGATGGGCGGGGGGACCCCCACACTTGCGGTCCGTCGTGGTCGACGACCACGGGACCCAGAAACCGAACATGGAGCGTCGGTTCACGCTGTCCGGCTCTCGCCAGGCGAGGTCACGCGCCTCCTCCCCTTATCGTGAAAAGAGCCGAAGAGAAACCGAAGGGACGGAGGGTGAATCGATGACGGCATCCTCTCGTCGGTCACGGTCGTCCCGCCGCAGGAGAAGCGAATGACACCACTCGAGAGACCGGTCACGATGGAGCAGGAGCTCCCGCAGGAGGAGTCGGAAGCGTCGGGTCAGCCCGACCCCCAGCGTGGCGAGGGCCGTGGAGCCAGCCCCGTCGGCGCCTGTGCTTCCTCCACCCCCGATCGAGCCAGAGGCAGGCGACTACCGCATCCCCGGGGGCATCCACGGAGACCGGTGCCCCTTATCACGGAGAATAACTGACGCACGGGTCCCCTCTCGATTCAAGATCCCGGTGCTGGGAAAATACGACGGGATAGGGGACCCGGGACACCACGTGATGGACTACGAGGGGGACATGTCCTTCCAGAGAGCTGACGATGACTTACTTTGCCGGGGCTTCTATTCTACTCTCAGGGGAGCGGCGAGGACCTGGTACCACAGCCTGCCCGGCCGCTCCATCGACAGCTTCGAGGAGCTTACCCAGTTATTCTGCAAACAGTTCATGGCGGGGAGGCAGATCAAGCCTGGTGCTGAACACCTGTTCAACATAGTGCAAGGCCCGGCCGAGCCACTCCGACAGTTCATGCGCCGCTTCAATGCGGAAAGGCTGAACATGAACAGCCCTCCTTACCTGGTGGTCCAGACGGCCCTTAAGAAAGGGCTTCGCCACAGAGGCCTCAAGAAGTCCCTGCACAACGATCCCCCGAAGGACCTCCCCGGGTTCATGGCGAGGGCCGAACGCTTCATGCTGACCGAGGAGGCCTTGGCCGAGGATGCAAGAAAAGCCACTCGAGGGACCAAGCACGGCGACGGCGGACGAGGCAGCCCCGAAGGGTATCGGACCGAGAAGAGGCCGAGGAACCGACAGCGGGGAGAAAGCGCGAGGGATACCACCCCAGACGCCGTCCTCGCCCAAGTACAGAAGGAAGAGCGAGCTGATCGCCCCCCACCGAAGGCTAAAAGAGGTGGGAAGAACAGGGAGAAGTACTGCAAGTACCATAAGGATGATGGCCATGAAATTGAAGACTGCTGGCATTTGAAGAAGGACATTGAGAAGCTGATGAGCCAGGGCACGCTAGGAACCAGGCCGACGAGCCGGCCCACGGAGAAGGGACCTCCACGCAGCCAGACAATGGGAAAAAGATCAACACCGTCCAAGGTCCCCTCCGCATCATATAGTGAGCGGGCGATGTCTCTCCCCCCGGTTGCAGCCTAGAAAGAGGGAGTTATCTAGGCTTACTTCCCTCTGTCTAGCTTCATTTCCTTTTTTCCTTTTCCTCCAAATGTACCGGTCCGACAAGACTCTTGAGAGTACAAATGCATTCCCTTTTTGTCTTTTCTTAAACTCCCGACGAAGTTGACATGCCATCAATAGCGCAAAAGGATGGAGACCGCCGCCTCGCTGGAGGAGGAAGAAGAGCTTTGCCCTCACCGACCGACTCCTGCGCTCATAAGTCTGGGGCAGTTCCCCCAGCAGGCACGAATGCCGACCGGTCCTAAGCCGAGGAGCTTTGCCCTCGCCGACCGACTCCTGCGCTCGTAAGCCCGGGGGCAGTGCCCCGGCAGGCACGCCGACCGGTCCTAAGCCGAGGAGCCACGCCCTCGCCGACCGACTCCTGCGCTCATAAGCCTGGGGGCAATCCCCCCAGCCAGCGCGAGCGCCGACCGGTTCTAAGTCGAGGGACTTTGCCCTCGCCGACCGACTCCCGCGCTCATAAGTCTGGGGCAGTTCCCCCAGCAGGCACGGACGCCGACCGGTCCTAAGCCGAGGAGCTTGGCCCTCGCTGACCGACTTCTGCGCTCATAAGTCTGGGGGCAATCCCCCCAGACAGCGCGGACGCCGACCGGTCCTAAGCCGAGGAGCTTTGCCCTCGCTGATCGACTCCAGCGCCCATAAGTTTGGGGGCAATTCCCCCAGCCAACGCGAACGTCATCCAATCCCAGACCAAGAACGAGGCGGCAACGCAAAATACACGAGAAGTCCGAGTAAGTCAATTCCATTTATAATAGCTAACCAGGGCACAAAAATGTGTCTTATTTACAGGGAATCAAGGCGAAGGAAACACTCTACAAGTAATCCACTCACGACGAATGACAGAGTTCTTCACCTACAGAAGCTAGATCGACACCGACAGAGCAAAATTGGTTGACAAAAGACCCAAAGTAGTTAGCCCAAGCTAGCGGCCATGCAACCAGCAATTATTGGCCACGGAGCCGATAACGATGCCGAAGGAGATAGCGGGGGCTAGGGATCCATTTCAAGTAGACTGGCCCAAAGCGAAGCGGATGCTTAAAAATTTGAGGATAAGGCCGGGAGGGACGGCTTAGGGAGCCCGAGCTCGGGAGGACACATCCTCGGGCACTTCACCCTGCTCGGAGCGAGTGGGATCGACCGGTGGAGGGGCTTGCCGAACACGCTCTGCACACTCCCGGAAGGAAGACTGGACGACTTCGACGATCCGAGGGGCGATGAGGTCTTCATACATACCGAAGGCCTCCCTGAGAACCTCGAAGATCCTCTTCCCCAGGGTCTCGACGACGCCCTTCTCCACCTCCTCGGCAAGCCGCATCACCTGGCGCCGATCCGACAGTTCCCTCTAAAGCTCCTCCCTCTCTAGGCGGAACGACTCCGCCGCCTCCTCAGCCGACTGCAGGGCGTCCTCCAACTTCCCCCAGAGATCACCCACTCGTCCCTCCAGCTCGGTCACGCGAAGTTGGAGATGTCGGGACTCCATCTGGGCCTTCACCATCGCTACCTCCGCCGCCCCGGCTCGCTCTTGGGCCCTCATGGAGGACTCCTCCAGCTTCCTCAAGTCGACGACTCGCCGCTGCAACTCCACGGTGAGCATGGAACCCTGGAAGACGGGACATGAGCTAAGAGGAGAGTGAAGGAAAAGAAGGGACTGCAAGATAGCCGAACCTGTTGAAGGGCCCAAACCAAAGAATCCGACACCTTGTCGGCGGGAATCTTTTCGAGGGTGCTGCGGTCCCGGGGAAAGACGGAGCTCTCGGCCACCTGCTGGGACAGGGCCCGGTCGACGAACACCGAACTCCCGGGAGCGACATCGAGGGAAGCCATATGGCCCGCCAAAAGAGCTCCGATTCCTGGAGACGGAAGCGGAGATGCGGCGACGGGGGTGGTTGTTAGGGCTACCTGAAGGTCCCCGGTGGTGGCTGCAGGGGGCACGGAATAGGCCGGGCTGGAAGGCTCCACGTCCTCCTTCCTCTTCTTCCCTCCATGAGGCTCCACGGGCGACGAAGAGGAGCGCTTCCGCCTTGCCCCGTCTCCACTCTCGAGGACAGAAGGGGACGCCCCAGGGGCAGGAGGGACTACACCGGACCTGTCATTACCCCCCTCCTCTCGGGCTGAGGGGGCGGGTCCGGCCCTTACGACGCCCCCGGGGAGGAGATCGCCAGAAGAAGAGGCGGGAGGCGCGGCCACTACCTGGCCCACGGAAGGCTCGGCTCGACGCACCTCCTCCTCAACAGTCCGTCGAGGCGCCTTTCCAGAGGTACTGCCTCGGCTCCGAGCGGCTCCACGACGGATCAGCTCATCAACATCACGGACGAACTCGCGGCCTGCCATCCCTGCAAAGGAGACCAAAATCAGGATGAGTCATAGGGCGATCCGAGGATGAAACAACGACCTACCCGGAGACCACAAGACGGCCTTCAGGAGTATGTCATCCAACAAAGACCAGATGGACTTCGATTGCAAAGGAAGAGCCAACAGCAGCGCAGCGGCTGCCCGGTCGACGTCTGAGAGAGCTAACGACGGGCGAGGATGGACAGAACTGCCCCAGCTTGTTAGAATCTGGGCATCACCCAAGAAGACCATAAAGACGTAATCCGAGCTCCAATCCCCCGACCAGCGGGGTAGCCCGATCAGACATTCCCTCCTCGAGCGGGCTCGGAGGTGCAGCCATGACCCCGGCCCGACCGTCTGGATCTGGTAAAAATGGAAGAGAAGGGGGAGGGACGGATCCAGGCCGCGGGTGCAGCAGAGCGTGGCGAAACCCGTCAGTACCGCAATCGAGCAAGGGGTAAACTGACAAAGCGGCACCATGAGATACTCCATGACCTGGATAAGGAAGGGATTGAGCGGGAAGTGAAGACCCAGGTGAAACATTTCGACGTAGACGCCGACTTCATTGCTCCTCGGAAGGCAAATCCGCTCATCGACGAATGGAACTCGGACATCGTATGGAAAGCAGAGATACCTTTCCCGGATCTCCGAGACCACCGAAGGAGCAGTCCTCGACGGCGTACGGAGGATAACCGGGGGCACGTTAAGACGCACGGCAGCCGACGCCACGTCATCGCAGGCGTAGTCTGGGAATAGCTTCCCCTTCCCCTTATCTTGGAGGGGACGACTCCCGGGAGAGGAACCTGATCCCACTGGCTGGGGCTTACTCCGCCGGGACTCTGGAGAATCCCTCGCCCCTCGGCCAGAACCGCTTATCCTAAGAGCAGCCATAATATGAGAGCGAGAAAGGAAATTACCTTCTAACTAGTTTGAAGGAGGCGAAGAAGCGAGGGCGACGGGAGACTCCGAGTTATAGAAAGCCTAGAGCAATGGAAGAGCAAGAAAGGAGAGGAGATCAATGCAGCTGGGGATCTTATATATCAGACGCAGGGACGAATTCGAAGCGCCTGACAATAACGCGTGCCAGGACTCGAAGAACCGGCGGCGTTTCGAAATCGGCGCCAGGGGAAGTCCAATCGATCCGCCTCATCATGACCTACATTTATGACCACGCCTCGATTGAAGCGCCACTCGGAATCCCAGGAGGCACAGCGGTCGATCCGAGCAAGCCAAGGCTGATCGACCCCACCAAGGGCGGCTCACGAACCCCTCAGCTTCTCAACTGAAGACAACCCCACGAATGGTGGGGATAGGCTTGCAGCCACACGTGGCAGCATCAGAAGAACGATGGCGCCTCGGAGCCCGCGCTTTAAAAATATCGAGCGGGCCAACTCATGATGACGACTAATAAATGAGTCGGCATCGACTGGCGAGCTTGTCAAAATCGGCAGAAGTCACATCGGCCGAGCCGAACCGGCCGAGGCCGATCAACCCGACCGATGGGGGAAATTGTTACGCCTATTTGACCGAGGCCTAAAAGACACGAGCCCAGGAGCCCATCTGCATCCTCAAGCCCATTCAACAAAGGCCCTATAAGGGATCCTCTCGAATGTCGATCCGACCCGGCCCCGATAACCCGCCGGTCACTCGCCCACTCCTGCGAAAACCGCTCCCCCAGACGCGCGACCACTAAATGGCGGTAATGGGGAGGTGCTGGCAGGGCGAAAAGAGCGGCGGCGGGAGGGCGGATTGATGGGGCATGATCGAGGGCGGGCGAGGGACGTGGGTCCGAGGCAATCACGCTGGGAGCTCTACAAAAGGGCTAGGAAGACGACGAAGAAAGCGACGGCATCTCTGGTATCTAAAACCAAAGGTACTCCATCAACGACCTAGCTCCCCCATCCTATCTCCTTCCTCCCCCGCTCGCGCCGTGAGACGCCGTTCCGATCTCCTCACGAGTCGAACCGTCTCCGCCGGGCCTCCTCTTTCAGATCTCTATCTGACTTAGGCATCGGAGGGGATTTGGCCGGAACCTAGGTCCGGCCCCCCTGACGAGCGTTCTCGTCTACGCAGGTGGACAGCTGATCAAAGGGCCGAGGCTCCCCCTCGCCCCTCTCCAACCTCACAGTCAACTGGACGAGTGAGGCTTACCCTCACCGTCCGTCAGGCGAGGCCAAGCGCATCCTACCGAGGCCGAGCGTCTCGACCCGGGCCGAGGCTTCCCCTCGCCCTTCGCCGAACACACACCTAGCCGGGCGACTGAGGCTACCCCTGGTCGTCCTACCTCCGAGGCCGTGTTCGTCTGTCCGAGGCCGAGCGTCTCAACCAGGGCCGAGGCTTCCCCTCGCCCCATCTACACCGATTCGAAGCCCCCGAGGGACCCAAGCGGGCCCCTTGACCACGTTGACCGGGTTCTCCACGGTCAACGCTTTGTAGTGAGAAAACACTCTGAAACAGACGCGGAACAACAAATTCGGCACGGGGGCTTACGGCGCGGAACAACAAATTCGCGTAAACAAAATTTATCGAGCGTATTCTACGCAGAGCAACATATTCCGCGCGCGACATAGTTCATTTAAGATTTTCCCTCGCGAAATATTTCTGCCCCCAAAAATTATTTCCACAGCCAAAATTTAAAAGAACAATAAATTAGTGTAAAAATATTTAGCGCCACGGCCGTCTTCAGCGTAGGCGCATTCGACACGGAACAGCAAATTCAGCGTGGAACAACAAATTAGGGTTAAAAATTTAGCGGGTGCCTTCAGCGCCGAACAACAAATCAGCATAAAAACATTTAACAGGCGCCTTCGATGTGGGGAAAAATTTAATCCGGGCCAAAATAGAAACACACGAAAATGAAGGGGAGAAGTGCATGAGTGTGGGTGCATGAGTAAAAAGTGAAATGGGAGGGTCTTTTAGCAAAAAGGTGAAAGGGGCGGTATTCTACGCAAATGTAGTGATTGTGTGGGGTTGAAAACCAAAGAAAAAACGAAAAAAAAGTCCTCATCTCACAACACTCATCTCAACCCTTCTTTTACCAAGACTAAATCCTAGACATTCTTCTATCAACCCCTTTATACATCAGCTTGACATCAGCTTGTCCTAGTCAGCCCTAAGATTTTAAAAAAGTAGTCAAATGTAATATAGATAGTCATAACATGTGCCCTAAGGGCACGATTCTTTTAAAATATTCCCCCTCTAACTCTTAGATCACCAAATTTTAAATGAACAACACTAAGTAAAGTTGCTATTTTATATTGACATTTTATATCAGGTTATCAGACCACAGCTTTAACGCCAACCGCTACCATAGTTGCATGCTCCGTCTCAAGCTTCATGCAATGGTCTAATGTTTTGGGTGGAATTAATCAACGGGTTCAATGTGGTTGGATCCCTCGATCTGCTTCTTGCCATGGTTGTAGTCTGCCATTATTAGTCTAAGCGTGATAATAGGATTTCGAGTACTATTTTTTGGGCAACAGAAGTTGGAATTTTTCTTATATTGTTATAAGATTGTTTGATTCTTAGATAATACGTTATGGTTTTAGATTTGAATCATATGTGTGCTTAGTGTTAGTTTCTTTTTTGTAAGCGTACCAAGATGATTGCTATTGAGTTTTTGGGTTCTTAACAAATTTGATAGTGGCAAACTTAAATCAAAGCAATATATATTAAGATTGTGTTCAATATGAGTTGTTGTTGTTGTTAGTATTATTATCACTTTTAAGGTAAGCTTCTGAGCTCCTTGTATAATTACCTTGTGTTTCAGAGTGTTTTCTCACTACAAAGCGTTGACCGTGGAGAACCCGGTCAACGTGGTCAAGGGGCCCGCTTGGGTCCCTCGGGGGCTTCGAATCGGTGCAGATGGGGCGAGGGGAAGCCTCGGCCCTGGTTGAGACGCTCGGCCTCGGACAGACGAGCACGGCCTCGAAGGTAGGACAACGAGGGGTAGCCTCAGTCGCCCGGCTAGATGTGTGTTCGGCGAAGGGCAAGGGGAAGCCTCGGCCCGGGTCGAGACGCTCGGCCTCGGTAGGATGCGCTTGGCCTCGCCTGACGGACGGTGAGGGTAAGCCTCACTCGTCCAGTTGACTGTGAGGTTGGAGAGGAGCGAGGGGGAGCCTCGGCCCGTTGATCAGCTGTCCACCTGTGTAGACGAGAACGCTCGTCAGGGGGGCCGGACCTAGGTTCCAGCCAAATCCCCTCCGATGCCTAAGTCAGATAGAGATCTGAAAGAGGAGGCCCGGCGGAGACGGTTCGACTCGTGAGGAGATCGGAACGGCGTCTCACGGTGCGAGCGGGGGAGGAAGGAGATAGGATGGGGGAGCTAGGTCGTTGATGGAGTACCTTAGGTTTTAGATACCTGAGATGCGGTCCCTTTCTTCGTCGTCTTCCTAGCCCTTTTGTAGAGCTCCCAGCGTGATTGCCTCGGACCCACATCCCTCGCCCGCCCTCGATCGTGCCCTATCAATCCGCCCTCCCGCCGCCGCTCTTTTTGCCCTGCCAGCACCTCCCCATTACCGCCATTTAGTGGTCGCGCGTCTGGGGGAGCGGTTTTCGCAGGAGTGGGCGAGTGACCGGCGGGTTATCGGGGCCGGGTCGGATCGACATTCGAGAGGATCCCTTATAGGGCCTTTGTTGAATGGGCTTGAGGATGCAGATGGGCTCCTGGGCTCGTGTCTTTTGGGCCTCGGTCAAATAGGCGTAACAATTGCCCCCATCGGTCGGGTTGATCGGCCTCGGCCGGTTCGGCTCGGCCGATGTGACTTCTGCCGATTTTGACAAGCTCGCCAGTCGATGCCGACTCATTTATTAGTCGTCATCATGAGTTGGCCCGCTCGATATTTTTAAAGCGCGGGCTCCGAGGCGCCATCGTTCTTCTGATGCTGCCACGTGTGGCTGCAAGCCTATCCCCACCATTCGTGGGGTTGTCTTCAGTTGAGAAGCTGAGGGGTTCGTGAGCCGCCCTTGGTGGGGTCGATCAGCCTTGGCTTGCTCGGATCGACCACTGTGCCTCCTGGGATTCCGAGTGGCGCTTCAATCGAGGCGTGGTCATAAATGTAGGTCATGATGAGGCGGATCGATTGGACTTCCCCTGGCGCCGATTTCGAAACGCCGCCAGTTCTTCGAGTCCTGCCACGCGTTATTGTCAGGCGCTTCGAATTCGTCCCTGCGTCCGATATATAAGATCCCCAGCTGTGTTGATCTCCTCTCCTTTCTTGCTCTTCCATTGCTCTAGGCTTTCTATAACTCGGAGTCTCCCGTCGCCCTCGCTTCTTCGCCTCCTTCAAACTAGTTAGAAGGTAATTTCCTTTCTCGCTCTCGTATTATGGCTGCTCTTAGGATAAGCGGTTGTGGCCGAGGGGCGAGGGATTCTCCAGAGTCCAGGCGGAGTAAGCCCCAGCCAGTGGGATCAGGTTCCTCTCCCGGGAGTCGTCCCCTCCAAGATAAGGGGAAGGGGAAGCTATTCCCAGACTACGCCTGCGATGACGAGGCGTCGGCTGCTGTGCGTCTTAACGTGCCCCCGGTTATCCTCCGTACGCCATCGAGGACTGCTCCTTCGGTGGTCTCGGAGATCCGGGAAAGGTATCTCTGCTTTCCGTACGATGTCCGAGTTCCATTCGTCGATGAGCGGATTTGCCTTCCGAGGAGCAATGAAGTCGGCGTCTACGTCGAAATGTTTCACCTGGGTCTTCGCTTCCCGCTCAATCCCTTCCTTATCCAGGTCATGGAGTATCTCATGGTGCCGCTTTGTCAGTTTACCCCTTGCTCGATTGCGGTACTGACGGGTTTCGCCACGCTCTGCTGCACCCGCGGCCTGGATCCGTCCCTCCCCCTTCTCTTCCATTTTTACCAGATCCAGACGGTCGGGCTGGGGTCATGGCTGCACCTCCGAGCCCGCTCGAGGAGGGAATGTCTGATCGGGCTACCCCGCTGGTCGGGGGATTGGAGCTCAGATTACGTCTTTGTGGTCTTCTTGGGTGATGCCCAGATTCTAACAAGCTGGGGCGGTTTTGTCCATCCTCGCCCGTCGTTAGCTCTCTCAGACGTCGACCGGGCAGCCGCTACGCTGATGTTGGCTCTTCCTTTGGAATCGAAGTCCATCTGGTCTTTGTTGGACGACCTACTCCTGAAGGCCGTCTTGTGGTCTCCGGGTAGGTCGTTTTTTCATCCTCGGATCGCCCTATGACTCATCCTGATTTCGGTCTCCTTTGCATGGATGGCAGGCCGCGAGTTCATCCGTGATGTTGATGAGCTGATCCGTCGTGGAGCCGCTCGAAGCCGAGGCAGTACCTCCGGAAAGACGCCTCGACGGACTGTTGAGGAGGAGGTGCGTCGAACCGAGCCTTCCGTGGGCCAGGTAGTGGCCGCGCCTCCCGCCTCTTCTTCTAGCGATCTCCTCCCCGGGGGCGTCGTAAGGGCCGAACCCGCCCCCTCAGCCCGAGAGGAGGGGGGTAATGACAGGTCCGGTGCAGTCCCTCCTGCCCCTGGGGCGTCCCCTTCTGTCCTCGAGAGTGGAGACGGGGCAAGGCGGAAGCGCTCCTCTTCGTCGCCCGTGGAGCCTCATGGAGGGAAGAAGAGGAAGGAGGACGTGGAGCCTTCCAGCCCGGCCTATTCCGTGCCCCCTGCAGCCACTACCGGGGACCTTCAGGTAGCCCTGACAACCACCCCCATCGCCGCATCTCCGCTTCCGTCTCCAGGAATCGGAGCTCTTTTGGCGGGCCATATGGCTTCCCTCGATGTCGCTCCCGGGAGTTCGGTGTTCGTCGACTGGGCCCTGTCCCAGCAGGTGGCCGAGAGCTCCGTCTTTCCCCGGGACCGCATCACCCTCGAAAAGATTCCCGCCGACAAGGTGTCGGATTCTTTGGTTTGGGCCCTTCAACAGGTTCGGCTATCTTACAGTCCCTTCTTTTCCTTCACTCTCCTCTTAGCTCATGTCCCGTCTTCCAGGGTTCCACGCTCGCCGTGGAGTTGCAGCGGCGAGTCGTCGACTTGAGGAAGCTGGAGGAGTCCTCCATTAGGGCCCAAGAGCGAGCCGGGGCGACGGAGGTAGCGGTGGTGAAGGCCCAGATGGAGTCCCGGCATCTCCAACTTCGCGTGACCGAGCTGGAGGGACGAGTGGGTGATCTCCGGGGGAAGTTGGAGGACGCCCTGCAGTCGGCTGAGGAGGCGGTGGAGTCGTTCCGCCTAGAGAGGGAGGAGCTTCAGAGGGAACTGTCGGATCGGCGCCAGGTGATGCGGCTTGCCGAGGAGGTGGAGAAGGGCGTCGTCGAGACCCTGGGGAAGAGGATCTTCGAGGTTCTCAGGGAGGCCTTCGGTATGTATGAAGACCTCATCGCCCCTCGGATCGTCGAAGTCGTCCAGTCTTCCTTCCGGGAGTGCGCGGAGCGTGTTCGGCAAGCCCCTCCACCGGTCGATCCCACTCGCTCCGAGCAGGGCGAAGTGCCCGAGGATGTGTCCTCCCGAGCTCGGGCTCCCTAAGCCGTCCCTCCCGGCCTTATCCTCAAATTTTTAAGCATCCTCTTCGCTTTGGGCCAGTCTACTTGAAATGGATCCCTGGCCCCCGCTATCTCCTTCTGCATCGTTATCGGCTCCGTGGCCAATAATTGCTGGTTGCATGGCCGCTAGCTTGGGCTAACTACTTTGGGTCTTTTGTCAACCAATTTTGCTCTGTCGGTGTCGATCTAGCTTCTGTAGGTGAAGAACTCTGTCATTCGTCGTGAGTGGATTACTTGTAGAGTGTTTCCTTCGCCTTGATTCCCTGTAAATAAGACACGTTTTTGTGCCCTGGTTAGCTATTATAAATGGAATTGACTTACTCAGACTTCTCGTGTATTTTGTGTTGCCGCCTCGTTCTTGGTCTGGGATTGGATGACGTTCGCGTTGGCTGGGGGAATTGCCCCCAAACTTATGGGCGCCAGAGTCGGTCGGCGAGGGCAAAGCTCCTCGGCTTAGGACCGGTCGGCGTTCGCGCTGTCTGGGGGGATTGCCCCCAGACTTATGAGCGCAGAAGTCGGTCAGCGAGGGCAAAGCTCCTCGGCTTAGGACCGGTCGGCGTCCGTGCCTGCTGGGGGAACTGCCCCAGACTTATGAGCGCGGGTGTCGGTCGGCGAGGGAAAAGTCCCTCGACTTAGAACCGGTCGGCGCTCGCGCTGGCTGGGGGGATTGCCCCCAGGCTTATGAGCGCAGGAGTCGGTCGGCGAGGGCGTGGCTCCTCGGCTTAGGACCGGTCGGCGTGCCTGCCGGGGGCACTGCCCCCGGGCTTACGAGCGCAGGAGTCGATCAGCGAGGGCAAAGCTCCTCGGCTTAGGACCGGTCGGCGTTCGTGCCTGCTGGGGGAACTGTCCCAGACTTATGAGCGCAGGAGTCGGTCAGCGAGGGCAAAGCTCTTCTTCCTCCTCCAGCGAGGCGGCGGTCTCCATCCTTTTGCGCTATTGATGGCATGTCAACTTCGTTGGGAGTTTAAGAAAAGACAAAAGGGGAATGCATTTGTACTCTCAAGAGTCTTGTTGGACCGGTACATTTGGAGGAAAAGGAAAAAAGGAAATGAAGCTAGACAGAGGGATGTAAGCCTAGATAACTCCCTCTTTCTAGGCTGCAACCGGGGGGAGAGACATCGCCCACTCACTCTATGATGCGGAGGGGACCTTGGATGGTGTTGATCTTTTTCCCCTTGTCTGGCTGCGTGGAGGTCCCTTCTCCGTGGGCCGGCTCGTCGGCCTGGTTCCTAGCGTGCCCCCGGCTCATCAGCTTCTCAATGTCCTTCTTCAAATGCCAGCAGTCTTCAGTGTCATGGCCATCATCCTTATGGTACTTGCAGTACTTCTCCCTGTTCTTCCCACCTCTTTTAGCCTTCGGTGGGGGGCGATCAGCTCGCTCTTCCTTCTGTACTTGGGCGAGGACGGCGTCTGGGGTGGTATCCCTCGCGCTTTCTCCCCGCTGTCGGTTCCTCGGCCTCTTCTCGGTCCGGTACCCTTCGGGGCTGCCTCGTCCGCCGTCGCCGCGCTTGGTCCCTCGAGTGGCTTTTCCTGCATCCTCGGCCAAGGCCTCCTCGGTCAGCATGAAGCGTTCGGCCCTCGCCATGATCCCGGGGAGGTCCTTCGGGGGATCGTTGTGCAGGGACTTCTTGAGGCCTCTGTGGCGAAGCCCTTTCTTAAGGGCCGTCTGGACCACCAGGTCAGGAGGGCTGTTCACATTCAGCCTTTCCGCATTGAAGCGGCGCATGAACTGTCGGAGCGGCTCGGTCGGGCCTTGCACTATGTTGAACAGGTGTTCAGCACCAGGCTTGATCTGCCTCCCCGCCATGAACTGTTTGCAGAATAACTGGGTAAGCTCCTCGAAGCTGTCGATGGAGCGGCCGGGCAGGCTGTGGTACCAGGTCCTCGCCGCTCCCCTGAGAGTAGAATAGAAGCCCCGGCAAAGTAAGTCATCGTCAGCTCCCTGGAAGGACATGTCCCCCTCGTAGTCCATCACGTGGTGTCCCGGGTCCCCTATCCCGTCGTACTTTCCCAGCACCGGGATCCTGAATCGAGAGGGGACCCGTGCGTCGGTTATTCTCCGTGATAAGGGGCACCGGTCTCCATGGATGCCCCCGGGGATGCGGTAGTCACCTGCCTCTGGCTCGATCGGGGGTGGAGGAAGCACAGACGCCGGCAGGGCTGGCTCCACGGCCCTCGCCACGCTGGGGGTCGGGCTGACCCGACGCTCCCGACTCCTCCTGTGGGAGCTCCTGCTCCGTCGTGACCGGTCTCTCGAGTGGTGTCGTTCGCTTCTCCTGCGGCGGGACGACCGTGACCGACGAGAGGATGCCGTCATCGATTCACCCTCCGTCCCTTCGGTTTCTCTTCGGCTCTTTTCACGATAAGGGGAGGAGGCGCGTGACCTCGCCTGGCGAGAGCCGGACAGCGTGAACCGACTCTCCATGTTCAGTTTCTGGGTCCCGTGGTCGTCGACCACGGCGGACCGCAAGTGTGGGGGTCCCCCCGCCCATCGATGGCTATCGTCCAATGTGCCTCTGTTGGGCGGCGCAGGGCCGACGAGCTGCTGTACCATCGCGACCAACGTCTGGAGGCTCGTGTTGGTCTCCTGAGCCAGGGCGCGGAGCTGTCCCTGCATGGCCAGTTCTGAGCCGCCGGTCTCTTCGGTTGAGAGGGCGGGGTGGCCGCCGGCGGGCGTGTCCTCGGGGTTGCCGTTTGACGCGCCATTCCCCTCCTCCGGGATGGGGGGCATGCGCTTCCTTCCGTTGCTGGTTCGTGCCATTGTTGGTGTGGTTTGCTGCTTCGTGGGACGGTTTTCGTTTCCCACAGACAGCGCCAGATGTTTCAGAGTGTTTTCTCACTACAAAGCGTTGACCATGGAGAACCCGGTCAACGTGGTCAAGGGGCCCGCTTGGGTCCCTCGGGGGCTTCGAATCGGTGCAGATGGGGCGAGGGGAAGCCTCGGCCCTGGTTGAGATGCTCGGCCTCGGACAGACGAGCACGTCCTCGGAGGTAGGACGACGAGGGGTAGCCTCAGTCGCCCGGCTAGATGTGTGTTCGGCGAAGGGCGAGGGGAAGCCTCAGCCCGGATCGAGACGCTCAGCCTCGGTAGGATGCGCTCGGCCTCGCCTGACGGACGGTGAGGGTAAGCCTCACTCGTCCAGTTGACTGTGAGGTTAGAGAGGGGTGAGGGGGAGCCTCAGCCCGTTGATCAGCTGTCCACCTGCGTAGACGAGAACGCTCGTCAGGGGGGCCGGACCTAGGTTCCGGCCAAATCCCCTCCGATGCCTAAGTCAGATAGAGATCTGAAAGAGGAGGCCCAGCGGAGACGGTTCGACTCGTGAGGAGATCGGAACGGCGTCTCACGGCGTGAGCGGGGGAGGAAGGAGATAGGATGGGGGAGCTAGGTCGTTGATGGAGTACCTTAGGTTTTAGATACCTGAGATGCGGTCCCTTTCTTCGTCGTCTTCCTAGCCCTTTTGTAGAGCTCCCAGCGTGATTGCCTCGGACCCACGTCCCTCGCCCGCCCTCGATCGTGCCCCATCAATCCGCCCTCCCGCCGCCGCTCTTTTCGCCCTGCCAGCACCTCCCCATTACCGCCATTTAGTGGTCGCGCGTCTGGGGGAGCGGTTTTCGCAGGAGTGGGCGAGTGACCGGCGGGTTATCGGGGCCGGGTCGGATCGACATTCGAGAGGATCCCTTATAGGGCCTTTGTTGAATGGGCTTGAGGATGCAGATGGGCTCCTGGGCTCGTGTCTTTTGGGCCTCGTCCAAATAGGCGTAACACCTTGCATAATTACTGCTAATGGACATCCTCGACTTTTCGTAAATAAATGTCATGCTATGCCACTAAGCTAACCTTCTCAGGCTCCATATCATCACAGAGTAAGAATCTAGGACTATTAGTTTAGAGAAACACCTGGACTATTATGGACTGTGTTTGTGCATTTTCGAACATTTTACCCCTTTCCGAATTAATTATGTAACACAACATTTACAACATTTACAATGTTTGAGCTGCCTCATGTGCAAATACATGCTCAATGTTACATTTAAATGGACAAAAGAAAATAATAAAAGAATATTGCCATGGTATATTGCTTCCCAAATAAAAGAATATCGCCACTCTTTCAGTAAGCGTAACCTCAAAATAAATGGCCCAGAATCCTCGTGGTTACGATCTAGCCATAATAGCATCTCGCTCGCAATGACATGCCCTCCATGGTTGAAAACTTGCTGATGAAGACATTCTGTAACCCCCTAAATCAAGGTAAAGCTTCAACTGAGAAGAAACGGAGTTTCCAAGGACGGTGAGATGCACTTGCGATGGAATTGCTGGTGGCTCCTTAGGGAAGTCCTCATCCACAGGGGATGGATGGCTGTAGCTGGAATCTGGAGATGGATGAGGCTCAAACTCTGAGACACTTTCTATGTTTTCTGGAATATACTCCTGAAAGAAATGTGATGATAAATTCAGCTATTTATTCACCCGATATAAAAAGTCAACAGATGTGATGACAGTTATGACCTATTATAATGATATCAACCCATACTGAACCAAATGATAGATCAAAACAGGTTATGAGACCTGTTAAATTTCATTGTTTCTATGAACATCCTACATAGGCTTGATTGCATTACACGAAAATATGTCGATTATTAGGAAATAATGATTTGACATCTAATAATTTCCTAATCTATTTTATTATCATTAATATAACTAAAAATGATACTACGCTAATAATAATAATCAAAGTATACTAACATGCACATCAATGATCAAAACTGGTGTTGAGACTTGTTAAATTCATTGTTTTTATGAAATCACATCATGGCTTGATTGCATCAGAAGAAAATATGTTTGTTATTATGAAAGAATGATTCATATCTAATTCGTGTAGTAGTTCATAGATTGCATCAGAAGGAAATATGTTTCGTGTCTCCCTGTCTCCCTCCTCTCACCAGCACAGTGAGGAGCAACGATGACTATGGGAGCCCGGCAATATTTAATTACCATGTGTGACCCTACTGAAGAAATTATATAATGTACCTAAGAAAAAATGTAATGTTAATACAATGCAAAAACACAACTGAGATATCTAAATCATAGATGTATCATTTTGACAACCTACCACAAATCGTTCCAACACAGGCACAAAAGCTCCCAGATTGTGATTTGGTAAGCGGCTGGCAATGGCTTCACACATATGAGCACTATATGCAGCAATTATGGAGCATGTTAGTCATATGAATAAAAGGTTGGAATATAGAACAACAAATTCAAAGATACCTTTCAGTTTGAAAAAATGCAAGAAGCAGAGCTGTGTAAGCCTCAACAATCATCATTTCGGCCTCTTGCTGCCCTTGCACCAAACCTTCATCATCATGTGATAAGCAAGTCAGCTCGAGCTAATATATTAATGTATTTATGAATCTCATTCTGGAAGAGAGATTCAATGGCCATGAAAAAAGGGTAGATCGCACAAAATAATGTGACATTCATGGATTATGCAACTAAAATGAAATTTTCTTAGAAAAAATAAATATACAAACACAATGCTTAGAAAAAAAATAAATCATAGATGCATCATAATAAATTTCAAGTAGTAGTTCACTCTTATGCACTCTTATGCACCTTGTTCTATTCCTCCATTGCTCTGCCGTTCTGTGGTTGATAATTGACCGCAATTGCTCCCTCATTCTCTGCCATTGCCCTGCCATTTCTCTGCTAAGCTCCTACAAAGCCAGTCCTCCACCATTCAGGGGAAAGAGCCACTTTGTGCTCCAACATTTTCTAGAGTGCATCATGCAGTAATACAAAGCTTTTTAATATTCATGAGAAACTAATCAGTCGACAAACTTGAGATAGTAGAATTTGGCATCCATGTACACAGATAACAGAACTACATCCAGGCCAAACAAACAAACAAAATGCACCCAAGAAAAAAGAGCAGAAAACTTCAGAACAAATCCCCCACTAAAATCCATTGTCGATTCTCCAGACACAGTAGCATGTAGCTCCCACTCCTCCATACAACTTAGTTTCAAAACCACCA
Organism: Scilla litardierei; assembly: GCA_030789695.1. Taxonomy (NCBI): domain Eukaryota; kingdom Viridiplantae; phylum Streptophyta; class Magnoliopsida; order Asparagales; family Asparagaceae; genus Scilla; species Scilla litardierei. The sequence goes on from CM061139.1 coordinate 72,737,572, forward strand.
ACATTCATCAAGCTAGATTTTAATTTTGTTTTGAGGATTCATATTTAAACTGACAAAATATAGGATCTAACTAAATATCACCACCTGCCTTCGTTCCCCCTTAGATTCTCGGGTTTACTATTTGGCATAAAAACTGATTTCTATCACAATTTAGATCAATGACAGCAAATTATAAGTCAGCCATTGGACTAACACCTCGCCTATAGAATACAACCTCTTCTTGCCACATCAATTGGACTAACAACACCCATCCCACCTCCATACCGATTCATACCCTCACCTGTCGCAACCCCACCACCAGCCCCTGGAACACAAATTTTAGGCTGTATATAAAAGCCGACACAGCTCAAACTCAAACACTATATTCTTTGGGTTTATAAGATTGTTCATGCCTTTGGAACGTTCAATGCATGTCCAGCAAGTGTCTTGCAAGTATTGGTGTATAACACGTGCCCGACATCGACACAGAACCCGTAGTGAAGTGTTTGTGCTTAATATGATATTTAAGCCAAAACTTCAAAAGTTTCAGAAAGTATCCTAGGAAAGTTGAAGTAAAGGATGATCCTTATAAGCTTATTTGTGTCTGGTATCAAGATTATTATAAGCCATTTTGCAACAAATCATTTAACGATGTGATTCAATAAATTTTTTTTCAAAGGATATATGTGATTCATTTAATTAAACAGTATAGTATGAATATTAGTAGCAACAATACCATAAATCTACTGATCTCCAATCTCATCGAAGATGATATACTGTGAGCATCAACACTGTAAACATGATTGATAAACATTGAATCAATATTTGGTGAGTTAGGAATGCAGAACACTCCATAACAGAGATAAATCTTATATAAATTCTTCCTTCACAATAGTCAAGCAAAATGAATGACAGAAGTAAACATGATAGGACAAAAAGGGAAGGAGAACAAAAATGCAAACCCCGAAAGAATACCACATAAGTGCCTAAGGAAACATTGCTTGCTAAAAGTTGGAATATAACCTTTTTTCTCAGTAAATAAGGTTTGAACTTTAAACATCTAAAAGTATATGCATGTGTGGAAACACATGCTTCTAGAACTACATGACATAAACATCTACAAAGGATGTAAATGAGAGTCTAAGTTTTTATTCCTATGACTGTAAAGATATTTAGTTTTAAGCAAACAAAGGTTATTCAAAATAAAGGTGCTTACTTGCTATTACTTTTCCAAATATCTATTGCTTAATTAGAAGATCCATTAGCTGTTGCGGCTTCATATGAAAGACCCATGCAACAACTTCTCCAGTCATTGCTGTGGCATCATTAACACCATCTCCCATCATTCCAAAAATGTGCTTCTTTTCTTGCAACTTGTTCACAATTTCATATTGGTGCTCAATTAGAAAGAGATTAAATAGATTAGACACGATACATAAATGGCTATCTTATATGGGAACCCAACAATTGTGCTCTATTATCGTACGCAATGCTCACCTGGGAAAACTCCAATATTTGTGCATTATTATTGTACTTAATGCTAACCTGGGAAAACTCCAGCAACCCCATCGGCTTTCTCAATCAATTCATCAACAGGAAGAACAGCTATTGATTCATATTTGTCCTGTCCAAGCAATTCTGAAGATGGATACATGTTTATTCCATTTCCAAGTCTTCGGCCAATTTCTTAAGTAATAGCAAGCTGATCACCTGAAAATGTTATTCACATAAAAGGAATTAGAATTATATGACAACAAAGCTACTAATAGATGTTAGGTACTAACAGAAGAGCAACATTATCGGTAATCATCTCAACATTGACACCCATGATTCAGAGCTCTGCGAATAGTTTTTGCACTGTCATGCCTTGGGGAATCAAACTATGGCAACATACCAACAAATTCCCATGGCCCTCCTAATCTCGGTTTAAAAATCTCCAACCAAACTCCCAATGTACCATGCTGAATAAGCTTGCATGTGGGCTTTGGGTCCTTGAGGTTATGAATAATATATCATAAGAGAGAAGGTAGTGCATGAATAATAAGATCCAGTATTCAAAATGTAATTCATGAACTGCATGAATAATAAGAGCCAGTATTCAAAATGTAATTCATGAACTACAGGATTTTCCATTCAATTCGATTTGTGAGTCCGAAACATAATGATTGGTTCTTATTTTCTAAAAAGTTCCACATGGATGCACCGCTGGTATTATATGTAAAAAAACTATTTCAAGCCGTATTTTATTTATGCTTTTATTTTCTTCGCTTTAAGGTAGAAATAGAGTCTACAGAATGTTGACACAAACTTTTTGGGCCAGAACTGGACCAAAATTGAAACCTAAATCATAATCATGGATTCTTAAAAGATAATTGGAATTTGATAGGAAATGATCTTAATGTAAGCCATGCACACCTGAGGCAGGATTCCGAGTTCCAAAAAAAGAGGGCCTAAAATAAATCCTCCACCTGCACCTCCCTGGGATGCAATTACTTTCTTCCCACTGTACAAACCAACGACTTTGTATGAACTCACCCCCACAGCAACATGGATCTGAAAAATACCAATAATGAAGAGTTAATGATATACGAAGGGAAAAAAGAGAGTAGACATGTTATGCATAGCGAACACAACATGCCACACACCTGCAGGAAGTTCAATACCCAGTACCACATGAATTATGTTTTGAAGGCATACACCCCTTTTCCGAGCGTCATAACAAATATCACTGAACTGGAATACATGCAGTAGCATGCTGCCAATAGGTTGCTTCCTGTTGGCACACGCTCACCACGCATCTCTTCTCTATTTTACGTAGCTGCAAGTATTAATGTGTCAATTTTCAGGATTCAGCTGAAAGAAATTATGTGTTTAAGGGATGTCAGATTTTTTACATTGCCATCATCATCAATGTCAGCGAGACACTCATCGTTGGGGCTGTACACTCGATCGTGCGCTTCGGTATCCAGTGGCAATCCGCCATTATTCTCCACATCCTTGCCAACCTGCTAATAGTCGTCCATCATCAACAAATCCTACGTTCGAACTCGTAACATAACATATAGCATACCCTTGGATCAAGTCCATGATCGGAGGATGCAATTCCTCATCCCTGCGAGCCTCAATCCTCATCGACACAGATTCGAGCCTCAATCCTCATCCCTGCGAGCCTCAATCCTCATTGACACAGATTCGAGCCTCAATCCTCATCCCTGCGAGCCTCAAGTCCATGATCTGAGGATGCAAGTCCATGATTCTGCCCACTTTTTTCTGGAAGAGAAATCAAATAAAAAGCAAGAAAGAATAAACAACAATCCCACAACCAATGACACTCAAAAAATAGCTCTTGAGATCCCCTTAGTAGCTGACTTGAGCGATAATAAGTTAGTAGTCCGACAGACTCTTGATGCTAGCTGCGAACTGACCTGCATGGTGAGTATTGGTGACCAATTGTTTATGTTTTATGGTGATGAAAGGATCATTTGTCTACTTCTAGGTATTTAGTTTTATTCTACATTAAATCTCAGATGTTATATATATTCTCGACTTTTTGCTTTGTATATATAACTATTTTATTCTATATTAAATCTAAGTGTATGCATGTATATCTGTTGGGGTACCCTTTCTACCTGAGTTGTGTATTCCCTTGTGCGAGTGCAATTTATGATATAAGAATGCATGTAAATCTAAGTGTATGCATGTATATCTGCTGGGTATTTTCTTTTTTTAATAAAAAATACCAAGTAATATAAGAATGATTATGTGACCAAAAAACAAAGAAGCATATTTTATTTTTTTAACAAAGAAGCATATCTGTTTTCCAACCTCATCCAAAACATATCTTTCTAAACTTATAAACTGGCACATAAAAATGAAAATACAAACACATAGTAGTTCATATTGCTACTTCAATTGTTTAAGCATAAAACTATTACCATTACATCAGAGTCTGAAAATTTGTGCCACAAACTATTACCATTTATGCATGTCCCTGGAAATGGTCAAGATGTCCCTGGAAATTTGTCCCTGCTACAAACTATTACCATTTAAGCATAATTTAAGCATAATCCACTTCAGTTGAAAGTGATGAACTAAGTTCTTCAGAGTCTGGAAAGAATGCAAGGCAAGTGACGGGGGCACAGAGTTATTTTCACAGAATTATTGCCATGCATACCTACATATCACATATAATAGGTCAGGCAAAAGTTCAGTGGAAACATGTAAAAATTGAACTTTTCTTCTTTGAGGAATTACTACAAACACTTAGAGGACAGCGGAACAACCTACCTGGCGATCTTGAGGTTGGCGGCTTCGGTGACGATGAAGATGGTACCGGCGAGCGGCGATAAAGGCTACGTGTTCTCAAGATGGCTGGCAAGATACAGAGCAATCAAGAAATATATCCTGGAAACATCACTTAGATGATATCATGTTAACATGATATTAGTTAACACAAAAAATCATCCAACATAAAATATCATGTTAACTAATATTATGTTAATTAAATTAAATAATTGCATAAAAGTTGTAATAATTGGTTCCAGGATAGAAGTTGTAATATCATGTTCAGGATTTGAAAACTTACATGTAAAGATTTTTGGAATGAGAATTTGTTTGGAGAAGTACTGGATATCTGCTAAGTTGCATTTATGGAGATTCAAATGTTTGAAACTTACCTGTGAATTGATTTTTTTCTACAACACATTTTTCTCAACCATCCAAACATGAAAATACTACATGGGTTCAAACTTATTTTCCAAACAAAAATGAAAATGAGAAAATGTGTTTTCACTTTCGGAAGGTTGAAGTAAAAAAGTAATAATAATCAATTTTATAGTATCAATAGACCAGAAAAATCGCTGAGCATTAGAACAATAACATGTCCTGCATTCAGATCTACCAATGAGCTTACAACCATTAAGCAGTAGAGTTGCTGGTGTATGGACACAGATTTGGATGGACTCTTGCTTTCAACAGTAAAACTTTGATCTTTGGGAAACAACTAGGGCAGAGATATTAACATAAAACATAAACTAAGATAACTAATAAGTACCAACTGTTGCCAAGAAGAAGAGATATGCATGTTGTTAAAGGAATGATGCCTTTTATTGCAACGTAAGTTGATAACAGAGTCGTAAGAAGGTGAGAATATAAGCCATAGCTGAAACCAAAAGTGAGTTAAATAGAAATATCAATAAGAAGATCACATTCTCAAACAAACATACATATCCTTAGTAGTCAACAAAACCTCGATACGAAGATAATACTTACGCATCAAATAGCATGAAGAAGAATATACAATCTTCATTCTTTACATAACTAAAAGATACAGATAAATATTTTGGGAACAAACATCAATTAGCCTCATATGCTTCATTTTCTTGTAAACATGACCATGAAAAGAGCAGTCAAGAAGACTGAATGATTCATATTCAAGTGCATGAAAAATGCGGAGTACTTAGATAAACATCTTAAAGCATCAAAATACTAATAAGATACGATTCATTTCAGATTAGAAATCTTAACAATTGACGTATGATTCATGAGGATGTCAATATTGGAAAGGTGTCTCTTCACACTAAACGCTTAGTAGGAAGAGATTTAAGAATGAATTTATCCAGATCACCATAGGATACCTTTTTTTCTCCCAATAGTCTCTCAAGTTCCAAATATGATTAAGCAAATCACCGGCTTAAAAAGCAACAAAATATCACATCAATGACATAGTTAGGAAATAAAAGACACATTTGATTGGCATGATTAGAAGAAAAGAAACACAAAATTTAAGAATAATTCCTTAAAACCCCCAATAAATAATCAGCCGTTAGAGTTATAAGACCCGCATGAGAAATCACATGTAGCTTCCCTTCGTCGTGTCCACCAATCTGATTTTTTAAAAGAAATCCTTCAGTCTAATATTTATAGTAAAAATTATATTAAAGAAGCGGTGAGATATAAATGAAACTTACCACATTGGACCCATTGTAGACAAAATCCATGGCGGCTATCAAAGTTAAATTAAAATGGGCTGCAGTACAAAAGACAACTACTTTAGAACAATGCCCAATTCTTGGAAAACAACTAACAGTTCGAATAATTTGTGGAATGGGACTTACAGATGTGATGGCACTTTAGGCACCAGATTATTTTGAAATCTAATGCACATGAACTAATAGAACTGTGGAAATTATGCAGTATTGGAAAGCAGATGATTCCATCATATAAAAATTAAAAATCTTGATGCTGACATTAAAAATATAAGCAAAAATTTAGAAATACTTACAGGTCAGGATGAGACTCCCAAAAAAATTAATGCCCCCTTAAAATTTACTTCACTCAAGATTTAACGTCATTTAAAATTGGGGGATCAAGAAACTTCAGTTATTTGGCACCATCAAGAGACTTCATGAAGCCAAGGACATCAAGAAACTTTAGCTATTAGGCTTTGGGGCCAACAATGTAGTTCAATCCATAAAGTTCTAGTAATGGTGCATGAACTCAATCATGATCCGACAAAAAATTTATATCGTTATATATCTTTGCAATGTGATGACATACATTGGGCACCATTGCCAATTTTGCCAGAGATTTCAAAATTATATAAACAACCCACATGGTTTGTTTTGTTCTCTTGTATTGCAACCATCATGCAGATGATTTAAATTTTGTTTCTTAAATAGTAAAGTTTGTACTATATTGAAGTCAAATTATTTACCCATCTATACTTATATGAAAATTTATTAAAGAGGAAAATTCTACACGTGCAGAGGATACAAATTACCACATGGGTTGTTATGTTCTCTTGTAGTGCAACAATGATGCATATGATTCAAATTTTGTTTCTTAAGTAGTAAAGTTTGGACTATATTGAAGTCAAATTATTTACCCATCTATAACTTACCTAGATGAAATTTTATTAAAGAGGAAAATTCTACACGTGTTATTGGCCATCACATGTGCACATGGGCCAATGCAATGGCACATTGATAATGTGCATATCAAAAGGTCCTGTTTACCTCTGAACATTTGCATTAAGATGATGCATGGATTTTTTTCTCGAGTCCATGCTCAGGTATGGGCATGTTATTTTTTATATCTAAGCAGTAAAATGAATCAACACATAGCAATTGAAATTTGATCTATTTTAGTGAATATCAAGTAGTTGTAACTTTAACTTTAATAGCCATGTCCAACAGAATCATCATGTCCATTGATGTGAAGAAACACAAACCAAATCCATTCATAATTATGAATTCTCAAATTTCTTCTTACCAATATTTTTTTTGAAATCTCTATCATCCTTCTATGTTAGTGTAATTCTAATTTTTCTACCATATCAAGACAGTTTGGGGAACTGACCAGATAAAGGATGTACCTGAACTGTGGAGAACTCGGACTATAATCTGGGCTCACGTCTGAATTGTATGGGCTGCAAATTTGAAAATTGCTACCAAAATTTCTCAAATGGAAAATTCCCAGACTATTACCAACGGCCAACGGCCAAGAGATCATAAAACCCCTAATTTGACATACACAGTTCATAAAACCCCTAATTTCTCAAATATGACATACACAGTTCATAAAACCCCTAAAATAACATCAAAGTACCAGGTGAAATCGCCAACGGCCAAGAGATCGAGAACTCACCGGCCATATGAGATCAGTGTACTTGTTCTTCGCCTTCAGGTGGTCATGTAGCTTCGGATTTGTGCAGGAATCATCTCGTATGGCCACTACACCCTAACCCTAGCATCCAAGGCCACTACACCCTAACCCTACCATCAAATTGAGAAGAAAACCTGTAGGTGAAGACCAAGCGGTATGAAGAACGGTGATCTTGATGAACTCACCGTGGATCTCGAGCACGTAACCGGGTAGGTTTTTTTAGGGGAGGGGAGAAGAGGGGGGGCGAGAGAGAGAGAGACACGGAAGGTTCAAGTTTTTCATTTCCCCCAAAAGTTTTTCATTTCCCCCAAAAGGTTTTCATTGAACCGTGGATCCAAGGCAACTGTTCAAAATTCAATGCTTTCATTTTCCCCCCAACAGACTTCCCCAAGATTCAAGTTTTTCATTTCCCCCCATTTAATTTAATTTCCCCCCAAAAAATTTGTTTCAAACTTAAAATTTCAAATCCAATTTCTCTTATCTTATCCAATTTCCCTTAATAACATCCCTCATTTATACTCAATTTCTCAACTCTTATCCAAAAACTCTTATCCAATAACCCATGATAACATCCCTGTTTTAATATATATATATATGTATATATATATATGTATATATATATATGTATATATATATATATATGTATATATATATATGTATATATATATATGTATATATATATATATGTATGTATATATATGTATGTATATATATGTATATGCTTCTGCCATCATACATTCTTATCCCAATTAAGTTCATCACTATACTAGGATAGGTACATGTAATAGATGATCATTCAACTCATACCATGTATACATTTTACAATGACAATTTAATACAATACATTTATACATAACGTAGCTATATCCAATATGCAAAAGATACACACTAATACACACACACCTTTAGTCAAATTACTATACTCATATATTAATCTTACAAAACTTACTTCTTACACATAATCACAAATACTAAAACATATGCCATACGACAATACATTTACAATTAATATATTTTACTTCACGTTCAACATACACATATATGGATATGTCTAAATAAAACTATAACTAGGTACACAAGCATATATTCACGACATGTATCATAAAATACATATCCATAGATACACACACACACAGATTATCATAACCATTAAGGATACATGCAACGATCAACCATTCAAATGTAAGTATACACTAAATATTCTTATGGCATATACATATGCAGGTACTTATATAATTCACTCACATGAGTTCACATAAATAAAGGGGTACACATTCATATATCATTTATTCACATTTCACACTGATACATTATATCTATGTATACATACAAATATCTTTACGTAGATATCATATATGATTTATATACCAATTACACCCATTTACGACTGCATACTAATATCTATACACTCACCACATATGCACTAGTATATGGTCACACAATATATGTTCAAAGTTACATGTTATTACTTAAATACATACATTTGTATATAAAATCACACAACACTTGTTATATAAGTACACAAACACACACACACATCTGCTCACACTATATTCAAACATACACAATTGCTTCATAAGTCTTAATGCTAACATATTCATACATATACACATCTATAGTTATACTTAGGTTCATCCATATATAATCACAAGTATATGATCAAGGATGCATCAATTTATAAGTTAGGATTCTAATTTACTCGTATCACCAATAATAGTTACATAATATCACTATAAGTACACATACTACCACATGGCTTATATTTAATCCACACACCATTTTACTAGCATGCATAGGTAAAATAAATATTATTACCTACACTCTTATTTATACGTTCGGATATGCTACACCATACATTCAACAAATAATTTAAGCATATAATTAAGTATAAACACTTACAATTATACATACAATCATTTAGTCGTTCACAGACAAACACACACACAAACACACACATACAAACATATATATATAAATATATATTAAAACACAACTGTTTTTGAATTCTAGGGATGACTAGGACAAGCTGACTAGGACAAATGGGTTGATAGAAAGACGGCTTGGATTTAATCTTGAGGAATAAATGGTTGAGATGAGATTTTATGCAAAGTTTTGGAGGGAAAAATATTTCTAGAGAACTGAAAGTTTCGGGAGAAATGAAACTTTATGGTGAATGAAAGTTTCTAGGGAACAACAGAGTGCATGCAATTAATGCATTTGGGGAAAAAACACTAACTTGCATTTAATGCTGCAGATCGAATGCTGCTGCAGATCAAATGGTCTCTCCCTCGATGATCACTCCATATTTTACACCTTTTTTCTGCATGTTTGCATGCCATTTGAATCGCTCAAATCACGTTTTTCACGATTTATCGACAACATTGCGATACTTTTCACGATTTGTTGTTTTTGTCGTATTTCAGGAGATTTGGAGCGATTTGGAGTGATTCTGAGATGCACCCACTCCGGAGTGTCACCGACGACTCTCTTGAGGGGTATTTTGTTGTTGGAGAGGAGTGGAAGGAGAAAGAACGTCGTAGGAGCAACGAGGAGGCGAAGATATGAAGTTTGGGCATTTTTAGCACTTCACTCGGCCGAGTGAAGGAGTCACTCGGCCGAGCATAGAGAGCCCGCTCGGCCGACCTGATTGGACACGCAACAGAGCAATATCAGCTTGCACTCGGCCGAGCATCACCATGCGACTCGGCCGAGTGACGTATCCCATCCGCCCGGGTGGCACCCAGACGACGGCCATCAGAAAGAGCCAACTTAATGTTTTTCGTCAGTCTGAGTAGCAGAAGCCCGACTCGGCCGAGTGGCAGTTGCCGTCCGCCCGAGTGAAGATAAGCCCATCGGCCGAGTGACGACAACTCACTCGGCCGAGTGACGCCCGATGTGACGACCCCCAAGACCCCAGAGTTACTGGAATCCGTCAGGGTCCCTCACTTGGCCGAGTGACCTTTGTCACTCGGCCGAGTGAGCAGCGCTGCCTGTAGCGGAAATCACGATTTTGGAGCTGCGCAGGGGCAGTTTGGTCACGAATTTTTGGGCAGTTTTGGGGGGTATTTAACCCCAGATTCTAACCTAGTTTAGAGAGCTTTTTCTATTGCTTTTAGCAGCCTTTTTAGATTAGATTTTTTAGAGTTTAATTCTTGTGATTGGAGAGGAGAGAAAAGTGCTATTTTGTTGGATTCTTGGAAAGCTACATTGGTTTGTCTCCCTCTCTATTAAAAATCCTATTTTTATTGCTATTTTGAATATTGCTATGAATTCCATTGTTGTTTCTATTGATTATTCTTCCATTAGCAATATGATTTGTGAGTAGTCTTAACGTCTTAGGGCGTGAGGATGAACCCTACGAGCCCAATTTCCAATTTGTGACGATTTGGTAGAACTATTGCTAGAATTGATTAGGGTTAGTTTGGGATTGATATAATACAGATAGCTAGGTGTTCATATCGATTGGGATTTGCAAGAGATTGGATCCCAATTCGATAGGAAACCCTAGAAATCTGAATTGGGTTGAAATTGAGTTTCCGTAGTATTGGTTTGCAAGAGATTGGACCGATACTAGGATTCTCAGTTGCAATTCTATACCGATACCTGTTTGCAAGAGATTGGACGGGTAGGAACTATCCCAACCTAGGTCGTAGCCCGAGTTTGCATGAGAGTGTGCTCGGGGTGCGATTGAACGATGACATTGATCCTAATGCTAGCTTGCCTAGGTTAGGGTTTGCAAGAGATTGGACCCGAGCCTAGGTTTGCTATAGACCGGCTACAACGCGAGAGCGTGAGCTAGGTTTTACATTCAGTTGCAACTAGTTCACCTGACATTCTACCCTAGAAATTATGAAACCGATGAATCACAATGACGAGACACGGTGAGTAGCGGGGATTCCCTATTCCCTAGGCGTCTTTATTTGATTTTATATCTCTTTTTACATTGTTTGACGATTGTGACAACATCGCCGAAAGGAAATTTCCTACACTTCTGTCCCCATAGCCAGGTTGCTCGGAGAAGGCACTATCATACGTCCTCCCTGTGTTCGATACCCCCTCGCCGCTACACCGTGCGCTTGCGGTAAGACTACACGGTCGCTCTTTAGGGTGTACGCCCGGGCGCGATCAAGTTTTTGGCGCCGTTGTCGGGGAGACGATTGTGTTTGATCCTACCACCCTAGCTATTTCTTTCTTTTTGTTTCGTTTCTTCATTTTTTATCTAACCCTTCCATTGTGCTAATCACTTCTTTGAAACTTTGTTTTCCCGTGTATGTACACGAGATCCACAGCGGACCCCGTAGATATATTGTTTGATCCTGAGATCGAGCGTACATTGCGGAGAATCAGAGCGGAGAGGAGACCCGATACGGAAGGGAGGTTTATGAACGTTCGGGAGACGCCTGAAGAGTTAGCGGCAAGAATGGCGAGGATTGTTTCCATTCGAGATAGGCTCTGGCCTAAGACTTCCTCCACTACCTCGTCCATAGCTATGCCGCAGTTGGCGGCCGATAAAAACTTCGAGTTGAAGACCGGATTAGTGGTCCTTATGCAGCATGATCCTTTTCATGGGAATCCCCATGAAAATCCCGACTACCACATCCAGCTCTTCCTATCAAAGTGTGCCACCTTCCAGATGCCGGGCGTCACCCTAGATGCCATCAGACTGTGCCTCTTCCCCTTCACACTAAAGGATAAAGCTCTTTATTGGTTGAGGACGCAAGCTGAAGGAGTCTTCACCACATGGGATGAGTTGGCGAGCGCGTTTATCAACAAGTTCTATCCGCCCTCCAAGACGGTGAAGATTAGGAGTGCTCTCATGTCCTTCAAGCAAGGACCTCAAGAGACACTCTACAAGGCATGGGAGCGCTTCAAAGACCTACAGCATCAGTGCCCCCACCATAGCATTGAAGATTGGGAGCTCGTCCATAGCTTCTACAATGGTCTCCAACCGGGGACCAAGCAGATTATCGATGCCACGGTAAATGGGGCCATCCTATCGAAGACTCCCGACGAAGCTACGACCTTACTTGAGGAGATGGCCTCGAACAATCAACAGTGGGGCGACGAGCGAGGACACTCTTCGTCCTCCTTGAAGCCATCTAGCATCTATGAGGCCAAGGCCGTGGCGAAGCTTGCCAACAAGTTTGATTCTCTCCACAAGGTCGTGGAGAGACTGGAGAAATATATTACGGAGCCCCAAGGAGCCCCTTCCACATCCACACCAACAATTCAAATGTGCGATTGGCAAGACCAATCCCAAGCTATGTATTTGGGAGGAGAACAAGGAGAGGGATCTTTGGAGCAAGTTCAATATGTCGCGGGGAACCAAGGATATTGGGCCAATCTGGCCACTAGAAACCATCCCGGTTTCTCCTATGCAAACAATGATGGAGCATTGAACCCCCCGCAACAACTACCTCATCAAGCTCGACCACAACAACAACAACAACAACATTATCCACCACGGGGGCCACCGCAACAGAATCTACCACCAAGGCAACAAGTGGGACCCTATAGGCCGCCCGGATACAATCAAGGGTGGAGAAATCCAAACCCTCCACAAGCTCAACAACGATCTGAATTTGAAGCTAAGGTGGAGGAGTTTATGGTCGAGCAGAAGAAGATTAATGCTTCCTTAAAGGCGGGCCAAGACTCTCTTACAACTGTCGTTGGACAAATTGCGGAGCAACTTGCGTTGCTCAATAGAAACAGTCAACAGTTGCCGGCTCAACCCGAGCAAAATCCACGGGGCAACACCCGCCATATCAACACCGTGGTTGCAGTTACTACGAGAGGCAGGAAGGATACCACTCCCGTCATGATTCCTACCGAGGAGCCCGTGGTGGAGATTGTAGAACCAAGCGAGCCGGTCATTGAAGTTGAGAGAGAGAAAGAGCCGCAAGGGGAAGAAAAGTCCAGAGCAGATCAGCAGATTGAGGAGCGCCGTTTTATTCCACCGATCACATTCCCTCAGAGGCTAGCTAGAGCAAAGATGGAGAAACGGCTAGCCAAGTTTCTCGAGTATTTGAGATGGGTAAGCCTCAATATCCCCTTCCTCGACGCTATCGTGGAGATCCCGACATACGCCAAGTTCCTAAAGGATTTGATTACGGGAAGAAAGAGGAAGGCGAAAATCATGCTCGCTGAGGAGGGGACTTGGTTCACAAGGAAAGAGAAGGAGCCCGCCAAATTCAAAGATCCGGGGAGTTTCCGAATTCCTTGCACCTTAGGCGGCGTCCCTCTACAAAAGGCGTTAATGGACTTAGGGGCTAGTGTTAGCCTCATGCCTCTCTCTATATTCCGAAGAATGAACACCGGCACAGATTTGAAGCCTACCGACATGCGGATACAACTAGCAGATGGTCGGATCACAAGGCCGGTAGGGATCGCAGAGGACATCCCGTTACAAGTCCCAGGAGGCATATGTTTGCCATGCGACTTTGTGGTCATGGATGTCAAGGAGGAGGGCAATACGTCGCTAATACTTGGACGCCCATTCCTCGCCACCGCCGGTGTCATTGTCGACGTACGTGAAGGGACTGTAACATTGAACGTCGACAACATCGAAGTGGAGCTTCATATACCCAAGGCAATGAAACACATGCCTTATCATGAGGAGCTCGACTATATGGACCTCCTTGACGAGGTCATTGAGGAGGCGATCCTCCATTCCATCGGCGCAATATTCGAGGACGACTTCGAAGAAGGCCCAGATCTGGGCCAAGAAGAAAAGACGAAGCACTCCCCCGATCTCTCCATGGAAATTGATGAAGGCGATGCTGATGTCGCAAGAATACAGGAGCTCTGCAAGCTCTCAAAGATGAGGACTCCGAAGAAAGCTCCACCGATACGAAAATAGGTGTCACCGGTGAAGCCAAGGCCCGGAGCAATTACTAGCTTGGGGGAGCCACCCCCCAACACTACCCGAGACGAAGGAGCACTGAGGAAGAACACGCCGCCACAACATCCAAATCCGAGCGTTCTTCTCGGTAAATTCGACGGGTGCATCTCAGATGCACCCAACATCTCGCAATGAATTGAAAATCCAAGGGGGTCGAGCTCAAGACCTTAAACGAGCGCTTGTCGGGAGGCAACCCGACGGTTATCGCTTTATTTTTTTACTTTGTTCTTTATTTTTGTTTTAGAAATTATTAGTGTTTTGAGTCGTTTGCCTGAAAAATTCGTGATATCGGGTCCTATTTTTCTTTGACAGGAGAGGAGAAAGGGATATCTATCATTAGGAGGATGAACAAGGTGACGAAGAGCGCTCCAGGAATGCGCTCGATGCTTAGGAGAAGGAAGAAATCAACTGGAGGAAGAAAAACAGAGATTAGAGCCCAAACGGAGCCAAACAGCAGAAAACAGGAGTCACTAGGCCGAGTAGAATATCCACTCGGCCGAGTACATAAGTTCGTCCGCCCGAGCGGTGCACAAACGAGGGAAGTCTGCACGCCCCAACTCTCTGTTTCTTTTCTTGATTTCAGTATAATTGCCACTCGGCCGAGTATATATCTTCACTCGGCCGAGTGAAACTGATACGCTCCTAGGGCGAGAACTGCCGAGTAGCTTGTGCCACTCGGCCGAATGGACTCTTTCCACTCGGCCGAGGGTGGCAAAGCCACTCGGCCGAGTCGTAAGCAGGGAGGAATTTTTAAAAATATTTCTGTTACGATCACTAGGCCGAGTGACACTTTCACTCGACCGATTCGTAACTTTTCCTTTATAAGAGACGCGGGCTCGGCGCGGAATTCGAAGCGTCACAATCGCTCGAGCCCGAGCCCCTTTACTCCCAACCGCTGCGATCACTCGGCGACTCGCCCGATCTCGCCTGTCGACGGCGGCGCTCAGCCGACCACCGACGCCGACCATCGCCGTCGCTCCGCCCGAGTCGTCGGCGACCCTCTCACCGCCGGCCGAGCTCCGGTAACCCTCATTTCGCCCAATTTTCTCCTATTTCTTGTATTTTTCGACGATCCATGTGCTAATCGAACCCCTAAATCAAATTAACTTCAATATTTATCTATTATACCCCTAACCCCCCATTCATTTTGAATGTTACGCGCTGATATCTTTGTTTGATGTGCAGGCTATATTGGGGAGCTTAGGGGAGCTTAGGGGAGCTTCTGGGGAGCGTTTTTGGCTTTGTGGAGGCGGCGTCTTCGCACGCATCCACTATTTTGCTCTCGCGGCGTGTTCCGGTATATTCGTTCCACTTATTTTCGCACGCCGCACTTTTTCTGTTTTTGGTGAGCACTCGGGGCACCTATGCCGCCCTGGACACGGCCACGGTCTAGAAGAGCTTCCGCCAAGCGGAAGCGGCCGGATGAGCCCGGCCCCTCTCACGAGATGGAGGACTCTCCTCCGCCTACACCACCTCACCCCGCACAGCCACAGCCTGCAGACCCTGTTCACCCCGCACAGCCACTCCCAGTCGACCCATTGCCACCACCGGCTCCACTTGTCGGGCCAATGGGTATTACGTTCCGAGACGACGCACATCGCGTCGCTTTTGAGCGTATCGCCCAGCGCTCGATAGTGCCCTCTAGGTTCGCACACCTTGCAGACCTAGGACACCTGGGGGTACTCGAGGGATTACTCACGTTGTATGACAACGTGGGTTGGCGAGACTTTCTTTCTGTGTCGGCGTACACCTACGTCCGTCCGACACTCGAGGTCCTCAGCTCGATCGCCCGGACCGCTGAGGGATGCTCCTTCTGACTCATGGATCGAGAGTGTCAGATCACTCTCGATATGCTTAGGGCATTCTTTCAGTGGCCCGCTGTCCCCACACCCGACCGAGCCTACGCCTCCACACACATCCCTCCCCCATCCTTCGATTCACACGCCTTCTGGGCCCGGATCATAGGTTTACCACCGGCCTTTAACCCTAGTAGGGCCAAGGCCTCAGCCATAGTCCACCCCTGCCTCCGCATAGCACAGCGCCTTATGGCGACCACCTTTCTGGCGAGGTACGAGCCTGGGATGATGTCGATGCCTGAGCTCTATATGCTCTACGCGATGACTCACCCCAGAGTTCTTGATAGGGATGGAGTCATGTTAGTCCCCGCCGTGGAGATTGACGTCGCTAACTGGTTTTTGGACCGCATCATCGTATCGGTGGGCGCTCGCTCCCCGATATGTTGCAGCGGTCTGATCACCCTGCTAGCCATGATGACCGGCGAGGACCTTCCGGCTGACCTGCGATGAGCCCCGGGCCCCACTGCATTATCGATAGACGTCATGGCCCAGATGAAGATGCTTCGTCCGCACGGTCAGCGGCACTGGGTATGGTTGCACGGTCCGTACGGTGCTGACTACATGATCCTTCCGAGCCCCGCTCGGACACACTTAGGACCAGCACACGACGACTGGCTTCCGGCGATGGATCTCCTGATCCCCGCCGCCTACGTGCTAAAGGCCGAGGGAGCTGAGCCTGCACCACCTGCACACCCTGCACCGCCAGCTGACCCTGTGTTCCCTCAGCCTGAGCCTGCACTTTCTGCCGCTCCCGACACTTCTGTCCCCACTTCTGCCAGTGTCGGGAGTACACTTGCTGAGCCTACGCCCACCATGTCTGCCACCACCACCACCACTGCTGTGCCCTTGTCGGTTGAGCCACTTCTCTCCCTGCCACCCGAGCGTCCACCTTCCATTGTTGAGAGTAGCGAGCCTTCCTTTTCTTCCGTCGTGGAGACCCTGCACTCTCTGATCTCCGCTGGGATTTCACCTTTTGGACCCCACACTTCCTCCCCAGCGGTTGACCCCTCTGTCTCCACCGTAGCCGTCCTATCTGAGAGTGTCGTGACGTCTATCCCCACATCTGTGTCACTGACCTCTCTTACCGCCTCGTCACCGATTTTGCCTTCCACTCCCTCTGCTGCTGCTTCCACATCACACCAGCATGCGTCCCAGCCTCGCCCTGAGGCTGGGCATCCACTAGTGAGCACAGCACCCTTACCACCCATGCCTGCTGTCCCGATCACCTACACCGCCCGTGTTAGATAGCCCCGACCAGCTCAGCCTAGACCTGTTCATCCCTCCGCTCCACCACCCCCTGACGCCTTAGTTTAGAGCGTTCGCGCTCTTGAGGGGGCGTTGAATGGACTCCGGGGCGATTTTAGGGCTTTGTCCTCCACAGTCACCGCCATGCAGCACCGCCTCGAGCTACTTCCTAGCATTCACTATTGCTTGACCCAGATTCTCGAGCGACTGCCACGACCACCACCCACCAAGCAGACTGTTCCACGCCCACCACCACCCCCCCCCACCTCCGCCTCAGGACGGAGATGGCGCAGCACCACCAGCTTAGGCACACCCTTGATGCCTCCGATTTTTTGTCGTTATGCTGCCCATTCTCTGCTTGGTCCTAATGATATTTTTGACCACCCCCCCTCCCATCACTAGTTTTGTCCACTTTTTGATCATATGATTCTATATCCTTTTTTCGGGAGTGAGGGAGAGTATTTTTGGTGACACACACATATCTGGATCACTCTTGTCCTTGCATGCATCACATTCACATCATATTTTTCATTTTGTTCTTTTTATTTCTTTTTATCATTCATGCATCCCCACCCCCCTCCCATTACACGTCTCTCGGTGTGCCACACTTCGCACATTGAGGACACTGTGCACTTTAGCTTGGGGGAGTGAGTTCTCACGCTTTTTGATTTACCACCTTTATTTTTAGTTTTTTTTCACGCCATTTTCGCATTTGCACTCATTTTCATCACTTTTTCTTTTTTTACCACGCATCACGTTTTTCTTATTTTCTTCGTGTGCCGCATTGTAAATAGTTTTATTTTCCCTCTTTATCTTTATTTCTTTCATCTCATGCTAGAGATGACTTTTCTGTGATGATGATGACGTGGAGTTAGCTTTCTCTATATGCATGCTATATTTGTCATGTCTTAGATTTTATTTCTGATATCATATGCTATGACCTGCCTTGCATTTAGAGATAGTAACCCACACTTTTTCCGTATGAAAATGGATGAAATTCTATTATCAGCTGAGTCTGAATATTCATATGTATGCTATGGTAGAAAACACACCAAGATTCACGCATTGAATGCTTATATCTGGAGTACCGTTTTCTTTTCCTATATCACTTCTATTTGCATGACTTGTACACTTCACTTTAGGATGATTGAATGATGTTAGCTATGATAAATCTGGATTAGTTTGCTTTTTTGAGATCGAAACCGAGTAGATTAGATTACCCTGCTGAAGTTGTCATGCATGTCCTATAGAGTGAACTGAGCGACATATTTATTTCTTTCTCCACATATCTTGAACATTAATTCTCTATTTTAAAATCATTGGTGAATCTCCCCTTAGCGATTCTAGTATTTGGCATTTCCCCCGTTACTAAATTCCTAGCTCCAAATTTCCCAAATCAAAAAAAAATAAAAATAAAAATAATACTTGTATATCCTTCTCTTTGATTTGGGATCATTGAGTATATATGCTATTGAAAAAAAAAGAGAAAAAGAAAAAGAAAAAGATTTGAGAATAAGAAATGAAAAGAGAAAAGCAGTTCGAAAACGATCCCATCTCATATACTTTGTCTCTTTCTTCCCTCTTTTGTTTTATTTTTGACTTTTGGAGCTTCATAAAAATGGGGACGTAAATATTGTTTTATATATGCCACCACTCTTATAGATAAGCTTGGGGGAGAGAATCCAATGATGTGTGAGAGAGTGACTACCTGACGTTGCATGACAACCTAGGCTAAGTAATATTCTATACTCGGTGAGATTGTTTTAGCTTCACGAAATCCAGAAATCTACGCCTAGCATTCACTTCATGAAATCCACGCTTTTCTATTCTTCCTACTCTATTGTGTGATATCCTCTAAACTCCTCATAGAAAGCATTCAATTGAAAAGTGTGTGATCTGCGATATTGTATACCGCTTTAAATGATTCAGACGATGTTAATCTTAGAATTATTCCATTTTTCATGCTATATCGATATTCTTGGGTTTTCTTTCTCTATTTGCACCATTATACTATGATATCGAAATAAAAATCTTTGACATGTGTTTTACATTCGATGCGTGCTAAATGAGTAAGCAAAACCCACGTCCTGAGAAAAATGATCTAGCAGCTTCCCTCTTCGCTTTCTTCTTTCTTTTTCGTTTTCCGTTTTCCGTTTTCTGCCTTTCCGCCGTTTTCTTTATCTTTATCCACCGGGTTCGCTTTTTACTTATCTTCCTCGAGGACGAGTAAGAGGTAAGCTTGGGGGATTTTGATCACTCCATATTTTACACCTTTTTTCTGCATGTTTGCATGCCATTTGAATCGCTCAAATCACGTTTTTCACGATTTATCGACAACATTGCGAAACTTTTCACGATTTGTTGTTTTTGTCGTATTTCAGGAGATTTGGAGCTATTTGGAGTGATTCTGAGATGCACCCACTCCGGAGTGTCACCGACGACTCTTTTGAGGGGTATTTGTTGTTGGAGAGGAGTGGAAGGAGAAAGAACGTCGTAGGAGAGACGAGGAGGCGAAGATATGAAGTTTGGGCATTTTTAGCACTTCACTCGGCCGAGTGAAGGAGTCACTCGGCCAAGTATAGAGAGCCCGCTCGGCCGGCCTGATTGGACACGCAACAGAGTAATATCAGCGTGCACTCGGCCGAGCATCACCACACGACTCGGCCGAGTGACGTATCCCATCCGCCAGAGTGGCACCCAGACGACGGCCATCAAAAAGAGCCAACTTAATGTTTTTCGTCAGTCTGAGCAGCAGAAGCCCGACTCGGCCGAGTGGCAGTTGCCGTCCGCCCGAGTGAAGATAAGCCCATCGGCCGAGTGACGACAACTCACTCGGCCGAGTGACGCCCGATGTGATGACCCCCAAGACCCCAGAGTTACTGGAATCCGTCAGGGTCCCTCACTCGGCCGAGTGACCTTTGTCACTCGGCCGAGTGAGCAGCGCTGCCTGTAGCGGAAATCACGATTTTGGAGCTGCGCAGGGGCAGTTTGGTCACGAATTTTCGGGCAGTTTTGGGGGGTATTTAACCCCAAATTCTAACCTAGTTTAGAGAGCTTTTTCTATTGCTTTTAGCAGCCTTTTTAGATTAGATTTTTTAGAGTTTAATTTTTGTGATTGGAGAGGAGAGAAAAGTGCTATTTTGTTGGATTCTTGGAAAGCTACATTGGTTTGTCTCCCTCTCTATTAAAAATCCTATTTTTATTGCTATTTTGAATATTGCTATGAATTCCATTGTTGTTTCTAGTGATTATTCTTCCATTAGCAATATGATTTGTGAGTAGTCTTAACGTCTTAGGGCATGGGGATGAACCCTACGAGCCCAATTTCCAATTTGTGACGATTTGGTAGAACTATTGCTAGAATTGATTAGGGTTAGTTTGGGATTGATATAATACGGATAGCTAGGTGTTCATATCGATTGGGATTTGCAAGAGATTGGATCCCAATTCGATATGAAACCCTAGAAATCCGAATTGGGTTGAAATTGAGTTTCCGTAGTATCGGTTTGCAAGAGATTGGACCGATACTAGGATTCTCGGTTGCAATTCTATACCGATACCCGTTTGCAAGAGCTTGGACGGGTAGGAACTATCCCAACCTAGGTCGTAGCCCGAGTTTGCACGAGAGTGGGCTCGGGGTGCGATTGAACGATGATGTTGATCCTAATGCTAGCTTGCCTAGGTTAGGGATTGCAAGAGATTGGACCCGAGCCTAGGTTTGCTATAGACCGGCAACAGCGCGAGAGCGTGAGCTAGGTTTTACATTCAGTTGCAACTAGTTCACCTGACATTCTACCCTAGAAATTGTGAAACCGATGAATCACAATGACGAGACACGGTGAGTAGCGGGGATTCCCTATTCCCTAGGCGTCTTTATTTGATTTTATATCTCTTTTTACATTGTTTGACGATTGTGACAACATCGCCGAAAGGTAATTTCCTACACTTCTGTCACCATAGCCAGGTTGCTCGGAGAAGGCACTATCATACGTCCTCCTTGTGTTCGATACCCGCTCGCCGCTACACCGTGCGCTTGCGGTAAGACTACACGGTCGCTCTTTAGGGTGTACACCCGGGCGCGTTCACTCGACGCAGGGCCCACCGTCTCTTCGAGCCATAGGGCAAAAGATGAGAATATCGACGAAGGCGCCCGAGCCGAAATTTTTTTACGCTAATTTGTTGTTCCGTGTCGAAGGCGCACGCGCCGAATTTGTTATTCTGCACCGAATGCATCCGTGCCACTAAATATTTTTACGCTAATTTGTTGTTCCGCACAAATTTTGACGGTGGAAATAATTTTTTAGGGAACAAAGATTTCACAGGAGAAAGTCTTAAATGAACCGTGCACGTGTGCATGGGTTATGACTAGTATATATATATCACCACATATCTATTTATAACACACAATACACTAGTATACACATAATACGTCTACTCTCATATAAGTGGTATATACAAATCCATTCACAGACTTATACATAATGTTCATACATGTAACCAGGTACATCCTGATATTGATATACATGCACCAATATTTTTGCTTACAATTTGGAATATATCATAAAAACATCAATACTTCCAGTTATATATTCAACCATTGTCATTCATTCTTAAAGGCATACACATCATATGTCACTACATATCCATACACTAGTATACATATGGTATACCTACTCTCACATAAATGGTATGTATAAATCCATACATAGACTTACTTACAATGTACATATTGCATACATGTTAATCTGTATAAATAATTCTACACATTTTATAACCCATCTACATACTAAACCACATAAAGTACAAGTATAGAAGAAATCTGAAAATTATTTATAGAAATATTCCACATACAACTATAACTATAAATACATATTCTAGTGCCTCGTAAATATACATGGCATAGTCTCATAATCACACAGATACATATAAAAAATTCTTCTTATTGTTATCCCGATATCCCTATATCTCAGGCCTCTTAATATCAGGGCACTATTCTAAGGCTGAACATCTACACACCTTAAGACTCATCTATCTCTATGGAACATTACATGTACTACCTTACGCATGTCGCAGGTTCGAGACCTGCATGTGCCACCAAATGTAACGACCAGCTCTCTAGGATACCTAGGAAGTACGAATCCGTCCCACGTATTTCCAAATCAACGAGTGTTACATAGAAAGAGAGAAAGGAAGAGAGTGTAAAAATAAAACGGTAGGTCACTATGCACATGCTAGAAAGTACACGTAAAGCTCCAACACAGAAATATTACAGAGAACTACACAAGTACAAACATTTTATTTTATTAATACAAAGAAACATCTTTTACATGCATCATCTCTCAACTGAGTACAAAAGAAGTAAACAAGAAAGTCCCCCCAAAGAACCTAAAAGGAAAACATTCACACTATGTACAAGTATACTCACTCTCTAACTACCCCTGGAAGAACAATTGGATGAAACTATCCTCTGAGGCTCCATCTCTGAGTAAATTCCTGAGTCTAGCTCTGCTCCTAAACCTGGAAAAGTGAATGGGACACGTCAACGCGTGACCTAGTAGGATTCCTAACTAAGCTAGGTAGGAACTAGTTTAGAACCGGACTACCTATCTAAGGAGGGTGGTCTAACAATTAAGGGTCACAGTGCATAAAAAGTATTCACAACATGATATGTAAGCATTAAAAAAGAACTTGTAAACACGCATAAGTAATCATCTTATAACATGCAAGTGCTGGAGGTAAGCAGCAGAACATATTAACATGAGATAGTAACATTGAATTAAATAGAGGAACAAGTAAACATAAGATAACAACATTTACCATTTGAAAGGCAATTAATTTAAATTATCAATTCACATGTTTAGGAACCCGTGTAAATCATAGGACACTTAAGGAGCTGGACTTCACCCATGGTAGGTGAAAAGTGGTACCTCAACCAGCGACACAGGCACTGGAGGGGCCTCTCATAACTCTCCACCCAAACGGAGCAAGGTACAGGAGTGAGACAATTCTCAGTTTTGTGGCAAAACGGAGGAAACCATTCTACCTCATGGTGCATCACGACTACATCCATGGGCATCTCTAACCCTGCCCACTCCCCCTGCCGACAGGTGGGAGTGCGAGTGAGACTCAAGCTGCATCCACACTTAGCCAACTCGCTTAGGAGTGCAAGTGGGAGCCTCAGATGTGTTTGCTCTTTAAGACATATTCTTTACACGTGCACCCCCCCAAAACCCATTTCTAAAGTCTCACCCATTTCTGAATGGATCGAGAACTTCGGATTCTTATTCTCAGTCTCACTCTTACTTTCATTAGTTCATAACATTGTTACTTTAGTGGTTTCAACACCACTTTCATGTTTTCAGATGTATATCCTTACATATCCATTCATCGTTATCATATATTTCTTTTTCAGTTTCCAATCTCTTATGCATATCACATAATAAACGTCATATATTGAAAATAATATGACTATTGAAAATAATATCAAAAATACACATACGCCTTATAACAGTTGGCAATAGGGATGATAAAAGGAGAGGGGATATGGCACAAGCGCCGTCACCACTAAAGTAATGATGAAATAATAAAATTAGAATTCTTACAGAACTGGGGAAAACCAGATCACATGTCTGTATGGTTTTCCATTCGGTCGTATGGAATTATAGATGAGCAAGGGAAGACCCATATGGCCGTATGGTGAAGTCCGTATGGCCGTATGGACTAGAGGTGAGGAAAAGAGGGCATGCTGCTGTTAGCCTCGAGTGTCACCTTCTCCACACAGCCGTATGGATTTAAGTTGGCTATGGAGTAATTAGCACACGACCGTATGGTTTAGACCATACGTCCGTATGGTTTATAATGACACGGTCGTATGAGATTTCATACGGCCGTGTGGGGGTTGTTTTCAATGGAGTGGCTCACACGATCGTACGGTGCCTCCATACGGCCGTGTGGCTCATACGTCCGTATGGTGTTGCCATACAGTCGTGTAGTTTGTTCTGCTGTCAATTTCGATAGCGACGAGAGTGAAAATCTTATGCGATTTAAATTAGATTCTATCTAACTTGGTTAGGATCGAAAAATCTTACGTGATTTAAACTAGATTCTATCTAACTTGGTTAGGATCCTACCTGAGATGTCCATCTACGTTCTGGGGCCCTTCTTCTCCTTGAATACCCTAACAATCTCAAGCTTCTCCTCCTTTGGTGAAGAAATTAGAGCTTAGGCTTGAAGATGATGTTGAAGTAGTTGTGATGGGAAAGTGATGGCCTGGTGGAGGACATGGAGGAGTAGAGGTTGTGGAGGGGTTCGACCAGAGAGGATGAGTTGGGTTCATGCTTGTGTGAGGAAGGAGAGCGAAGCTTGGGTGGTTCCATTTTTTTGGGTTCCCAGGGTTCTGGCATGAGGGGGAAGAGACGAGAAAGGCTGGCTTCTTTTCTTCCCTTTCTGTTTTACTTTTTATTTTTAATAATTAATCTCTACCCTCCATCTTATCTTCCACTCTAAACAAAGTCCAAGTGCCCCCTTGATGTGGCCTAGTGTGGTTAATGGTGTCGTGTAAATGGAATAGGTGTCACTCTACGGTTTTTCTAAAAATTCCAATTTAGGAAAAATTGAAATACTTAGATAATACCATATATCCTCACAATATACTATGTATATTCATCCATATACCCCTTCTTTATAATACACATGATGTTTAAAATTATTTAAAAATAATAATTTTTGGCTTTATAAACTTAAGGAAAATTATTGAAAATACCCACTATATTAATACATACGAATATGTCCAAAATACGTATATTATACTCGTATTAATGAATACGTGGTAATACATCTACAATGGATTAACGCCAAGCGTATAAATGTCTTTTGATGCGGCCGCTAATGGCACCATCATGAGCAAAACTCCGACCGAAGAGAAGAAATTGTTGGAAGATATGGTGGCCAACAATGACTCTTGGAGTACTGATAGGAGCACCTCCGCAAGGGGAGGTAAGTACGATGTTGATGATGTATCCCTGCTCTCAACTAAATTTGACGCCTTAACCAAGCAACTTTCTCTTATTGGACTTGGTGCTACTAACCCGCCTACGACGGCCATTTGTGAGGCTTGTGGTGTGCAGGGACACCAAGGGATTGAATGCCCTATATCTATGGCGGCGCCTTCAGGCATGAGTATTGAGCAAGCCAACGCCCTATATGGAAACAACCCGGCCGTCGAACAACCCGTATTTTGGCACTTGTAATCAAGGGTGGAAGAATCACCCCAATTTCTCCTACCGGGCCCCCGGTCTGCAAGCTCATCTGTCATATCCTCAGCAGCCCCAAGATTTCTAGTCACCACCTCCTCAGGGTTAGTTTCAGAATTTCAATCCGAGGCCTCCAATAAGCATGCCATCCACTTCCAAGTCCAGCTTGGAGATGCTGATAGAGAGTCACATTCAGACCCAAGGGTAGAGAAACGACTACTTCCATAATCGATTCAACAACTAATGACAACGACGCAACAACTTGAATCTACCACACAATAGCTGGCGTCGGGGCAAAAGTCCATGGAGACCACCATAGCGCAGATAGCGCAACCGATTTCCCAATTATCCAAGGCACAAGGGAAATTACCGGGGCAAACAAACGAGAACCCCAGAGGGCATGTGAACGCGATCACATTAAGAAGTGGGAGGCAATTTGAGGGCCCCGCCATGCCTACTGCAGAGAAGGAAGCTGAAGTTGAAGAAGAAGCTCATGTTGAGCTTGAGTCTGGAGTAGAGAAAGGAGCTGAGCGCGGGATGGAACCACCACATTCTGAACCATCTATGGAAAGACAGACTGAGAAGGAGCAAGGGAAGCTAGCCGAAGAGCCTCCCAGGACCTATGTATCGAGAATCCCTTTCCAGTTGAGATTGGCAAAGGCCAAGTTGGACGAGAAGTACGGGAAATTTTTCGAGCTCCTCAAGTAGTTGAACATCTCCATTTCCTTCCTCGATGCAATATCAGAGATCCCCACCTATGCCAAGTTCTTAAAGAATATAATTACAAAGGGCGGTAGGCGGGAGAAAGTTGTACTCTCTGCGAAGTGTAGCGTCATCATTTAGAGGAAGGCGGTAGAAAAACTCAAGGACCCAGGGATCTTCTCTATTTCGTGCACCATTGGAGATCTTGAGATCAAGAGTGCACTATGCGACTTGGGGGCGAGTGTTAGTTTGATGCCCTTCGGAATATATGAAAAGCTGAATCTGGGAGAGCTCCAGCTAACTAATGAGTGGTCGAGGATGTGCCGGTGAGGATTGGAAATATATTGGTTCCATGTGACTTTGTCATTATGGACATACCAGAAGACGCACGCATTCCTATCATCCTTGGATGACCTTTCCTAGCCATGGCGAGTGTTCTTATAGACATGAAGAGGGAAGACTCTCCCTCAATGCTGGACGGAAGAAGGTCGAGTTCGACCTTAAGAAGTCGATGAAGAATTTCACGGAGAACAACCGAATGGACCAAGTAGACATCCTTGAAGAAGCAATCAAGGAAACCAATTTGGATGAGCTATTTTTGAGCGACAATGTAGAGTCCCCCTCATGGAGGGAAGATAAACTGAATAAGGTGATGACGAAAGAAGAATCTGAGGAAGCCTCCAAGGGAAAATTCAAAGAGAAGCC
This sequence comes from Scilla litardierei, assembly GCA_030789695.1. Lineage (NCBI taxonomy): Eukaryota > Viridiplantae > Streptophyta > Magnoliopsida > Asparagales > Asparagaceae > Scilla > Scilla litardierei. The sequence goes on from CM061139.1 coordinate 72,764,877, forward strand.
CCCACGATCGCATCAACGAGACCCAAAGGAGACGAAAAATCAAGGAGAGAGCTATCCGGAGCTGAATGTGGTGAATAAGCAAGGAGACAAGGACATCCCAGATGTCTCCACCCTTAACCTACCATGACGACATCAAAATAGGGAGTCGAGCTTAAGACTTAAAATGAGCGCTTCTTGGGAGGCAACCCAAGGGTTTTTGCATTGGTTTTTATATTTTGGTTTCAATTTTAGTTTTAACTTTGATTAGCTTATATTTTCATTTTTGAATAAACCCCAAAACCCAAAAATTTGATTAAGTGTTTGAATGTAGGAGAAAGAAGGAGACAATCTGGGAAAAGCATTCGACATGGCCGCATGGTGCCAATCCACGCGGCCGCATGGAGGATAGAAGAAGAGGAGAAGAACGCGCCCGCGTAGAGCAATCACAAATGATCACGTGGATGGGGGTAAATTTCGAGCTCAATCTTTTCAATTCAACACTGCCACGTCGCTTAGTCGACGCGACCGCCTAACTCTCTGTCTTTTTTAGCTCAAACTTCACCCACTGACCAACCCACGTGACCGTTTCATCTAAATTAGAACGACCACGTAAATCCATCATTTGAGCCATTCCACGTGGCCATTTAAACCAACTCCAAACGGCCCGCATAACTCTCTGTAATTTTTGGCCCAAAATTCCTTCCACTGACCAATCGATGCTGCTGTTTCATATTATACGACGTGACTGTGTCGACCCCAACTATTGAGCCAATCGACGTGATCTTGTCATAAAAAATACGCGACCGCGTCGATCCTATTTTTCAAGCCAAATGATGATGCCATTTCATTTCATTTTACGCGGTCGCGTATCTCTCTGTTTTCTTAGGCCAAGTTTTCACGAACCGACCGAACGATGCGGCCGTTTCAACTTGGACGATGCGACTGTGTCGACCGCCTATATATTGCCCCAGACCCCCCAAACGACCTGTTTTGCGCATTCAACTCTCGAAAATTTCGACTTCTCTTCCATCCTCTGAATCGACTCCAACTCCAACTGCTCTAATCTCCTCTTCAATCCTCCCAATCACTCCCCAACCTCATTCTTTGCCTTTAGACCCCTTTCCTGCCCCTCTTCCACTCGACACGAACAGAGAACCGAACCCTAGAACAGGCTCGATTGGGGGTTTTACGGCTCGAAATCGATGCGGTTGGTCCAAGATCAGTTGCTAGCTTAAGAGAAGCTTGGGGGAGCTATCTCTAGGCATTGGGAAGTTATATTTTAGCAAGGAGCTCTAGCTTTGGTATTCTTGCTCTTTTACTTGTTACATTTTCACACATTTTTACTGAAATCGCTTAAAATCTGCGTAAGTCTATGCACACTACATCTCATACACTTTGCATCAGTCACTTCTTCATCACCATGCCTCCCAAAAGAGAGCGCAAGAAGAAGTCCACCACCACTGGCTTCTCCCAAGGCAGGGGCAAACGTCGTAAGACGCAAGCTCTTCAAGCTGACATTGCACAAGCCCAAGCTGTTATTGATGGGGAGGTGCACCTCTCCCTCCCCCTCAGGTTGACACTCTAGGAATTAACTTCATGAGCGATGATGAGCAAACCAAATTGTTATCTCTTAGCCCCAGACCTATAGTGCCAACAAAATTTCTGAGCGTCACCGCTCTATCTGCACTAGGTCTCCTAGATGTTGTCAGCACCCTCCTCTGGAACATATGGTCGGAGGAATTCTTAGAGTGCGAGGCTAAGACGTATATGAGACTCACTTTAGAGTTTCTTTCTACTTTCAAGTTGTATCCCTCGGGCTTTACCTTTCACATCATGAACAAGGAATATAGCATGTCCGTGGACTCCTTGAACCTTCTCTTTATGTGGCCTAGAGTACTTGAGCCCGAGGCATACCACCACAATTATCCCTACCCTCGAGAGTATGATGCAGACACCTTTTGGCTGAAGATCACCAGGCACACACCCTTCCCCAAGACACGGTCAAATGCGTCCAGCATCATCCACCATGGCATCTATATTGTGCATCACATTATTGCGAATTCATTATTTTGTCGATACTAGACATGCCATGTATCTCAGGACGAGCTTTTCTTTTTGTGGTGTACCACACAGCCCCGTGTCCTCCGTGAGGGCTGTTGGATACACCGATCGATGACTTCGTGTTTGATGATAATAAACGTGTGTGTACATTTTGATGTGTGTGTGCTAAGTGTTTTCAGGAGTGACAAGCTCGTAAATACTGGTCAAAGTGATGGAGAAAATTGCAATTCATTTGCAAAGTGGACTTGGTCAAAAGATGGAGAGATAATGAGGAAATTTCATTCAAATCAATTGGTGATTAATTCAACTCAATTTGTGATTAAATCAAATCCTATTCAAATTTCATATCTCTTTCAATATCCCATTCAAATTACACATCTGAAATCCCTATTATTGTGGGATCCTATATGAGCCTATCTCCTCTCCTCCTACCTCTATATAAACCCTCAACAAGAGAGATCAATTAAGGCGGCCAACAACAAAAAAACCCTAGCTTCTTTGAAAGACATAGCTACAAGAAAGCTCTACTCCTCATCATAGCCGCAAGCTTCAAAGCATAAAAAGGTAGTCTCCTACAACTCCCAAGCCAAAACCTCCCAGCCTCCATGAAGATTCATCTTGCTGCCACCTAGTCTCTTGGCGTCGTGGAGATCAAGGTTGTTGTGCGTATCTCCAACCTCGACATCAACAACTGCAACTGTTGGATCTGGATCCTAGCCTAGAGGGGGGATGAATAGGCTTATAAAATAATTCGTGCAACCCATGAATAAACTCACGCAGTTATAGCAGCGGCAGGGTAAATAAAAAGCAGACACAGAGTACACATCAGATTTACCTGGTTCGGTCGACCCTTGGACCTACGTCCAGCCCCCAAAAGCAGATACTAGTATTGAATAGTGCAATAGGTATAAAACCACAAGTTAGAGCACGCTCAGAGCACTCTCTACGTCTCTACACTTGCCAGGCTCTCAGTACCCCACTCACTGTGTTTTCTCTCACTATCAATCCTAGTAACGCTTTCTACCAGCTAGTCCCAAACTAGCTGGGTCCCACTTGTCTAGCCCCAACCAGACAAGTCCCAAAATAGTCACAAAATATAGGTAAAGTTTTCCCTATAGAGAACGTTACATTAAGACATGAATAAAAGAGTTAAGGGTTTAGAAATGCTCAGTTCGTGTCCGTGTAGGCGTCTCTGTCAATCAACACGTCGTCAGCTCCAATCTGACACAAACGGTGTCTCGATCCGACTCCTGGATCTCAAATAACACACTGGTCTGTGCGTAAAGAAATTTCAGTTCAAATCAGAATAATAGAAGTCTGTGTGCATAGCAAATCACTTAAATCCCTAGCCACGTCAGCATCGTTACTGCTTCTCTTCGTGTTCACACGTCGCCTCACGCTAGGGCATGCAGTCGCCTACTTCGAACGACGAGAGCACGCTTCGACTACTTCGAATCTTCTCAACGACGACGAGAGCACGCTTCGAGATATCCGGTGGCTGAGGACTTTGACAGCGGTGAGCAACGGCTTCGGCGGTGGCTTCGTCTTCAACAACGACGTGCAGCGACGATCTTCACGGTGACACCCACTTAGAACTCAACGTCGATGAGGCTCTCAACAGTGGCGGCGTATTCTCATTTGGTAATGACCTCTTCGCTTGCTCGTCAGCGACAGCGGCGACGAGTTTTCTTCTCTGACTTGCAGCAGCAGCAACGTTGATCTCGGAGCAGCGGTCTCCTTCGGTTCGCTCAACAACCTGTACGGTGGGTTCTTCTCTGATGACAGCAAGGCTTGCAGCGGCGTTCTCTGTTGATGATAGCTCGACGTGTGGCGGCTTCTTCGAGTTGCAGCGATGGTGTCCTCCTGCAGAGGCAACGCGGTTAACCTCGACGGCGACTTGAGGATGATGAGATGGGAGGTGGGCGTCCGGAGCTCTCCTTCACGCTTATCAAGAGGATGATGATGGTAAAAGGAATTTGCGTGGATATATCCTTGGAGAGAACTTTAGCTGCCCACTTTTTGTTGCTCTCTCGCCAGTTTTAGATGCTAGGGTTTTAGGTTCTTTTGGGCTTTGGAGATCTAGGTGCTTACGGCAAAGGGAAGAAGCTAATTGACTTTTAGGGTTTTGTGTAGCGTGAGTTTGCCTTGGGACTTTTTTCTTGGCCGCTCTTGAATATTTTTGTTTGCCACAAGCTTAGGGTTAATAGGAGGAGGAGTTTTTATAGTGGAGCTTAGGGGTTTCTAAAAAGTAGTTGGGATTTTGGGAGGATTTGTAGATATTTGAATAGGAATTTGGTATAGCCAAATAATTGCAAATCTAGCCAAAAGATTTGATCAAATCCCTTTTGAATTCAAATTTGGCTCCATCCCTTTTCCTCTTTGGACCAAGTTCACAATGCTATATGAATAGATTTTTGACCAAGTCAAGAGATCATTTCCATCTCATCTCAAATTTGACTAAGTCCACTTTGCTTAGGCCAAAGCTCACACACACACCCAAATAGCTATATGAATAGCAACTCCTCCAAATAGTGAAAGATGTATCGTTTTGCCAATCCTGAAACACACTAAGCACACACGTTAAATATAACAACATGTTTGTCATCATCAAACCAAGATCCTAGATCGTTGCCGCCAATAGCAACATCATCTTCAAGCCTCAAGCAAGCTGCTACCGCCGAGATCACCCAGGCTGCCGTCGTTCATCCTTCTTCATGCCGTCGTGATCCTGCTGTTGTCGTGAAGAAAGTTGACGTTGCTGTCAACCGTCGACTACAACCACTGCCAATGCCCTCCGTGCGTCGCCCCCTTTGATCCTACCACAATTCAGAGATCACCCTCCTGCCATCGACGTCCATGTGTGATCCTCTTTCAAACGTCGTTTTGCGCCATCGTGAAGCATCCACCACCGACAGCGTATTGCCAGACCTTGTCGCTGCCGCTGACACCATCCTTGTTGCCACTATGGAGTGATTAGGTTACCACTTTCCACTTGCTAGGGTCGAGCTCTTTGTAGAGTTCCTGCCACCGAGATCGCTGAGGTTGTCGTGCTCTCAAAGCTTGCTGCTGCCTTCGAGGACAGGCTACCGCCGTTCAGATCTTCCAGTTGTCGTCGACCCTCATTGTCTTGCTGTCATGGACCGAAAAAGCCATTGCCATCGATCATCCTACTGCCATGATGTGGGGATGAAGAAATAACCCTTGCAATCCCTTCGTTAAGCAGTGAACGTGGATTCTTTCTCTGTTGACGTGTGCACGTATGCATGCAAAGATTTTGATGGTTACTTTGTGCACATCCTTTCTTATAATTCAATTTGAGCTGGAATTATTTTACACACAGACGTGACTGCTTCCCAAGTTCGTGGAGTCATAGATTTAGATCCAGCCATCAGATTGGGATTACAATTATGTCAGAGCATACCTGACGATGTACTGATTGACAGAGACTACGAAACCATCACAAAGTAAGCATTCTCAACTCTATATCTCTTTGCATTTGTGATACTGGCTAGTAGATCTTTGTAGTATACTTAAACATTCGTTTTTGGGGACTTGACTAGTTGGGGATAGTCAAGAGAGAGATTTTACTTTATTAGTAGTGTTTGGCACTTTGGTGAGTGTGGTACTGAACTTGGTGAGCATTGAGTTGGGGCTCGTAGCTCTTTGTAGTTGTACCCTTGATACTATTGAATCTAGTATTTACTTTGGGGTTGGAGTATGTCGTTGGGATGACCGAACCAGGATAAATCTCTCGTGCACTCGGTGATTGTCTTATTTGCACTTACTTTACTCTATGGCTGATTGATTGTGCTGAATATTGCCTGTGGTATTTTGAGAATTTTTATTATCCTATTCACCCCCCTCTAGGCTTAGATCCAGATCCAACAAGTGGTATCAGAGCAGGTTAGACGATCTAGGCTAGAAAACCATGAATATATCTGATTCAGCCTTTACTGAGGGCTAGTCTATTTCTCGACCCCCAAAATTTAATGGTGTTGATTTTGCTTACTGGAAAGCTGATGTGTCATTATATTCCACATTTTATCTATATGATTACACGTCAAAATGATTGCTCAATTACACATTTCATACGATTTTACGCTCATAATTGGAACTATTGTACTTTAAGAGCGTTTGGTTGCATTTCAGGAAATATCGAGCGATTTGGAGTATATTGGAGGAGAGCGCGTATTTCGACACCGAAACTCCTGAGTCGTCGTGTTCGGTGACTCAAAGCTGCTGGGGAGCAATGAAGGGGCAAGTGAGAAGGGACGAGGAAGAGGAGAACGAAGAAATAATGGTTCTATGATACCATGACTCATGGATTCTAGGTCGCTCGATCGAGCTATGATGCGGTGAAGGAATCGAGCGACCAAAAGTGCTGGAAACAGGACAACCGTGTACTATTTTCAAATCTTCTATTACCTGTGATTTTTTTAGTATTTTTCTGATATTTTTTCCAGATAGTAGAATTCAATACGGTTCCAACGCCATCAAGAACGCACCAATCGGAGGTCGGATGAGCTCTAGGGAATTTCTGCAAGCTGATGCTGCAGTGCTGAAATCTGTTTTCAGCAATCTACTCGACCGAGCAGAGTGATGTAGTGCTGAGATTCGACTGAACAGTAGCCTACTGGACCGAGCAGCTGTCTACTCGGCTGAGCAGCTGCATACTCGACCGAGCAGGGTGCCTACTCGACCGAGCAGACCCTACTCGGTCCGAGCAGGCAGTGCGACGTTGGCAATGATTCCAGATTTTCTGACGGCTCGACCGAGCAGCCACGTACTCGATCAAGCAGCTACCTACTTGGTCCGAGCAGACCCCCCTCGGACTGAGCAGACAGACCGACGTTTTGGACGATGGATCATACTTCTGAGGACTCGACCGAACAGCCCACCTACTCAACCGAGTCGTGATCGCGCCCGGATATACACCCGGAAAATGACTTGTAGTCTTACCGCAAGCGCACGGTGTAGTGGAGAGCAGGTATCGAACACAGGGAGGACAAATGACAGTATCCTACTTTGATTACCTAGCTATCAAGAGAATAAGAATAGTTTCGATGGTAATGTCACAATCGTTCAGATAGCAAGAAATATCAATATAATAAAATCGTTTAGGGATAGGAAATCCCCACTACAGACCGTCTCTCATCCTTGCGAATTATGAATATCAATGTTGCAAGACTTGAATATAGGTGAACTAGTCGCAACTTAATATAGAACCAAGCTCACGCTCTCGCGCTATTGCCGGTCTATAACAAACCAATGTTAGAGCCCACTCTCGTGCAAACTCTACCCTAAGCTACTAGCGTGAAGATCGACATCATTGTCCAATCGCATCTCGAGTCCACTCTCGTGCAAACTCGAGCTATGATCTAGGTTATGATAGTTCGTATTCGTCCAATCTCTTGCAAACGAATATTAGTATAGATTTATAATAAAAATCATAGCTTTGGTCCAATCTCTTGCAAACCAAATCTAGAGAATTTCAATTATTAATCTAAATCGAATATCTAGGCCTTCCTATCAATTGGGATCCAATCTCTTGCAAATCCCAATCGATATGAATTCCAAGCTACTCGTATTAAATCGATCACAACCTAACCAATATCAATTCTAGCAACAAATCTATAAATTCATCACAATTCAAAGATCGGGTCCATAGGGTTCATCCTCATGCCGTAGAACGAATAAACTACTCACAAATCATCATGAAAATCTCAAAAAAATAGCAATTGATCATAGCACAATTCATTGTAAAGAAGAGACAATTCATAAAAATAATATTTTTAGCAAGAAAATACAAACCAAAATTGTCGCCTATGATCTCCAGCTGAGATTTCACAAAAGAATAGCCGTCAAAAAATAATAGAAGTCTCTCCTAAAACTAGGGATAAAACTAGGTTTAAATACAAGCTAAAATTTTCCGAAAAATTGTGACAAAACTGACCCTGTGCAGCCCAGAATTCGCAATCCTCGCAGCAGTCGGAATGCGTCACTCGGTCGAGTAGCAATGTCACTCGGCCGAGTGACAGACCCAATAATAAAACAGAGAATCTGGGGTCTTCGGGGGTCCGTTTGCTGACTGACTCGGGCGAGTAAGCTTCTCTACTCGGTCGAGTAAGCAAACGTGCTCGGCCGAGTAGGCTTCTCAAAAATTCCAGTATCTTGGCCGCTTCTCGGAAGAAAAACCCTGTTCTACTCGGGCGAGTGAGATTTCTCACTCGGCCGAGTAGGCTCTCTTGCTCGGCCGAGGAAACTTTGAAAGTTCACTGTGCTTATCCGTTTCACTTGGCCAAACGCAGTTCTGACTCGACCGAATGCAGCTTTTGACTCGGCCAAGTAGAGTCTCTATTTGGCCGAGTAGGCTGTATCTGGGCTCTTTTCTTCTCCTCCTCGCCTCCTCGTTGATTCTATCGGATTTCTTCCTCTTCTACTCATCCTCTAGCACTGCTAACTCCTCAAATAAGCCGTGTGCGACACTCCGGTGTGTGTAAAAGTCCCTTGATCTCATTTTTGCTCCAGATCGCTCCATATCTCCTGAAATACGACAAAAACAAGAAATAGTAAAAAGCAACGTGATATCGTCGAATAATCGTGGAAAACGCAATATGGGCGATCGAAATGACATGAAAACATGCAGAAAAAAGGTGTAAAATAAGGAGCGATCAAAATCCCCCAAGCTTACCTCTTACTCGTCCTCGAGGAAGACAAGTAAAAGGCGAACCCGGCGGGTAAAAATAAAGAAAAAGGAAAAAGAAGACAGAAAAGAAAACAAAGATGGAGGTGCTAGATCATTTCCTCAGGACGTGGGGTTTGCTTACTCATATAGCACACGACGAATAAAAACATGCCAAAGATTTTTATCTCGATATCATGATCATATAAAGATGCATTCAATATAGAAACCCAAGAATAGCAAAAAAATATGAAATGTGGAATCATTCTAGAATTAACATCGTCTGAAGCATCAAAAACAATATACATAATCATAGACCACACACTTTTTAATTGATCGCTTTCTATTTGGAGTATAAGAGGTATCATACAATATGAAGCAATAAGAATAGAAAGGAGTGGTTTTCATGAAATGCATGCTAAGTTTCAATTCCTGGACTTTGTAAAACTTTTAGTAATCTCACCGAGTATAGGAAATTACTTAGCTTAGGTTGTCATGCACAAACAAGTAGCCACTCACACACATCATTAGATCCTCTCCTCCAAGCTTATCTATAAGCATGGTGGCATCTAATTTAGCAATAAGAACATTCCCCATTTTTGAAGCTCCAAGAAATAAAAAAAGGGAAGAAAGGAGGAAGAATGAAATGGGATCATATATGAACTTCTTTTCTCTTTCCTCTTCTTTTCTCTCTCCTTTTTTTCTTCTCTTTTTAGCAATCATTATATACAATACGGATCCCAAATCAAAAGATAGAGAGATATACATGAATATTTTTTTCTTTTTGATTTTGAGTGGGGGGTAGGAGCATGGATTTTTATAGCGGGGGAATATGCCAATGTAAGATTCGCTAAAGGGAGATTCACCAATGATTTTAAGTATAGAAATAATGCCATTAGACCAGAGAAAGAAAAATATATTTGGAGAAAGATATGTGGTAAATTCATTAGATAGAGACATACACCTAAAAAGTGCCATTAGACCAGAGTTAAGAATCTTCTGCGCTTCCTCCATGGGTCGATAGGTTTGGACTTACATTATAAAGAATTATCCTCTATGCTTATGCAAATGCATGTTACAGGTCCGACCCCTATAATGAGAAATCACAGACTGGGTACCCACTGTGGGACGACCATCTACTGCAGATCTGCAAAGCAAACTATGAAGGCAACATCATCCTATCATTCCGAGATCCTCACCATTCCAGAAAAAAACCAATGGTGTATCTGAGTACGCCTGGTGGTACATCACATCTCAGTGACGATTGGGACAGAGCCTAGTCTTTTAGAGCTGACCACATAATCTGAAGACCATGTCCCTTACTTACCCCATTTTGAGGAGACCACATCGGAGGCGACGAAACAAAGCACACCTCTCCAGAGTTTTTGGTTTCAGCATCTGCTTAATGATGGTGATATTTGTAATCTGTGTATATTTTCGGAACATTGTAAATAAGAGTGATGACAATGCCTAAGATATCTGAAAGCCTAAGGGCTTGTATAGATCAGGGGGAGTTAGAGGGAATTTGTACTCTTTTTCCTTAGCTATGTCTTTTCCCACAGTTTTTTCCATCGCCAAAGGTTTTAACAAGGCAAGCCCTTTCAACTCAGCCCGAAGTATGCACCCCTTGTGAGACTCATAAGACACTCAGAATCCTGAAGTATTCATGAGCAAAGTCCAAACCTACGGCTGGATAAGGGGGAGTGTTGTAAACAGATGTTAACGGGAGTTTGTATTGGGATTGTTGGATCCTGTGGATGGCAAACAACACTAGAAGAGGGATTGAATAGTGTTGTGCAAATAATAAATCTTTTTCTATCGTTAATTAAAACCCTTCTAATGTTGCCTAAGAAACCAAGTAGAGCGATCTATGCTTGGTTCTTAATCAACAAGTTAATCTTATAAAAATATAAAATGTAAACAATTATGATTATAATCTGATAAGAGATCTTTACACACAGATAGATCTTTACACAACGGAATTAAATGTATGATCTTTGTAATATGCAAATGAACAAAAAATTTCAAAGATATAATAATAACAAAGTAAATAAGAATTGCTTACAGAGATAAATAATCAAACACAGAAAAGCAAACGCAAACACAAGGATTTTTATCCTGGTTCCCCACAATTTGGGTACGTCCAGTCCCCGACCAATCCGGTACGAGATTTCCACTATTACCTTAGCAATACAAGCACCTAACTTCACTTGTTAGGATTTCCAACAACCTAGCCTTAACCAGGATTTCCAACCGCAAAACCTAGACTTGTCTAGGGTTTCCAACAACACCCTTACAACAAAGGGCAAACACAAAGAGAAAAGTGATATCCAACTCACCACAATTGTTTGGTGGAGATTGGATTTACACCCAAATTCTATAGCCAATAGTAATAGACAACTATGTGTATTAGTGGCTTGATAGAATGAGATTTTAGATCACACAAAGATACGAATGAAGTCTTTGTGATCTAAATCAAATGTTTTTTAAAACCCTTTTAAATAAAATCAGAGAGTAAGTAATATGGATTTTGAAAACAAATAGCCAAATAAAAATCCGATCTTCAGAAAATAATATCTCAATGAAATACAAGATCAACAATGTAAAAACAGATTTGGCTAATAGAAAATGAGAGCTGATAATTTGAGAACTTTTAGAACTTTTGCGCAAGAGAATTTTGATTGCAAGTATGTGTGTTTTCTCTCAAAGAAATAGTCCTCTATTTATAGGTGAAAATGAAGAATTCAAAATTCAGATTCATTTGACTTTTGCCCCGAAAATCATGGGAACAATAAATTAGAGATATGTCAAAAAGTCAGGTCAAACGTCGAATTTTGACAGCTGGTAATTGACTCCCTGGGATTGGTAGTCGACTCCCAGTGTGTTTCAGAAGAAAGTAATTCTCAGCTGGTAGTCGACTCCCACTCCTTGGTAGTCGACTCCCAGAGGAGTTTCTTCTGAGACACGGCTAGTAAAACATTTAGTTAGCTCCAGTGTGTAATGGAGTTTCACTACAAAAGTGCAAAGCGACTAGCAAAAGCTCTCAATAACTTTGAAAATGATTTTAAAAATATTTAAAATGTTTATCTTCGAAACCATTTGTGTGTGTGTGTGTGTTGTCTATACATTTGCTTTAACATAACCCTAAGAAGGATACAACTCACACACTGTAGATTAGGACACGTCTTCGGAAGCTTGATCAACTGATGATGATGTAGATGTGAGCTTCTCTTGAGCTTCTGTTCCATTTGAGCTTTGGGCTTCATCATTTGAACTAGCAACGACGTCTTTGTCTATTGAGCGTAGATTGCGCTTCTCTGGAGTATGCATAAAGCTTTTCATTTGTCGCACAACCTGCACACTTAGTCGTAGTGTAGTTAGTACACTAAGCTTCATTTGGTGTGCTCATCATCAAAATCACTTGGGGTGGAATTCAATTTCCATCACTCTCCCCCTTTTTGATGATGACACCCAAATAAAAACTGAAGTAAATTGACATACTAATATGACATGAAAATAAACTTACTCCCCCTGTTTTGATGCGGTTCTCCCCCTGCATCGAAGCAGTTAGCAAAACAATATAATACATTCATTAACAAGATAAAGTATTCATTTTTGCATTTCAATCTTTTTCTCCCCCTTGTCATCATTCAAAAAGATGACATAAAATATTCCATCAAAGATTAACCATCAAAACCACTGACATCATTTGGTGATGACAACAAATGATATAAAATATTGAAAATATAATATGACAGCAAAAATAACTTACGCTCCCCTGCAGAAATGCATGAGCACAGCTATGGAGAGGTTACTCTCCCTGCATTAAGGCTGGTTAGCAATAAGAAGAAATGTGTACATATTCATATTATATTTCTTTTTCAAGTGTGGAACAATATCATTTTACCATGAAACATGATTTTATATGCATTGTACTTTTCTCCCCTTTGTCACATCAAAAAGGTGTGACATGAATATAATCCAAGTGTTAAAAATATTCGTGACACCAAGTGTGAAAGAAAAAATTACATGGAGACAATAATATGCATACTATGTGAAATAGATATTTAATAAATAGCATGCAATAAACTTTCATAACATGCAATATTCAATGATATAAAACTGTCTCAATATCCATTCTTGCATATATTTCAATTTAGCATGAATTGAAGCATGAATAAAAATAAATCATACTTACTCCTCATATAATAATGCATTAATCTTATGGAGATGTTATTCTTGCGGCATTAATAAGCAACATTTAAGCATAGAATATATATAAAACAACAACAACAATTGTAGTCAATGAGCATATTCAATTCCAATATACAATTTTTAACATAAAACATATTAATGATGAATAAAATCAAATATCACGCATAGAGAATGCATAACAACTAAATATAATACAATCTTTTGCTATCCATGAACAAATGGAATATTATTCATTTAGGATGACTCAATAGCAATTTTTTTAAATCTTTTAAGTCATAAATAAATATCTAAGTATTCATTGATTTTAATAGAAAGTATGATACCAAGTGTTATATCAATACCACGTATAGGTAAAAAATATAGGCATGGATTCATATGTTATCAATGGTCATATTTCACAAAATGAATTGCATAAACAAGAAATGTGAACAAGTGAAATGTGAACATGTTGTGTCATTTAAAGAATAATTCCATCATGAATTTTTATGACATTGTATCTAAAAGTAAGCATTACGATAGATGTATGAGCATGTCAATCATAAATGTAATCAAGCATATATGTGACTAAGATGAACTCCAAAAGAGTTATAGCACAAGATGTCACAAAATAAGCTTAACTCAAAATACTTTCATGGATGTCACATATCAACATATGCATGCCTTAGCATTTTAGGAATATTTCATGATCATTAGTCTATAATTTTATTATACCATATTCCAACTTATCAAATGCATAATATATTCAAGAATGTTATCATAAATAATATTGACATCAAATATATTGAAATGTGATGATTTCTAGGAGTATGAAAAAATCATCAAATAGACATAAATTAATAATTTTAATATTTTAACAATGTGTGACAAAATATCCAAAATATCACCAAGTAATGAAATGGATATCTAAATAATAGTATGAGCATTAAGATACATCAAATATAATCAATGAGATATTACAATTGAGCAATAATATCTTACGAGTAATTGATATTCAATAAAGAGTTGGCTCAATTATGTCAGACTAACTATTTAATTCAAACAAGATATAATAATGAAGCACATAGAAATAAATCCACAAATTAATCAATTTGTGTGACATAATAGCATAGCATGATAATTCGTACACTAGAGATGGTGTGCCATAATTGTGTGACCATTTATATCATCTCTTATGTTGAAAAAAAATTAAAATTTTTATGTCATCATTTAAATCTAGTACATATGTTACCAAGTGTTGAAAAAAATAAGCACATGTTGGATTAATAAACATATCGCATGTGATTCATAAATAAATTTTCATATGTACAACTTTTAGCTCCCCCTACAAATGAGCATATTAAATGTCAATCTTCTTCTTTGAGTGACATTCTTTGAAAATCAAGGCAGTGAAGTGGTTGGCTCCAATTTGTAAGTATTACCTGAAAAATAATACTTTTTGGTACCCGCAATTTTTAGGGTCCTTGGGGTTAGTCATAAATCATATTTAATTTCTTCATCAAAGAATATATGATAATGGTCAACTATATTTAATTCTATTTTATAGTTCGAATATCAACAAGAATAAATTATAGGCATGAATACGTAAGTATGATAGACAAAAATTATTTCATCATTTTATACAAGGGTATCAGCAGAATAATCATGTAAGCACATAAATACCCGAATTCAAAGGTTCATATAAAACTATCCATTAGGAACCCAAATCCTATTTGCATTTGACTTTCCATGAACAAATGAATCGTTATAAAATCCATGCATACTTCTAATCAAATTATGAACATAAATATTTTTATCATGTAAGCATAAGTGTTTAAGCACCCATATCATATTATTTCTAACATTATGTACATTGTGAGGTTTGTGTGCAAAATATGATCTTTGATGTGCATTGTGTACAACATTTTTGTGTGCCGTGTTATGGGATATACCATGAGGTTTATTGTGTGCATTATGTATAACATGTGGATCATGTGAAGTATGAGGTGCATTATTGTGTCTAGCATTTTACCATACATAAAGCATACTTTTTAAGATTGGCATGCACAACATTTACATTTCTACAAATATCACTAGAGGTAGAAGCATGAACATTTTTATTTTTTGTTGTGGAAACATGCTTTTGTGGATGAGTGGCCTTCGCACTTCGATTCGTCTTAAACTCATCAAGCTTAAGAACTAATTCTTCGTGTTTAAGCTTACTCGTGCTCAAAGCATTTCAAGCATCTCAATTTTATCATTTATACTAGAAATATAAATAGCATGCTCATTTTTCAAAGAATAATGATCACTCAATAAAGAATCAAACTTGTCCTTCAAGCAATTATGATCATGTAGTGAAATATTTGAACTACTACAATTATTTTTCAAATCATCATAATCATTCAATAAGTTATCATGTTTGCTAGATAAATCATCGTGGTCATTATGCAAGGCTTTATACTTATTATTTAAACTTTTGTATTTCTTTGTCAATCTTCTGTATTCTATATACAAATTTTCATATGCACTAGCAATGTCAAAATCATTTTTATCATCAAAACTAGAATCACTTACCTCGTTCTTGTCGTTCTGACGAGCCATCATGCATACTTCTTCTGCAAATCTTTTATCATTGGCTTGAGGTGTCTTTATGAGGGTTTGGATCTCATTAGATCTTGATCTGAATCTTTCGTCCAACAAGTTTAAGATTTGGTGTGCGGTTTCCGCCTTTTCTACAAGATCTAACATTTTATTAGTTAAACCAGTATAAAGATGATGTATTACCTTTATGTTTTTGAAGTAGGTTTCTTCTTGATCCGGATTCCATTGTGTTTGCGGCATGGTTGGAATCTCATATGGTTCTCTAAGAAATCTCTTGTATTTTAGATCTTGTGCCTCCAAGAAGATCTCCATTCTTCTATGCCATTGAGAATAGAAGTTGCCGTCGAAGATTTGAGGTGTATGAATGCTATAGAACGTTGTTGATGACATCGCCTTTGACCTTGCTCTGATACCAAGTGTTGGATCCTGTGGATGGCAAATAACACTAGAAGGGGGGTTGAATAGTGTTGTGCAAATAATAAATCTTTTTCGATCGTTAATTAAAACCCTTCTAATGTTGCCTAAGAAACCAATTAGAGTGATCTACACTTGGTTCTTAATCAACAAGTTAATCTTATAAAAATATAAAAGATAAACAATTATGATTATAATCAGATAAGAGATCTTTACTGTCATGCCCCGCTTCCCTAAAATGGAGGCGAGACGTGAAAAGGTCCGCACGAGAGTGGAGCTGTGAAGCCCCAAACCCGATAAGCGTCAATAAAACATAAGCAGGTCCCTGTAACCACAAACGGAACAACAATAATAACACAAGGAGAGACAGAAATAAAATCTCATATCTCATAATTTGTCCAACATGAAAATTAAGTTCAACATCCAGAAAAGCCACCAGGCTAAAAGAAAGAGTCTAAAGGCCCAGAACAAGGCCAACAAAAGGAACAACGTAACAAAGTATAGGTGCTACGCACCGACAACAAAACAGCAGTCTAAAAACAAAAGAGGAAAGCTCAACGAAGACACTAGGACTGGTCCCCAGTGTCCACGTACTCCTCGCCAAACACAGGCTCGGGCTCGGCGTCAGCAAACACCTCGTCCTCAACAATGTACTCAGGCTCAGGGTCTAACATGTGTCACCCAAAAGAGTAAAGGGGCACATATCAGCAAGTCTAAAAGACTTGGGCAAGGAAACTGAAAGTAAGGCAAACTAACAACCTAACAGTTATAGTATGCATGACATGGCAGTTATAACATGAGTGCACAAGCAAGACATGGTGAAACAATAAGTACAAGAGAACAATTTATCAGGACAAGTCAAGAGTAGCCAAGCTACTAACAATCTCAATCTTTTCACTAGTCATGTTTCAAGTTGTTTGTAGATGTTTACGCCTTACAGCTGAACGGTTTGGCATTCACGCTGATTGGCCGCTTAACACTACCCCAGAACCCAGAGTTTACGCCTTACAACTGCAGTTGCTGATCGGGCAGACTCCCAGTTGAATGACCGCTTAACTCTTACCCCATCCCACACGTAAACAAGCCAGGGTCCCTGTACATGAGCCCAGTAAATGAGCCAGGGTTGCCCCGCACGGGAGCTTGTTTTCTATATCACGAATCAAGAAGTATTTGGCGTAGGGGACACCTAGCCTCAATATCGAGCGTTGGGGTTAGCAACTCATTATGCTCGCTTCTGGTCACGAGCCAGGAAGTATAGGTATTGTAGCGTGTGCTACGCAATCACTGGAACATTTAAAGAATGCAATGACATGACAATTAATTCGCGTACCGGTAATTGAAATTAAACATGGCATGGTAGTTTTATGCAACATGATAAATGACGGATCTAGCTTCGTTGTCAAGCTGGATCCTGAAATTGCGCCTAGGCGAGTATTATTTCGTCGCCTAGTCTCTTTTACGCATACAACAAGCAAATGGCCTAAGACATGGCCCAAAACCCTAAGTGGCAAGTTTCACTTGCCTAGCACCGAGGATGGCGATCAACGAGGGTTCGTCTCACAGACGCTAATCTACGGGGAAGTCGATGTTATGGAGAAACAATCATCAAAACAACATTCATTTCATTAGGGTTTCACAAAAACACAACGGGTTATGAAAGCATTAAGAGATCGATCATTACCGTATCGGAAGCGGAAGAATGACGCCGAGCAAGAACGGCAACGGAAGAAACGCTCCGGGGAACCTAGGGTTCAGATCTGGAAAGGATGGGGAAAATCTGGAGAAATAGGGTTTGATATGGGTTTTGGGGGTTTGATGAAGGTTTGAGGAAGGTGGAAGGTGGAAAGTGTTACGTGAGGGTTTGGATGATGGAGGATGAGCTTGGAATGAAGGTTTGAGGGTTTGGGGAAGATGAGAGCTCAATGGGGGAGGAATTAGGTTTAGAGTTGAAGAAGAAGAAGAAGAAAACGTTTGGAGGGGTATTTATAGAGTTTGGTGGCGGCTAGGGCAAAACTAGGGTTTACTGCACTGATCAGTCGGTCAAAGAGCAACCACTGACTGACTAGTTTGGGAACTAGTCGGTCGGTTGACCAACGCAGACCGACTAAGTGTAAACAGTAGCTCCTGACGAAAACCTGAACTAAGAGTTAGTCGGTCAAAGAACAACTACTGACCGACTAGTTTGACATCTAGTCGGTCGATGAACGTTCTTAGACCGACTAAAAGTGTACAGTAACTGGTACCAAAAATAATTAATGAGTTAGTCGGTTAAAGAAGCATTGCTGACCGACTAGTTTGCAACCTAGTCGGTCAACCAACGTTCTTAGACCGACTAACGATAAACAGTAACTCCTGAACATTTATTCAAAGTCCACTAGTCGGTTCAAGAAGGTTTTCCAACCGACTGGATCGTCATCTAGTTGGTCGGTGCCCCTTCTTACACCGGCTAATGTGCACCAAAAGTTTCGAAATGGAGCACGAAGCTCCGGGATCGATTTCTAAGACTCCTAGGCTTGATCTAACAATAAGATATGACCGATATGAAGCCCGTCACGAATGACTTACTCCAAAATCAACGATTCTAAAGAAGAAGCTAGAAAATCACGACGAAACGATCGAAAACGAAAGCTACGGAGACGAAAACCACACATGAGGAGAAAACCCACCAAAACATATCTATATATATATATATATAATATAATAAATCTAGATACAAGAAAACCAGTCGTTACATTTACATAGATAGATCTTTACACATCGGAATTAAATGTATGATCTTTGTAATATGCAAATGAACAAAGAATTACAAAGATATAATAATCACAAAGTAAATAAGAATTGCTTGCAGAGATAAATAATCAAACACAGAAAAGCAAACGCAAAGACAAGGATTTTTATCCTGTTTCCCCACAACTTGGGTACGTCCAGTCCCCGACCAATCTGGTACGAGATTTTCACTATTACCTTAGCAATACAAGCACCTAACTTCACTTGTTAGGATTTCCAACAACCTAGCCTTAACCAGGATTTCCAACCGAAACACTTAGACTTGTCTAGGGTTTCCAACGACACCCTTACAACAAAGGGCAAACACAAAGAGAAAAGCGATATCCAACTCACCACAATTGTTTGGTGGAGATTGGATTTACACCTAAATTCTATAGCCAATAGTAATAGACAACTATGTGTATTAGTGGCTTGATAGAATGAGATTTTAGATCACATAAAGATACGAATGAAGTTTTTGTGATCTAAATCAAATGTTTTTCAAAATCCTTTTAAATAAAATCAGAGAGTAAGTAATATGCATTTTGAAAACAAATAGCCAAATAAAACTCCGATCTTCAGAAAATAATATCTCAAAGAAATACAAGATCAACAATGTAAAAACAGATTTGGCTAATAGAAAATGAGAGCTGAGAATTTGAGAACTTTTAGAACTTTTGCGCAAGAGAATTTTGATTTCAAGTATGTGTGTTTTCTCTCAAAGAAATAGTCCTCTATTTATAGGTGAAAATGAAGAATTCAAAATTCAAATTCATTTGATTTTTGCCCCGAAAATCTTGGGAACAATAAATTAGAGATATGTCAAAAATTCAGGTCAAACGTCGAATTTTGACAGCTGGTAGTCAACTCCCTGGGTTGGTAGTCGACTCCCAGTGTGTTTCAGAAGAAAGTAATTCTCAGCTGATAGTCGACTCCCACTCCTTGGTAGTCGACTCTCAGAGGAGTTTCTTCTGAGACACGGCTAGTAAAACATGTAGTTAGCTCCAGGGTGTAATGGAGTTTCACTACGAAAGTGCAAAGCGACTAGCAAAAGCTCTCAATAACTTTGAAAATGATTTTAAAAGTATTTAAAATGTTTATCTTCAAAACCATTTGTGTGTGTTGTCTATAAGTTTGGCTTTAACATAACCCTAAGAAGGACACAACTCACACACTGTAGACTAGGACACGTCTTCGGAAGCTTGATCAACTGATGATGATGTAGATGTGAGCTTCTCTTGAGTTTCTGTTCCATTTGAGCTTTGGGCTTCATTATTTGAACTAGCAACGACGTCTTTGTCTATTGAGCGTAGATTGCGCTTCTCTAGAGTATGCATAAAGCTTTTCATTTATCGTACAATATGCACAATTAGTCGTAGTGTAGTTAGTACACTAAGCTTCATTTGGTGTGCTCATCATCAAAATCACTTGCGGTGGAATTCAATTTTCATCAGGGATTACATCTTATCCATAGGATAAGATCATATCAGTTGTAACCCTATCCAGATTTGATACTTCATAACAATTTTATTTTTAAATTTAACTAAAAGCCAAATTATATATACATTACAGTACACATAATAAATAAACAATTCAACATTACTACAATTTAAATTACAAGGGTGCACGTACCTTGTCTCCACGAGAGAAAAAAGAATTAATAGCAGAGTTGCCCATCTGAGCACTGAATCCTGCAAAATTTTTGTTAACATTAGCAACATGACGTACCCTAGTTTTTGAGCATGAAAGTGCAATAGGATTGGGGATACCGGATTTAAATATTTATACCGCAAGCGCACGGTGTTGTAGTGTGGCTTGGGGGTCGAACATAGGGAGGCATGGTTGTGCTTGTGTCAAAGAGGAACCGGTTCACCATATGGGTGAGCTAGCCCAAACGATCGATGGTTGTCACGGAAAATAGATGCGAGGGATAAACAATATAAAAGGAAACCTAGGACTTCGGTTTCCACCCTATCATGTGTTCTCGCTATTACGACCTACGGATAGGAATACGATTGGATTTAGGGTTTAGTGGTGAGACATTGCCTCTAAAAGTGATACCAGCGTCCCATAGGCCCGATATTCCGGTCGATGCCCAGGATGATCCGCCGGACTACCCGGGTTCGGTCGGTAGGCATTCCTATGTCCATTAACACCGGTCGACTCCGGGAGCACTACGCTCGCAATGATAACTACCAACATCTCATCCTGGCGTTCCCTGTTGGATCTGGATCGTAGCCTAGAGGGGGGGTGAATAGGCTAATAAAAATATTCGTGCAACCCACGAACAATCCCACGCAGTTATAGGCACAGATAGGGCAATAAAATAGCAATCACAGAATACGCACAGATATACCCTGGTTCGGTCGTCCCCACGACCTACTCCAGCCCCCGAAAGCAACTACTAGATAGATATGTAATCAAGTACAGCTACAATGAGTCAAGATCCCAACTCTACTCTCACCTAGCTCGTACGCACACCAAGTGCTCTACACTCTCAATCTAGTCAGATGCTCTCCCTCCGTGACGACTCCCAAAGTCGTCAGGTCCCCAAAAAGTAACACAGAAGGTAAAATTTCCCCTACGAGGATCTAACACAACAACTACACAAAATAATGATAAATAGAGTTTAGGAATCTCAGTTTGTGTAGCGATGATGTCCTCGTCAATCAGCACGGGTCAGATCTCGTCTGACGTAGATGTAGTCTCTGATGTCCCCCCAATAATTCGGCTCCCCTCTCGATGAAACTTGCGCCATCCTCAAAAAACTGAAAGTTGGGCACTTGCTCTTCAATGATTGATTCAAGATTAATTCGGCTCTGCGCTGTTGTGAGATTTTCAAGGGGAAGAGCAGCAAAACATTTTCGCCCCTGAAAAAAAAAACACAAAGTTCACTGCATTGAGATATTCAAAAGAAAAGATCAAAAGAAATACAATTGGCCTAATTTTTTATTTGTTTTCAAAAGACTAGCTCTAGAGGTTCCACTGAGATTTTCATTGCCAAGGAAAGCCAAATACAATTCGGCACAAAGAGAGAAATTGCTCTTGCTCAAAGTAATTGCACACACAAAGAACGTGCACACCAAAGAGATCCTTAGGTTTGTGAAGGCCGGTTTTTTTTATCCTTGAGATTTCTGCTGCTGCTTCGAGATTTTTGTGTGCCTGCAATCAAAAGACACTAAAAAACTATGTGAAAAGGAATCAACAGGAAATTGCGGCTTCTTGCGTTGGGATTTTTGTGTGCCCTGTGATTTGAAAATTTCAAAGGGGA
This sequence comes from Scilla litardierei, assembly GCA_030789695.1. Classification (NCBI taxonomy): domain Eukaryota; kingdom Viridiplantae; phylum Streptophyta; class Magnoliopsida; order Asparagales; family Asparagaceae; genus Scilla; species Scilla litardierei. The sequence continues at coordinate 72,786,845 of CM061139.1, forward strand.
GCACACGAGATTCGGCTGCTAACACAAACCCTCTCAAAAAAAATTGCACACGGCCAAGGGAGAAATTTTTTTGGAGTTCTGAAAAATCTGTGCGGCCTTGGAGAATTTAAAGCATGCAGCTTCCCTATGGTTTAGAGAGAGAGAGAGGTGTTCTTAAAAGGATGCTCTCGAAAAAAAAGGCCCCTGTTGAAATTTCGGCTCTGTGTAAAAATAATAGGTTTTTTTTTGGTCAAAGCTCTTGGGGGTTTGGGGATTGCTAAAAGAATTCGGCAGCCCTTGATATTTCGAAAGATGAAGTGCTCTCTAGGTTTTTGTGTTTTCTCAAGGATTAATGCGCACGACAGCTTATTTGATTTCCAAGGGAATTGGGGTATTAGAAGCATGCGCTCTTGGAGATAAAAAAAACAAACCCAAAACCAATTTTTTGAAATGCGCCGCCCCCTTCAATTTTTTGGTTTTGTGTGGCAGTGGTTAGGTTTTGTTTATTATTATTATTTGTTTTTCTTAACCAAAAAGCAATACGCACCCCCCTCTAGGCTACGATCCAGATCCAACATTCACACGCGCTAGGATTCAATGTCTACGCTAAGGGCGTGAGCTGTGGCTAGGGAGTCAACCGTCAAGTTTATTCTCCCATGGCCCGACGGTCAAAGGCAGTCTTTTTCCCACCGATGACAATGAAACACCCCGCGTAACCATCTAAATTCATAATCCATATCGAAATCCTATTCCTATAAATGCATTAGGGAGAACCCACGAAGGGGTTTCCACCAATATCCCAGATTTGAGAACTACTCACAAATCATAGCTAAAAAGCAATCTAAATGAAAATCAACCGTAGAAATAATGATCAAGCGATTGAAATGAGGTAGTAGCAATGCTATAAAGATAGTATTAAAGTTTGAAAGCAATCAGAAGACTTACAAAATGCAATAAAATTCCAGTCGTCACCGTACAAGAAAAAGACAGAAAAATAACAACTCTCGTTTTCTGAAACATAGGGCAACTATTTATACAAATTGACGTCACCCGATTGGTTGAAGCATCAACCGATCGGGTGAGCTGCTTGGCGCTTCAGCATCGACGTTCAGAACTTCAACCGCTCACTTGGTCCGACCGGTTGGCATCTCCGGGTCGTCGTTTGGATATTGCGGCATCAGGTGAACCGATCAGTTGAGAGTTCAACCGATCGGTTGGAATTATCTCCAAAATGGCCGAGAGATCTGTCGATTTCACACGGTCAGCGAACCGTCGGTTGAGCTCTCCGGGTCGTCGTTTGGTAAAATCAGCTACAGATGAACCGATCGGGTGAGATGTCACCCGATCGGTTGGAATTCAGCTCCAAATGGCCGAGAGCTCTGTTGGATTGAACCGGTCGACGAACCGGTCGGTTGAACTGCTCCTCACTCCAGCCTATGTCCGGGTCGGACACGCGTGCATCACCCGATCGGTTGGCTGTGTCTAACCGATCGGTTGAGGGCTGAAAAATAGCAATCTTCGTCGTTTGACCCCCTGGATTGCGCGTGACTCCTCTCGTTGCTCCGGGGACTCATGATATCTTCGTTATATGTCCCCTACACTGGCAATCTCCTGCAAATGCACAAAAACACCAAGAAGTGAAAGAAAACTAAAAATCCCAAGAAAATGGGCACGGGACGACGGAAAACAACGGAAAAACACAAAGAAGACATGCGTGAATATATAAAATATAAACACACGTCAAAATCTCCCAAGATGAACCCTTCCTCGTCCTCGAGGAAGACGAGCGAGAGTGGGAGCTCGGAGGAAAAATATAGAGAGAGAGAGAAAGAGAAATCAAAATCCTAAATCGCCCGTTACACGCCACACTAAACAAGCATACGACAAAACACATCACTAAACCAAGGAAATATGAGTCCAAACAAGTGTCGTGGGCCCACGCGGTGAAGCGCGAGTGAGCGTGGTCGTGTGCTAGCAGACGGTGTCGCTATATACATTGTGCAGTAAAGTTCCATATACTCATATCCAAGGAAAGACCCAAATATCGATTCGATTTGAAATAAGCTGTGAATAAATAGCTTAAGCATGAATGAGAACAGAGCAAGAATCAAAGCGTATCATGCGTCAGGGACTCCACAGCTAGGGACTAGGAAATCACCACACTATCGCCTAGATAATAGCTAGAAAGTTCCTATTCCAAGTGTTTTCAAAACGATGGAGGTTGAGAAGATGTGGAGTAGAACACTCGGTGCAAATTCTCGCCTTCCCTTTATTCTCGGTAGGTAGGAAAATATTCACACATGAATTTTTTTGGGTTTTGGATATATGTTTTTTTTTTTGAATTTTTGGCTATACATATATATTTTTTTCTTTTCTCTTTTCTTTTTTTTCTCTTTTCTTTTCTTTTTTTTGGGTTTTTCTTTTCTCTCTTTTTGGATTTTTGGGATATATACATGTGTACTCTCCCAAGTGGGAGAACGGTACATGACGAGGGGATTTTTCTTGGTAATCAAAGCATATGCTAAATGGGTTATCTTAGTCCTAACTGTGGAATCCCGACACAAGCGAATTGAAGTATACGATATAAATATATTCATGCATATAGAAGCAGACATGAGAAGCAAATATCGCATATTCAAATCGAAGCATGATAATCTAGGGGCCATCCCAGGACAAGTATATAAATCAAAATCACAAAGTAGAAGCACACTGTAAGCTAGTCACGACACACGACTCACACAAAAGCAAAATGGACCCACGATGCATGAAATGCAAGATGACTCAGCTTCCTAGGGTTAGTGAATGTGATAATCGAGGCCATGCTAGGGGTGTGTGTGATTCTATGGTAATTCATCATATGGGGTCATCTCTATGAGAGATAGAACAAAAGATGAGAAGAAAAAAGAAAACCACGATGAAAACGACTCGAAAACGAAGAAAAAGACACAAATGACGCACGAAGTGAGACTCCCCCAAGCTGAAACTTGCATTTCCCTCAATGGAATAAAAGTAAATATGGTAGGGCAATGAAAATGGGGGGAATACGCACCGACACAAAGAGAATGAAAAACGAGAAAAACACACAAACGAAACTGAAAAGTGAAGAAAAAGAAACACACAAAATAAGAGATAGAAAAGGACATCATCACGACATATATAAACACGCACACCACAACGAAAAACACGACATCACACACAAAAAATCGACTTCCCTCAAGCTGGACATGACAATGCTAGCAATATGATATGATCATGATGATGCAGAAATATGCTAGGGGGAAGTCGATCTGAGCCGCTGTCGGTAGAATGGTATGGAGATGGTGAGGAGGGTGGTGAATAATGGAGGAAGGAATCCTCTGAGGATGAAGGAGAGGGTGTGCCGATAGGAGAAAGAGGGGAAACAGGCTGGATCACTGAAGGATCGAAATTTATCGGTGGATCGTGGTGGATAATGATGGCACTGGGTGAACCGACACACGGGTGCCAATCGGGAGGTTCCAAGGGTGGAAAGTGTACGAGTGTGGCATACCAAGGATCCAGGTAGAACTCCCATGGTAGATGTGAAATGCGAATGGGGAGGCGCTCAGGAGATGAGGGTGGTAGGATGGCAAAAGGAGTGTTGGCATGACTATAGAGGTAGACTGCACGCTCCATACCAAAGGGAGTTAGCATACCAATATCGATCAAGTAGTCGCGATCGATACGGCTACGTCCCGGTAGAATAGGGAGGTGGGGCGGCAGCCTCAAAACCCAACTGACAATAAGAGTGATCATCCCACCACAGCAGATAGATACAGAGGTTGCACGGCTAACAGATAAGATCTCGTGGATGATCCAATGAGCGGTGTTTATGGGTAATGGGATACGTCCATGAATCCTGTCATGGGACATGGCGTAAAGAAAGAAGAGCTCATCCCGAGACACCGTGGAAACATCCACGTCGGAGAAGATGGTGTTGGCAAGGAAGCAATGGGCGAAGCGGTAGCATGGATGTATGATGTAGGAGGCAAGAGCTACCGATGGAAAGGTGGTATACCGGGTGAATCGCTGCCAAACACCATCATCTCGAAAGTAAGAAAAGATGTCAGACCGATCATGAGTTGAACATTCAACATGGCGATCGGGGTGAGGGAAATCCAGAATATTGTTAAGCTCGGCAAAGCTTATAGAAAAATTGCCATTGAAGGCACGGAAGGTGAAGCCACAATCGGACACTTCGAGGGAACTAAGGAACTCGAGTGTGAGATTCCTGTATGTGTGAGCATGGGCACGCAGAAGGAAGTCGCAACCAATAAAGCGAAAAAGTGTGCAGACGCCCCTAAAGAGTCCAAGAGATTCGAGAGTGGGGGAATCGACGAAAAGAGTAGGTCGCATGGGGCGATGAAGTAGGGCGTATAGACGCGTAGATTGCTCTTCGAAAATTGGGTTAATGCCCAGGAATGATTGGGAAAAAGGCCCGTGTAGGGGGTGTCTGCGTGAGGATGAGGAAATCTCTTTTCCCTTCCTAGACATGGTGATGACGTGGAGGGACAATGACAAAGCGGGGGGGGGGGGGTGTCTACGATGGTGATAGGGCAGATGAAGCAGATATACACTTATTCAAGACATTGCATATAAGGAAATAAATATGAAGAGTGGAAAGAGATTACCCAGGGATGATGCAAGTCCAAAATCCCGAAAGATTCCACGCCGTATAAGGGAACAATTAGGGGAGCCTCCACGCGCTGAATCGTCAAGGAAGAAAATTTTGAAAATGGGGGCTAGGGTTAGGGTTTCGGCGATTTGTGGGTGAATGTGGTCAATTGGAAGGATATTGATGGTGGGGGAGTATGGGAAAAAGATGGTGGTGTGATCTCAGGGGTGGAGGGATCTATGGGGGATCAATTTGGAAGATGGGAGGAGGGGACATGCGAGTTCGAACTATAGGAATCGGGTAAATGAGTTCGGGTGGGGGTATGTATAAAGCGTTGGCGAACCGATCGGGTGAGGGTTCACCCGATCGGTTGGGTGAGTTTTCAAAATTCCTTGTCGGTCAGCAGCTACAGGTGAACCGATCGGGTGAGATCTCACCTGATCGGTTGACCGCTTCCCAAATTTTCCCGAGAGCACTGTGCTTTTCACCCAGACATCCACCCGATCTCGGCCTCGGCTCAACTGATCGGGTGATTTAACCTCAAAAATTCCCGAGGGCTCTTCAGTGTCACCTGATCTTCCACCCGGTAAGTCTCATATGCCACCCGATCGGTTCACTGTTGCGCTGACACAAGCCATCTTCAGACACGGTCCAACCGATCGGTTGATTCATCACCCGATCGGTTGGAGATGATTTCCTGCATAATTTCAAATATTAACCTAAGTTTCTCGACGGAGACCCCCATTGCTGGATTTATTCAGTAAAAATTAGAAACATAATCCTAAAAATAACGAAGAAAGTTTAGAACATGGGTTGCCTCCCACGAGGCGCTGTTGTTTAAAGTCGTTTGCTCGACTCCTCATTTAGTGGTCAATTCGGATCCGGAGGATTTGTAGATGAGCCATCGGTCGTTGAGATTCCGACCGGAGAGATTGCTGGTTCACTAATCGCATAATGTTTTAGACGCTGCCCATTGACTTTGAACGGCTCATCTCTTCCCATTATCTCAATTGCTCCGTGCGGAAAGACCTTGGTGACGCGGAAGGGGACCACCTCGACTTGAGCTTTCCAGGAAAAAGCCTCAGCCTAGAGTTGAACAGAAGAACTAAGTCTCCTTCCTTGAATTCTTTCTTCAGAATGTGCTTGTCGTGCCACCGCTTCAACTTTTCCTTGTAGATCAGGGCGTTTTCGTAAGCATTGAGTCGGATCTCGTCAAGCTCATTCAGTTGTAGTTGTCGGTGGCCTCCAACCTCCTTGGTGTCAAAATTCAGATTCTTGATGGCCCAAAACGCTTTGTGCTCCAATTCTACGGGCAAATGGCATGCTTTCTCGTAGACAAGTCGGTAAGGAGTTGTGCCGATCGGAGTCTTGAACGCAGTCCTGTAAGCCCAGAGTGCGTCTGAAAGTTTCGATGACCAATCCTTCCTAGAGTTAGCCACCGTCTTCTCTAGTATGCTCTTGATCCCTATGTTTGAAACTTCCACTTGGCTGCTTGTCTGTGGATGATAGGCACGTCCGATTCGATGTTGTACCCCGTACTTCTTCAAGAGAGCTTCGAATTTCTTCTCTATAAAGTGGCTCCCTCCGTCACTGATCAAAACTCGAGGCACACCGAATCTCGGGAAGATATTGTTTTTAAAGAATTTGGCGACCACTCGGGAATCATTCGTGGGGCTGGCTATCGCTTCTACCCACTTGGACACACAGTCCACGGCTACCAAGATATACTGATTCCCAGAGGACGAGGGGAATGGTCCCATGAAGTCGACTCCCCACACATCAAAGATCTCGACCTTTAAAATGTAGTGCTGAGGCATTTCATTCATTTTGGAGATGTTTCATGTTCCCTGGCATTTGTCGCAAGCCTGGACATAAGCGTATATGTCCTTGAAAAGGGTCGGCCAATAGAACCCACTCTGTATGATCTTCGTCGTTGTCTTGTAAGCGCTTGCATGGCCTCCTGGTAGGCCCAAAATAGTGCTTCTCTCAAGCGCAAGAGTCCGTACAAGTAGTAAAATCTGGAGTCCAGATGTCGAATCCTCGGGAGAAAATCTGTTGAAACCACAGCTTAAATCAAATAGAAATCTGATGGAAAGAAACTAACCACTTCAATAAGGATGGTGATGATGGTGTGAAAATGCGTTGTGAATACGTAATCAATGCGAACAACGAACTTAGCGTATGAAAGTATATATGAGAAATATGCACATGGTATGGGTTCGTTAGGATCAGTGATTCGTATACGTTGGTTGATTAAATATAACTCAATAAATCCTCCTTTTGGGAGCGATTCATCGGAAAATACCCTTTTGGGGGTTCAAGCACAATATGAATAAAATCGTCGCTAAAATTATAATCCTACAAATACGGTATGAAACTCTCTTTTGGAGAGATCAAAGCTCACCCTTTTGGGGCGATCATCAACTTAATCACTTCTTTTTGAAGATGAAAAAAGAGGATTTAATAATAAAAACTACAACTTTAGCGAAATTATCGATTAAGCACAATGAAATTCAACCAAACAAATACGATTCACATCCCCTAACTACTCCATACCATGCACAAATAAGATTTAGCTACTCATAATGCAAGAATAAATGAAGTTCATGGCAAAATACATGGTTCTAATAGCAAAATACGATGAAAAACACCCAAATACGGGGTATGAGTTTAAGAAACTATCCTCAAATCTCCAAGCTAAGACTCCAAACTCTCTGGAAAACTGAAGAATGGCCTCTGGAAATTTACAGAATTTTTCAGAGAGAAAATTCGGCTCCTAAGTCCTCCAATACGCCCAGAATACGTCCGAATATTCGCCCAAAAACCCTAGAATACGCTTAAATAATAGGCTTGCGGGTTTAATGGGCTTATCGGGTCTAAAACCGCATCCAAATCAACTTTAACCCGATCCGCTGGCCGCAGAATGATCTCCGCCATAGGATCGATGCGGGATTTAATATCGTGACGACACGTGTCCTCGCAGCGAAACGGATTAGCTCGCTCTGCTCCGAATTCGCCTCGCACTTGGATTCTCTTCTCACCGTTGGATCTGCATCCAACGATCTTCAAAGCTCCACATTGCTCGCTCTGCTCGCCATCGGATCTGAGCGGGAGTTGCCAGATTTGCGCCACGTGGCCAGATGAAATCGCCCGCTCCGCTCCGTTTGCTCTCGATGTGAACCGTTCGATCTGTGATCGACGGCCGAGATTCTGCTGCGTCGCCCTTCGCTGAGGAGCGTTGGATCGAGCAACAGTCGTTTGGATGGATGCCACATGGCCGCCAAGATTCGTGCGGCGACCGTATTTTTGTATTTTCGAGCGTATTTCTCCATTTAAATGGTATTCTGCATTCAAAAATTCATAGTAAATAGCATAGATCTCAGAAAAATACAAATAAATAGTCGTTGGAATCGTGAGATCGAGACCAAGCTAGGAAAAATATAAGAAGTGCAGAAATACTCTATTAATTTCTGTTTTGTGCTCAAATTGAGTGTTTTCTCTAATAAATAATTGTGTACAAAATACGTATGAATTAGAGAACAATGTAGCATCACATGAGCACAAAATAAGGCTAAATGGGGGGTTAAATATATAATATTGAACCCGAATCACCTCCACACTACTGATCATGGCAATGAGAGATTATGGAGGTCGCCTTAGTTTCGGGAATGCACCTTCGTATCACCCCATCGTTACAGGTCTTGTACAAATAGGGGTCGTCCCAATAAAATTTCCGAACCTTGTGAAAGAATTTCTTCTTCTGTTGATAGCTCACGTTGTGGGGGACGATGGTGCATGTCAAATAATTGGCGATGTCGGCATACCATAGAGTCCAAGCGGAAGAGACAGAGAAGAGATGCTCGTCAGGAAGCGAGTCTTCAATGGGAGTAGCATCCGGATCGAGAGTAGGCATCCTAGACAAGTGATCGACAACGACATTCTCTGCCCCCTTCTTGTCCTTGATCTCCAAGTCGAATTCCTGGAGGAGGAGAATCCACCTTATGAGCCGCGGCTTAGCCTCCTTCTTGCTCAAAAGGTATTTGAGAGCCGCATGATCCGTGTGTACGATTACATTGGCACCAACAAGATACTGCCAGAACTTGTCCATGGCATAGATGACAGCTAGCAATTCTTTCTCTGAGGTCGTATAGTTCCTTTGGGCTACGTCGATGGTCTTGCTCGTATAGTATAAAACATGTATATTTTTATTCTTCCTCTACCCCAAAACGGCCCCAACTACATAAACGCTAGCATCGCACATCAAATCGAATGGTGGACTCCAGTCCGACGGCTGAATCATGGGTGCGGAGATGAGAGCTTGCTTCAGAAGGCGGAAGGCTTCCATACAGTCGTCGTCGAAGATGAAAGGTGCATCCTTCACAAGGAGTTGAGTCAAGGGCCTGGAAATCTTGGAGAAGTCCTTTATGAAGCGGTGGTAGAATCCCGCGTGCCCTAAAAACCATGGACTCACCGAAGGTTAAGTGGAGGCGGAAGTTTTTCGATCACTTCTACCTTTGCCTTGTCTACCTCGATCCCCCTTGAAGAGATGACGTGCCCCAATACAACTCCTTCTTGGACCATAAAATGGCATTTTTCCTAGTTCAGTACTAGTCCTTTGTCATGGCACCTTTCCAAGACTTTTGTCAGGTTGTGGAGACACGAGTCAAACTCTGTTCCGTAGACGGAGAAGTCGTCCATGAAGACCTCCATTATATCCTGGGAGTAGTCAGAGAAGATTGCAGACATTAATCTTTGAAATGTAGATGGGGCGTTGCAAAGCCCAAACGGCATTCTCCTGTAGGCATACGTCCCAAAAGGACAAGTAAAAGTCGTCTTCTCCTTGTCATCATTATGGATGGGAATTTGCAGAAAGCCGGAGTATCCATCCATGAAGCAGAAGTAGTTGTGCTTCGCCAGCCTCTCGAGCATCTGATCAATGAAAGGAAGATGATAGTGATCCTTCCTTGTGGCCTTGTTTATTTTACGGTAGTCGATGCACATCCGGTACCCCGTGACGGTCCTAGTGGGTATGAGCTCGTTTTTCTCGTTGCAAATTACCGTCATTCCTCCTTTCTTGGGTACAACGTGCACCGGGCTAACCCAGCGACTGTCGGAGATAGGATATATGATCCAGGCATGTAGGAGTCTAATAATCTCCTTCTTGACCACCTCCATCATGATGGGATTCAGTCTTCGTTGTGGCTCAATTGAGGAGGCTTGCTCGTCTTCAAGCAGTATCCTATGTGAGCAAAGCCCCAAGCTCACTCCCTTCAAATCATCGATTGCATACCCGAAAACATTCTTAAATCTTTTTAAAACACCAAGTAGTTTGGTCATCTGGTCTTCAGGCAGCGAGGAGTTCACTATGACCGGCAGCGTCGAATTCTCCCCTAAATATTCATACTTCAGTCCCGGAGGTAACTCTTTCATCTCAACCTTTTGGGGTCCCGACGCGTATTTCTCAAGCTGAGTATCCTCCAATGAAAGGACTTCTTCCTGGGTCTCCTGGAAGCCAGCATCCGAAACTTCACTTCCACCCATGGTTTCGCAAGACGAAGCTTCACAAGGCAAAGAGGGGATGAGTGAAGAGGGCTTTGGGTCTTTCTCAGGTAAATGATGATGATCCGGGTAGAAGGCCTCAACGCGAAAACATGTCTCAACAGTCGATAGTTCTCCACCACTACGTTCAGCTTCCTCACTGTCCCAAGATCCAGGGTGCTCTATAGATGTCTGCAAGGGATAGTTTGATTACGGTTCGACGTACTCGATGAACTCCGTCTGATAGTCCTCTGGGCAAAACTCCTTGTCGGTGCATAATTCTTCCCCACTGATTTCAGAACCGGGTACGTCAATATATGTCGCTTCATCTGGAGAAAAGAAAGTTGTCGTGACTGGATGGTGCTGCACATCATGATACCTCCTCTGATTTTCTACAGCAGCTGACAGAAGGGATAGGATGTTCGAGGCGCTTAGAGATTCTGTCAAATTCCGTGCCAAACAGCTGACGTAGTGCGAATGATCCCAGATATCGCCCAAAACAGCACACAACATTCAAATTCATTTGACTTTTGCCCCGAAAATCATGGGAACAATAAATTAGAGATAAGTCAAAAATTCAGGTCAAACGTCGAATTTTGACAGCTGGTAGTCAACTCCCTGGGTTGGTAGTCGACTCCCAGTGGGTTTCAGAAGAAAGTAATTCTCAGCTGGTCGTCGACTCCCACTCCTTGGTAGTCGACTCCCAGAGGAGTTTCTTCTGAGACACGGCTAGTAAAACATGTAGTTAGCTCCAGGGTGTAATGGAGTTTCACTATGAAAGTGCAAAGCGACTAGCAAAAGCTCTCAATAACTTTGAAAATGATTTTAAAAGTATTTAAAATGTTTATCTTCAAAACCATTTGTGTGTGTGTGTTGTCTATAAGTTTGGCTTTAACATAACCCTAAGAAGGACAAAAATCACACACTGTAGACTAGGACATGTCTTCAGAAGCTTGACCAAATGATGATGATGTAGATGTGAGCTTCTCTTGAGTTTCTGTTCCATTTGAGCTTTGGGCTTCATCATTTGAACTAGCAACGACGTCTTTGTCTATTGAGCGTAGATTGCGCTTCTCTGGAGTATGCATAAAGCTTTTCATTTGTCACACAACCTGTACACTTAGTCGTAGTGTAGTTAGTACACTAAGCTTCATTTGGTGTGCTCATCAACAAAATCACTTGGGGTGGAATTCAATTTTCATCAGGGATTACATCTTATCCATAGGATAAGATCATATCAGTTATAACCATATCCATGTACGCTCTTCCCTTTACTATAAATAAAGGATTGGGGTCTCACCCAGATTTGATACTTCATAACAATTTTATTTTTAAATTTAACTAAAAGCCAAATTATATATACACTACAGTACACATAATAAATAAACAATTCAACATTACTACAATTTAAATTACAAGGGTGCACGTACCTTGTCTCAATGAGAGAAAAAAGAATTAATAGCAAAGTTGCCCATCTGAGCACCGAATCCTGCAAAAAAATTTTTAACATTAGCAACATGATATCCCTTAGTTTTTAAGCATGAAAGTGCAATAGGATTGGGGATACCAGATTTAAATATTTATACCGCAAGCGCACGGTGTTGTAGTGTGGCTTGGGGGTCGAATACAGGGAGGCGTGGTTGTGCTTGTGTCAAAGAGGAACCGGTTCACCCTATGGGTGAGCTAGCCCGAACAATCGATGGTTGTCACGGAAATTAGATGCGAGGAATAAATAATATAAAAGGAAACCTAGGACTTCGGTTTCCACCCTATCATGTGTTCTCGCTATTACGACCTATGGATAGGAATACGATGGGATTTAGGGTTTAGTGGTGAGACGTTGCCTCTAAAAGTGATATCAGCGTCCCATGGGCCCGATATTCCGGTCGATGCTCAGGATGATAGACCGAACTACCCGGGTTCGGTCGGTGGGTATTCCCATGTCCATTAACACCGATCGACTCTGGTAGCACTAAGCTCGCAACGATAACTTCCAACATCTCATTCTGCCGTTCCCACGCGCTAGGATTCAATGTCTACGCTAAGGGCGTGAGCTGTGGCTAAGGAGTCAACTGCCAAGTTTATTCTCCCTTGGCCCGACGGTCAAAGGCGGTCTTTTTCCCGTCGATGACAATGAAACACCCCGAGTAACCATCTAAATCCCTAATCCCTATCGAAATCCTAGTCCTATAGACGCATTAGGGAGAACCCACGAAGGGGTTTCCACCAAAATCCCAGATTTGGGAACTACTCACAAATCATAGCTAAAAAGCAATCTAAATGAAAATCAATCGTGGAAATCATGATCAAGCGATTGAAATGAGGTAGTAGCAATGCTATAAAGATAGTATTAAAGTTTGAAAGCAATCAGAAGACTTACAAAATGCAATAAAATTCCAGTCGTCACCGTACAAGAAAAAGGCAGAAAAAATAACAACTCTCGTTTTCTGAAACCTAGGGCAACTATTTATACAAATTGACGTCACCCGATCGGTTGAAGCATCAACCTATCGGGTGAGCTGCTTGGCGCTTCAGCATCGACGTTCAGAACTTCAACCGCTCACTTGGTCCGACCGGTTGGCATCTCCGGGTCGTCGTTTGGATATTACAGCATCAGGTGAACCGATCGGTTGAGAGTTCAACCGATCGGTTGGAATTATCTCCAAAATGGCCGAGAGATCTGTCGATTTCACACGGTCAGCGAACCGTCGGTTGAGCTCTCCGGGTCGTCGTTTGGAAAAATCAGCTACAGATGAACCGATCGGGTGAGATGTCACCCGATCGGTTGGAATTCAGCTCCAAATGGCCGAGATCTCTGTTGGATGAACCGGTTGACGAACCGGTTAGTTAAACGGCTCCTCACTCCAGCCTCTGTCCGGGTCGGACGCGCGTGCATCACCCGATCGGTTGGCTGTGTCCAACCGATCGGTTGAGGGCTGAAAAATAGCAATCTTCGTCGTTTGACCCCCTGGATCGCGCGTGACTCCTCCTGTTGCTCCGGGGACTCATGATATCTTCGTTGTATGTCCCCTACACGGGCAATCTCCTGCAAATGCACAAAAACACCAAGAAGTGAAAGAAAACTAAAAATCCCAAGAAAATTGGCACGGGACGACGGAAAACAACGAAAAAATACAAAGAAGACATCCGTGAATATATAAAATATAAACACACGTCACAACACATTAAAAATTATACAAAATTATGTTATAATTTAAAATTATACAAAATTATACAAAATTCTGAGTGTGTGAAGAGAGGTATAGCATGGGGGTTTGTGGGGTTTATTTTTGAGGGGGTGGCCTGGCTATTCCCAGCGGGCCGATCGGGTCGGCCGTTCGTAAAGGCCTACGCCCGATGGATGGCAAGGAATGCCTACGAGGTGCCACCCCTTTGTCGTTGTGGAGGGGTCGGCGGTTGAGACCGTGGGTGACTTTAGTTTTCCATCGGGCCGTGTTTCATGCACATGTAATGCTACGGGCGTCGAGATGACGTCGGTCAACGGGTCAAACGAATGAGGGGACGGCTTCCCGGTGGTTGGTTGCACATGGGCAGGGAGCCCGATGGGGCAGTGAGCCCGCCAAGGGGGGTATCTCCACTGGGGGATGGGGGAGGAGAGGGGGCAGTGACCCGGCGGGGGGAGGGGGGCCTCTGTGGGTGGAATTTGGAAGGATGGGGGGGCCTCTGTGGGTGGAATGTGGAAGGAGGGGGGCCCTCTGTGGGTGGAATGGGGGAGGATGAGGGGGGTGAGTCTGTCGAGGGGGCAGTGAGCCCGCCGAGTGGGGGGGGTGGCAGTGAGCCCACCGAGGGGTGGCTGGGCCTCTGTGGTGGGAATGGAGGAGGAGGACGGGGGTTTGGAGGAAGAGGAGGGGGGTCAGAGGAGATGAAGGGGTCGAAGGAGGCGTCGGCAACAGCCGTCGCCCAAGCTTCCGTTCTCCTCCTTCAGTTCAGAAGGAGGAGAGGGGAGCTGGGGCGGCGACGGGGGGCCGACGCCCCCTCCAACCACTCTCTTCCAATTTAATTAGGGCTAACCCCGTCGGATTCGAAGTAGGAGGCGGGGTAATTACCCTTACTCGGCGGCGCTGACGGCGGCCCGACATGACGATCGAAGGCGGGGATCTCTCTCTCTGATATATATATATATATATATATATATATATATATATATATATAACTCTCTCTCTCTCTCTCAATTCTAGAGAGAGAAGCTCCGGCGACTGGGTGAGTTTTGGTTGCGGCGTCCTTGCCGGCCGCCTCCGCGGCTAGCCTCGGCGGTTGCGATTTTGAGAGCTCCTCGGCGGATCTGTGAGAGCGGTTTCGGGTGGTTGTGTCGATTCCTCGTTCTCATGTGGAGGTTTCGAGCGGAGGTGAGCTGGTTCTTGGATCCATCCGATTCGATCTGGCTCTTGGCCTCGATCCTTGTTATTTGTAGATCGGCACTGAAGCTTGGTGTGAGCGGTGCCTTCTGTTGATTGGGCTCGCTCTCTTCAGATCCTGGCGCTCGGTAGATCTGAGGGAGTCGTCGAGAACGCTTTGCTCTCCATTCGGTTCGGATCGGGATCTATCAGTAGATCTGGATCCGGCGGTGAGTCTTCCTTCTCGTTTTGGCTCCATTCTTTTTTGCTCGCCCTAGATCTAACCTCTTGGCGGTTGCGGTTTGTGTGAGGTGGTGTTCGGTTCCGGATCTGGCCGTTGCTTCTTTTTTGTCCTCCCGGTGGGGGCTATTCTCAGGCGACGTGTTCATCGCGGCGGGTCGAGAACTCTGGTGGAGTTCTCGATCCGACGGTGAGTGTTTTGGCACTCCCTTTCTCTTCTTTGCTTGGACTTTGATCTGATCTTGGACTTGTTTCTTTTGACCATGGCTGATCCAAATCCCCGTGCTGATGGAGTTGTGGATCATGATCCTACTGGCGACTGGCGGACTGTACATAAGAGGAGGCCGTTCATTGCTGCAGGCAGGGGGAAGGGGACTAAGACGGAGTACAGGCCCCGTGTGCTGAGGGAGGAGGGCGTATCGCTCAAGGATGGTGATGTTGCTACAGGTGATAGGAGGTTCCTTGAGAGGAGAATGATGAGGCCCTCAGTCGAGATCAAGATCAATCCACAAGCGATGAGGCTCTCTTGGCTGGAAGTGTGCAATAGCAAGAGGAAAATTGCTGACTCTCTGGAGATGAGGTACATTCCCCCTAGCTGTGACGAGACAGGTGCTCCATATGCTGTTCTTTCGCAGGAGGCAATTGACGAAGCTGCCAGTGCTTGGGAGAATACGATTGTTGCGTATGTACTTGGAGACGTCCCATTCTACAGCCAGATGAAGGCATGGGCTGTTAGATCTTGGAAGAAACAAGGTATGTCCGTCTTCTCCAGGGAGAATGGATTCTTCTTCTTCCGCTTCAAGGACAAGGTCGACTATGATGGGGTCCTGTTTGGGGGGCCGTGGATGTTCAACGGCAGACTCGTCGTGGTGCAGCGATGGGCTCTGGATTTGGTCTACGACAGGGACATGCTTTCTTCTATCCCCCTTTGGGTTCAACTGCCTAATTTGCCGCTCAAATTTTGGTCGATTAACATTCTTAACGCTATCACAAGTGTTCTGGGATCCCCCATTTGCTTGGACAGGGCCACGGCTACAATGGAGAGGATGAATTATGCTCGGTGCCTTGTCGAGATTTCTGCTGAACAGGAGCTTCCGCAAGTGGTGGTGGCTCAGGTTGAAGGCGGCGAATGTTTTGAAGTTGAAGTCAGGTATGAAGGCAATCCCCCTAGGTGTGCCAATTGCAAGTGTTTTGGGCACCTCATTCACCAATGCTCTGCTAAAGACGGAGCTCCTAGAGATGGGATGGTGCGCAGCATCAGGGATGGCGACGCAATTGTTGGCCATGTCAAGGGTAAGGGAAGCACTGGTAATTCTCTGAAGGAGGTCCCTGTTTGTGAGGACAGCCATTGTAATGTAAGAGCTAAACTGATCCCTCCTATCTCATCGTCTTCATCTTTTGTGTAAGGGGGGGTTATGGGTCAAGGGACATACTCTGTTGTTGGTGGTAGTATCAATTCCATGACGTGGGATGTGAAGAGTTGTATTGAGGGGAGGGGTAATGAGTTTTGTAATTTGGGAGCTGGCTGTAGCTCCGAGAAAATAGTGAGTTGTTATGAGGGGAGGGGGAGTGTCATTGGTAATGTTAAGGATATGGATGGCTGTAATATTGATCGGGCTGAAGATGTGGAGGTCTGTATCAGGCGGGCTGTGCCCCGCAGTAATGCTAGTTGTAACACGTCCCCTTCTGCTGGGGTTCAGGGGGATGTGCATGCTGATGATGTTGAGGGGTTTGCCGATAGAGCAGCTTGTAATGTTGAGATTGGGGAGGAGCCTTGTATTAGGCAGGCTGTGCCCTGCAGTAGAGATTGTAACATGGATCAAGGCAGGGATGGGCTTGCCTTGTCCATGCTGATACAGGCTGATGGTTCTGTGGTTTCTACCGTATCTGCCTTGGGTGAAGGTAAGGGGACTGTAACTAGCAAGATATCTCAGAAAGCTGACATGTATGTAAAGGGGGGAGAGCTAGCTGCGACTAGAGTAAGTAGGACGGGTGATAGCCCGTGTAAAAGTGACACCCCTGTACAAGATATTAATAAAATTGGGGGGGGGGGATCTTGGGATTGCATGGGGTTGGGCTCGCCATCGCTGAGTCACACGTCCAAGCCTCGGGGCAATAGTATTACTAGGAACGTGACTATTAATGACAACCCATTCAATCCTCTCCTTAATGCCCGGTTGAAAGGAGTGCTCCTTGCTCCAGAGGATGATATGGATATTGAGTCGGATAATGAGCCCCTTGAGATGACTATAGCAAATGATGCTTGGCTGACTGAGCAAGAGCTTTTGAAGCAAAATAGTAAGGGAAAGAAAAAACAGAATCAGCATAAAGGAGGCGGTGTTTCGGGTATTGGTACTCGAAAGAGTTCGCGAATTAATAGGGAGGGAGAGCGCCCCCCGCCCACTCATAACCAATGACTTTTCTCATTTGGAATACTAGGGGGCTTAATAGCGTTGCTAGACGTCAGGAACTTAAAGTGCGCTTCTTGAAGTACAAGCCCTCCCTGGTTGGTCTTATTGAGACTAAGGTCGCTGAGAATAATGGCCATAGGATTGCTAAATGCTTCCCCAAGAATTGGCTTTCATTCAATAATTGCTGTTGCCATCGCAATGGCCGTATTGTTATTCTTTATGATCCTGAAGTTTGGGCTTGTGTGGTTGACGGCATGACGGCTCAACATATTACCTTGAAAGGGGATAATGTTGCTGGGTTTACTATGATGGTCACCATAGTCTACGCTTCTAATTCCTATCTTGATCGCAGAAGACTTTGGTGTGATGTTATTACTAGAGCCAGCAAATTTAAGAATCTCCCCTGGATCATTGGTGGAGACTTTAATTGTGTTAGATATTCCTTAGACAAAGTTGGTGGTAGAGCGGTTAAGGGTTGCATGGTTGATGAGTTTAATGACTGCATTAATACCAGCGCCCTTATTGATCTAAAAACTATTGGTAACACTCTGAGTTGGAACAATCGTAATATTAGGCAGCGGCGTATTTCCGCCACCCTGGATAGATCCTTCTGCAATAGCGCTTGGATAAATATCCTCCCCGCCTCTTATTGCGAATATGTTGAGGGAGGCTCTAGCGATCATTCCACTCTCATTATTCACACTCATCAGGCTGTTGGTTCTGACCCTAAACCGTTTAAGTTCTTTAATGCCTGGCACCGTAGTCCTGAGTATTCCAATGTGCTAAAGGATGGTTGGCATATTAGGGTCAGTGGCTGTCCCATGATCCGCCTGGTTGCTAAACTTAAAAATCTGAAAAG
This sequence comes from Scilla litardierei, assembly GCA_030789695.1. Taxonomy (NCBI): domain Eukaryota; kingdom Viridiplantae; phylum Streptophyta; class Magnoliopsida; order Asparagales; family Asparagaceae; genus Scilla; species Scilla litardierei. The sequence continues at coordinate 72,804,860 of CM061139.1, forward strand.
GGTCCTTAAGAATTTCGGATTGTCCTTTAGAGAGGCTAACGACGTCTGCAAAATCCGCTCCGAGCTTGCTGCTAGCCAGCTAAATCATAATTTGAGCTCCTGTGTTGAGCTTCAAAAGAAAGAGCGTTCCTTAATTTTTCTTCTTGCTGAGGCCATTGATATTGAGGAATCCAATCTTAGGCAGAAAAGCAGACAAGATTGGTTGAGCCTTGGGGATCGCAATACTCGTTTCTTTTATACGGCTATGAGGGCTAGACAGAGTCATAACAATCTGGGCCATCTTATCTCCTTGGATGGATCTCGCAATATTTCTATTGATAAATTGAAAATTGAAGCTCCTGAGTTTTATTCTAAGCTCTATAACCACGATGATTATTGGAGAGTCTTCCCTTGCCTTACTGTTAAAAGAGTTCTCACTAATGAGGCTGCTATATGGGTTGAGAGGCCGGTCTTGGCTGAGGAGGTTAAAAATGCTGTCTTCCAGATTGGGGCTGATAAGGCCCCTGGTCCTGACGGCTTCAATGGCTATTTTTATCAGAACTCTTGGGACATTATTGGGAATGATGTCACCATGGCTATCCTTAATTTTTTCAAGTCTGGAAAGATCTATCGCCAAGTCAACCATACTTTCTTATCTCTTATTCCTAAAAATGCTAACGCTTCAGGGGTTGGTGATTACAGGCCCATTGCCTACTACAATGTTTTGTATAAAATCATCAGCAAAATTCTCTGTAATCGGCTCAAAAAAGCTGTCATTGAGCTCATATCTCCTAACCAAGCTGCCTTCCTACAAGATCGGCTTCTTTCTGATAGTGCCTTGCTCGCACACGAACATATCAGGGATTTCAATAATCCTATGGGGTCCAGGGCCTGCCTCAAGCTAGACTTGAGGAAAGCTTTCGATAGTGTTAACAGGGAATTTGTCTACTTTATGTTGCATCAGATGGGGTTTAAGCATAAGTTCATCGGCTGGATTTGTGAGTGCATCTCTACTCCATCCTTCTCTGTCATGATCAATGGATCTCCCTTTGGTATGTTTCAATCCAATAGAGGGCTGAGGCAGGGTGACCCCCTCTCCCCTTATCTCTTTGTTATTGTTATGGAAGCCTTCTCTCTTCTTATGGCTAAGGCCAGTGCCACGTGCAGTATTCAGCCTATGAAAAGAGTTGGTGCAATTACTCATCTTCTTTTTGCTGATGACTTGCTTGTTTTTTGTCGTGCCAATGAGGTTTCTTTTAAGGGGTTGCGAGACCTTCTTACCACGTTCAAGCACTTCTCTGGGTTTGACGTTAACTGGAGCAAAAGTGCTGGCATATTCAGCAAAGGGGTCAGGGATGCTGGTAATCTTGCTGATATTCTGGGCATTAGAAGAGTGCAAACATTATCCACATATTTGGGCCTTCCCCTCTCTGCCAAGTATCCCAATACCGCTATGTATGGCCGTTTGATTGATAGATGCAAGAACAGGTTACAGGGATGGTCTTCATCCTTATTATCTATCGCTGGGCGCATTGAGCTTGTCAAAACTGTTATCTACGGCATGGTTGTTTTCTGGATGCAGGCTTTCCGTATTCCTAAGTCTGTCTTACGCTCCCTTACTTCCATATGTAAGAGATTCATTTGGGGGAAGAATCATCTCTGGGCTTGGGAGGATATTTGTGTGCCGAAACAAGAAGGGGGGTGGGGCTTAGAAGCTTTACTAATCTTAATAATGCATATGGTGTTAAGTTGACTTGGAGTATGCTTACCCATGGGGGTTATTGGGCTGATTATATGAGGAAGCATTATATGACCAGCACGGGTCTTTATCTGGCTAAATCTCATCCTATGCAATCTGGTTCTTGGAAATTTATCCTGCATTGCCGTGAATTTACTAAGAAGCTTACTCGGCGCATTGTTAGAGATGGGGCTTCCACTCTCTTCTGGTATGATAGCTTGCTTCCATGTGGTACCCTTAATGATATCTATGATGTTCCTATTGGGGAGGAAGCCTTCACGGTCAGAAGCTATTGGAATGACACTGGTTGGGTTCACTGTAGCTCTCTCATTAATGTGCGGCACTTGATTGACTCGGTTGTCTTAACTGTTGGTGATGATTCTTGGGCTTGGGTCTCCAAGTCCCCTACATTACGAGACGCCTGGGCGGGATCTAGGGTTGTTAAACCCCTATTTCCCTATCACAAGGTGGTTTGGTTTCAGGGGCATATCCCCAAAATGGCTATCACTTTATTACGAGCTTTCCATGGGAAACTTCTTACCCGGGACAAGCTCGTACAATGGGGAGTGCCCACTTCATCCTTTTGTGTCTTATGTTCTGATAACGCACAGGAAAATATGGATCATATATTTTTTGAATGCAGTTATACTAATTACCTCCTTTGCAGGAGCTTTCTGAAGCTGGGATTCAGTTCTACTTTACCGACTTCTTTAGCTGATACTGGAGATCTTATTCTCAACCATTTTCACAAAAAGGCAGCACAGGAAGATTGGCTAAAACAGTCTTAGCAGCGATGGTTTGGCATATATGGAGGGAGAGGAACATGAGAATATTTGAGGGTTGCAGCAAGATACGGACGGTTCTCTTTGATGATATTGCTGAGGACGTCAGGATTGCTTTACGGCATGTGGTTTGGGAGCAGGTTAAGGCTGCCCCCCCCCCCTTCCAACTGGGGGCTATTAGACTAGGTTGATATTTCCATGTATTTTTGTTTTCTTCTTTGGCTCTACGGGTATCGGAAGGCGTTATGCTTGGTGGAAGTATTGGCGCCTGTGCCTTATTTCCTCTTGCTAACTTCCTTCTTTCGCCCTTGTGAGAGCCTTGTATTTTTTCATTACACTCAATAAAGATGCAAAGCATATTCTTCATATATATATATATATATATATATATATATATATATATATATATATATATATATATATATATATATATATATCTCTCTCTCTCTCTCTCTCTCTCTCTCTCTCTCTCTCTCTCTCTCTCTCTCTCTCTCGGAAATTTGCTGAAACTGAGCGCGTATGTGGGCGCACGCTGGCTCCACCTATATTAATTTTTTTGACTGGCAACAGACTATTAGCCACGGATGTATCCGTAGCCGTTACTATTTTTGGCCATGGAAACATCTCTGGCTAATGAATTAAGGCCACAAAAATATCCATGGCTAATGAATTAATGGCACGATTAATTTTATACCAAGAGTTCGTGGCGTAAAACTTAATGCCACAGAAATATCTCTGGCTAATGAATTAAGGCCACAAAAATATCCATGGCTAATAAATTAACGGCACGATTAATTTTATACCAAGAGTTCGTGGCGTAAAACTTAATGCCACGGACAAATCCGTGGCCAATAGGAACTATTAGCCACGGAATATTCCGTGGACTAAGATTTCCTGCCACTGCTTTATTTTTACCGATATTCCGCGGCGAGAAAGTTTTAGCCACAGACAAATCCATGGCTGATAGTGGCCGATTTTTTCTTCTGCCACAATACCGTTTCCACAGAGTTTTTCATGGCCGATAGTCCACTATCGATCACAGATTTGTTCGTGGCCAAAAACCCGGGGCTGAAAACCCTTTTTCTACCCGTAAAAATAATCGATCAAGTATCTCGTAATTCAAAATAACTCAAAATTCAAAGAGATCATAATCCAAGATTCCTTCAAAATTCCATCACGGAGGCCCCGAGTAGATGGATAAAGCTTACAGTAGCTATTTAACCCAATGTTACTTTCCGCTCGTTCAACTTCATCCTATATTATATAGTTTACTATTTCTAGATGTAATATTTTATTGTAGTACTGGGACAAATTATTCCCATCTAGTGTATATGATGTACATTTTTCTTGACCTAAGCAGCTGCCCAGAACAACCACTATGCAATTACGCCCATGAACGCAGCGATTACTTCATAACAAAATTACCAACAGAATGATAAAAAAAATTCACATCTAAATTTCATTAGCTAGTTACAATGTCCTCAGTGCTACATCAAAGGAAAATCAATCTCGTTCTATCCGAATTCAAGCCCACATGGCCATGACAGACATGCCGCCGGCGCCTAAGAACACGGCGGCGAACGCCGACATCTGAAGCTTAATGCTGCCCTGTAGCTTCGGGCCCATGAAGTCCGCCGCCAGGAGATCCACGAGCGCCATGTAGTGGAGCAGCCCGGCGGAGCACGCGTTCAGCAGCCCCTCGACGATGAGGGCGGTGGGGCTGTTGTCGCTGTACACGTTCGACAACGCTATTCCCAGCGCGATCCCAAACGGCGTCGTGGTCGCGAAGAAGAAGGCCAGGGTCGCTTTCATCTTCAACCCATACTCTGCCTGTAGAATGCAGCCCCCAAGTCCCATTCCTTCGAAGAGCTGATGGAAGCAAAGCGCGGCCACCAACGGCCTGATTGTGCATGGGCTCTCTGAGGCCCCCATTGACAGCCCAATCACCACCGAGTGTACCACAATCCCCATTTCAAGCACCTAAACAAGAAAACAAGATCACTGAACTTCTACAGATTCTTTTATAAATATATAAAATAGGAAAAAAAAAAAAAACTCACCTGTGCTACTATTCGATTCCTGACAATGGCCGGATCCGGACCCTTCACATCCTTGACAGCGCCGCTGCCTATCTCGCGATCGACGCCGACCACCGCATGCCCACAATTGTGCCTCGTGTTGAATCTGGCCATCATGATGGAGTCAACCATCAACGTGGCCAATGCCGATAGCATCGCCACGAAGGTGGTGAAGGGAAACTTGGTCCACGGATCCTTGGGCAAGCACGGCGACCTGAGGTCTTCGAAGGAGTCGGGGAGGACGTGCATGTAGCCCGTGGCAAGGATCACGCCGGACGCGAAGGCCTTGACGATCACGAACATGTTGGTGTCGGGCCTGAGGGAAGGGATTGAACGGGAGAACAGCGGTAGACAGACGCCGACCAGGCTGGCGACCAGAATGGCCCCAATCGCCGCCACTTTGAGCTTGAGCGACCCAGGCCGGTCGTAGCAGCTGCCTCGGGCGGACCTGTCGCAGTGCGTGGAGTCGGCATTGGCCGCCGTGGTGGCGAGGGAGAGGAGAGCCAGGATGAGGAGAGTGGAGAACTTGGTATGCATGGTTAATTATTAGATAATGGCTAATTACTTAATTGGATTTTGATTAAGTGATGCTTACTGGCATTAATCAGGGTCTAAGTTGGGAGTACTTATAGGAGAGTGGCTTAACTAACTTCTTGTTGGGAGATCGGAGGCAGGATCCTGGAATTGGGTATTCTTTCCCGATTTGCCCATTGGTCTTTGAGATTGTTACGTGGGATTTATGTGGGTTGGGGGGTAAGTGGGATGAAAAGGCAGGGTAGTTCGGGGATTTGGTTTTGGCGCGTGTGTTTAAGGAGCCGACACACGCAAAAGTGTGTAGTACGGCGGGCGTTACTTGCGGCACGTCTGACACATGAATGCTTAATAGTAATGATTTGATTAATTTTTTAAAATCTTAATTGTTATTGGTTCAGAGATGTTTCGGGTCGGATCTGTCAACAACGAGTTCTATTTGTGACTGGGAATAACTGGTACAATGATTGCAAGCTTTGGCTAATGGCGAGGTTTGCACGGCTCAGAACTCGCATCGAATGTGAAGGGTTCAAGGTCGTCTAGAGGTCGCCGAAGGCCGCCGTCTCCCGGTAGTTGAGGTGAGCTTCCTGCGAGAATAACAACTCGTCAAACAGGCGGTGCTGGCTATCAGCCCGTAGCCTCTCCGATGCTTAAGTCAGCAAGTGACATGAAATGTATGTGTGTGCACGTTTGGCGGTCTTAAGACAGATCGGCGAAGCGTGGCGAACTTATGAGAAAGGCGCATATATATGTAAGATACCCGACCTTTAATATGGGAATGAGTTAGAGGTTTTAACTGACCAACCCCCTCTATGGAGGCAGGATGGTGGTATTTATAGAGCTGAGAGGCAGTTGCTCGCCATCCTGTCAGCTGTCGAATCAACCCAGCCGGCACTTGAATGGTGAAATGATAGGGTGGCAAGCTGTGTCAGAGATATTTTCCGCATTAATGATGTCAAGTGGTGTCAGGATCATTAATGAGACGTGAGGGGCGGCCATCAGTTCTCGCTGTTAACCTCTGGCATTAATGGAGGGGAGATGAGTTGACGTCACCCTGTCAGAGATATTTATGTCTGGCCGTCCTCGGGGGCGAGCCAAGCTTGACGACCAAGCTCCGCTCCTCTGGACGGTGCTTCTTGTTGGAGGGTAGGTGAGCCTATCCTCGGCATAGCGAGCTTGACGGTCGGACGGGCGATCTTCCCTGGTTGACCTCGACGGGGTGAGGCGAGCTTCCCTGGATTGAGGTGATCTTCTGCTCGGGCTAGTGCCCCTTCCAGGGGGTCGGTTAGGTGTTCGCTTGGGCCCCTAGTGAATACTGGCATCAATTTCATGGACCGGCCTTAAGGTCGTAACAATTGCCCCCCCCCCCCCTCCCCCCCCCCCGCCATACTAGCTTGACGCAGCAAGCCCAGCTTCAGCTTGGATGATGAATCGTACTCCCACTGGATGAAGGCTGGTCAGCAGCATTCAATGAGACATGACTGCCGAATCCCAAAATTCATGATGGCGATCCGACGACGGGGAGAGTTCGAGGCGTCCAATCGCTGAAAAGATGATGTGTGGCTGAGGTGATTGGGGGAGAATTCGAGGCGCCAGCTCAGACCCGCTTGGATCTCGCTAGTGGCCCACGTCAGACGGTTGTGATCACCCGCGTCCTCCTGTAAATAGAGATGGAGAGGGAGAGGGAGAGGGTTTTACCTGAATTTTCGAAACTTCAGCTTCCCCCCTTTCATCGCCGAGAGCAGCTGCCGTCGACTGCCGTCGTCCGTTCATTCGTCGAAGCTCCGTTCGTCTGTTCTTCTTTTGGTACACCCTTGATCCGATCGATGCATTCGTCTGCTTATTCCGCTGCTTCTTCCTCTTCAAATGTACACGTCGAACAACACCTCGGGGATGTTGGCTGGGGTGGCGCTGTTGGGGGATATGCCCTCAGATCATTTGTATTTGATGCAAATGAAAATTTAAGCTTAGATAGGGACTATTTTGCATTTGATGCAAACCGGTTTAAAGTTGTCGTAAATAGTTTGCGACAATATTTAATATAATAAACGCATGGAAAAGGTTACCTAGATGATGGGGTCATCCCGCTCTAAACGCAGGTTCAAACTGCGTCAAAAACGGAGTCCAAATGCACAAGTTATAGCCAAAACAAGTCAGCACAAAATGTTGGGCTGAACCCAACGAAAATGGAGGCCCACCAAGCCTGAATTTTCTGGTTAGGGTTTTTTAAAACCCGGGATTTTTTTATGGCTGGATTTTCCATCTTTGAATGGTTTTGGCTAACTTTGGACAATCAATTGGAGGGTCAAACGGACACCGATTGACTCGCCGTTTTTTCCTATGCATTTACCGTTGAATGCCCTTCGATTTGGTAGGTTGTACCAAGATTGAAGCTCAACGGTGAGGGAGTTAAAATTCTCGGAAGTTTGCCCTTTGTGAAAGGCAATCTAACTTGATTTAATTAACTCAAATTTAATAGCCCCACATCGGTTGTGGAGAAAAGGGGAGAGTCAGCCGCCTATATAAATAGGGGCCTCCCCTTCCTCCAAGCTCGTCCCAAGCTCCAGATCTGAACAACTCACGTAAATGTTGGAGCACGCTCGGATCTAGGTATAAATTATTATTCTCTATCTCCCTATATTTCTGCCTTACTCCTAAGGGCTGTGGTAAAGCCACGAAGGAGTTCAGATTCGGATTTGAAATCTTGGCGAAGGCTTTCACTCACGTGAAACTTTCTTCAGCGCGTGGTTGGCTCGACGACACGAGGATTGCTCTCCTCGGGATGCGGAGAGGCCCGAAGTGGGACGGGGAGCGGCTCGGAAGAGGTGCGAAATATCTTGCCCGCCCCAGGGTTGAGATTCCGGGTATGTTTTTATAAGCTTTCGTTTTAATTATTCGCAGTAGTTTAGATCCCTCTTGGGGTGGTCAGATCCATCCCAAGTTGGCAGAGATCCTGGCTAAGAGGGTTGGGTTCCTTAGGGCTACATGTTAATTAGATTAACATAATTTTTCCACTGCTTTTTTATGTCTATGTTTCGTTCGACTTAGGACGGGAATAGAGTTTTTGTGCCCTAAGGGTCCTAGAAAACCCTTCAGGCGCCACCGAGTCGGAGCCGGTGGCATCGGAGATGCCTTCGATATAATGGCCAGGACAGCGTGAGGGAGACACAGCAGTTGAACAGGCCGTCGCTTCATCGTCGGTGATCAGGAGGGTCCCTAAGAAAGGGAAGGCGCCCAAGTTGACCGCCAAGGCCACCAAGGTTGCAGGCAGCAGCGGAACCACATTCGCGGTCCCTACGGGAATCTTGGCCCAAATGTCTCAGTTGTTACCCTCTGCGATCCCTGAGATCTGCGCCAAGTATGTCCGGCCCCCCTACACAGTCCACCTCCCCGATCTCAGTGAGCGGGTTTGCTTTCCAAGGGACTACGAGGTCGGCGTGTACTACCTGAACTTTGCCTTGGGGCTTCGCTTGCCGTTCCATCCCTTCCTTCTTCTTGTCCTCCATTTCCTCAAACTCCCTCTTTTTCAGTTGATGCCGAACTCCATCAATGAGATGGTCGGCTTTCTCGTCCTCTGCTCCGCCCACGAGATAAGTCTGACGATGCTGCTCTTCATGTACTTCTTCGAGGCGAAGGGGAAGGAGGAATACTACTATGTCTATGCAAAGAGGCGACTTCTCGTCCTCGAGCTGCCGGGAAATGTGAGGGACTGGAAGGAGAGATTTGCCTTTGTCTCAACTCCGGTGGACTTGGCTCTGAAGTCGAACTGGGGGACTCTGAATCCCTAAGTGAATGCCGAAGTGGTCCTAGAGTGGAGCAACCTGGAGATGCCAAAATTCTAGCGGAGATCCCAAGGGAGAGCATGGTCTTCAAAAACCTGGTCACAGACGAGATGATTACCCAGCACGTCTGGTTTGAAGGTACTCTGAGTTTTGCGAACAGCTTCTAAAATGCTCACCTTGATCTATTTTTTTTGTAGGCGCGACCATGAGCATGTCCATGGAGGAGATGATGAAGAAGGCGAGGGAGGCGTCGTTGAAGCAACCGTCGAGCAAGCGCAAGGGCCAGTAGCCCGCCTTAAGGAGATCGGCACAAGCAGAGCAGAAGCGGAGTCTGGAGGCAGCCGCCACCGCTCGGGCCGAGAAAGGGGAGCAGATCAAGAAATCGAGGAAGAAGCCTGTGGCCAGAGCTCCTACTTCCTGCAAGAGCAAGGCGACAGCAGGCGGACTGGTCCACCTCTACCCAAAGGAGCCCACGGACAGCCCTGTGGCCGCTGAGTACCAAGGCCCGTCGATCGAGGCCACTGCCGCCATCCCCATTAGTTCAGCCACCCCACTGAGACCCCCAACGGTGCCAACCACTACAAGCCATCCTGTAGTCGCGTTCTGACCCTATGGATGCCCACCGTCCAAGCTGGAGAAGCCGGGCCATCCGAGCTGTGAGGCTACACTTTCCACCTTCAACTCGGCGAAGGAGGCGGTTCTCGCCCTTCCATCGGAGACGATCGTCACGCCGTGCTACCCGGTGGGGGCCAATGAGTCTGTCTTCGACGAGGCCGGTGTGGCGGCCCACCTGGTGGAGAATATCATGCTATCGAGGGACCGAGAGTCCTTGTTGAATGTTGGTGATGAACGCCTCTACGACACGGCCATCTGGCACATCATGCAGGTTCGTCTCCCTTTGCCTAAGATGCCGGACTTCTTCTTTTTCCGATACGCCTATGATTTTTAATCCTCTTTGTAGGCGGTCGCCGCTCTAGTGCCTCTCCAACGACACATGTTGGAGGTGAACCGGCTCGAAGTGGCGCTTGGGAGAAAGGTGGCCGTCGTCAAGGATGCTAAGGCAAAGCTGAAGGGCGCCACCGAGAGGCTGGCAAAGGTCTCGGGAGATTTTAAGACCAGAAGGACGAGACCCCAGGTTGGACAAGGCCGCCGGGGAGCTGCAGGAGAGGGTTCGTGAAGAAGAGGCCCGGAGGGTTACCGCCGAGAAGCTCCTGGCCTCGGATAGAGAGGCGACCATGGTGAAGATCGCCGAGCTGAGGCAGCGGAATGCTGAGTTGGCGAAGGTCGACCTAGACAAGGTCAGGGTCCAGGCCATTCTCTAGTACCAGACTAGAGAGCTCGTCCCCACCCTGACGGCCAAGAGGACAGAGGGCTTCGACGACGGTCTGGAGGCTGGCTTCAAGAGGGCCAAGGCGAGGTTAGGGAAGCTTTACCTCAACATGGAGATTGACTTCACTCGGCTAGCAGCAATGTCCGACGATGAAGTGGAGGCTTCTACTGACTTTGAGGCCGAGGTGGCGGAGATTCCTGCTAGCGGCGACCATGGAGGCAGCCAGGCAGACTCCCAGGTCCTAGAGGGCAGCAATCAATGGAGTGGCGACCGAGTCGATGCATCATAGGTTGGGGCGAGAATGTATGGCTGGCCCTGGGGCCGATCCTGGAGTCATTTTTTGTTTTGATCCAGAGATGTAAAAAGTTAAACAAAATAAAATTGAGCTCACTATCGCTGTTATTCGTTTTGTTCGTTTTGCGACATGTGCCTTTGTATGTGTATACCCCCAAGATTCTGTCATTGACAAGCATAAGGCTGAGGAGAAGTAGAATGTTGTAGAGTCACATGTCCGCTCCGGATCTGGCGGTGAGCTGCCGAGAGGGGGGACGATAAGGAGGAGCCGATCCTGCGGCCTCTGTAGGTGGGCAAGCTGCTCCGGAAGTCTTTGATAGGGCGGGTATTGGGTCGTCGCCGACCCCGCAACCTCTGTAATCAGTCGAGTATTGGGCCATCGCCGACCTCGCATGTCTGCTCCAGATCTAGTGGCGAGCAGCCGAGAGGGAGCGATAGGAAGGAGCCGACCCTGCGGCCTCTATTGGTGGGCGAGCTACCCCGGAGGTCTTTGAAAGGGCAGGTATTGGGCCATCATCGACCCCGCAACCTCTGTAATCGGATGGGTATTGGGTCATTTCCGATCCTGCATATCCGCTCTGGATCTGGTGACGAGCTGCCAAGAAGGGGGGCGATAGGGAGGAGCCGACCCCGCGGCCTCTGTTGGTGGGCAAGCTGCCCCGGAGGTCTTTGAGAGGACGGGTATCAGACCGTCGCCGACTCTGAATCCTCTGTAATCTGGCAGGTATTGGGCCATCGCCGACTCTGTATGTCTGCTCTGAATCTGGCGGCGAGATGTCAAGAGAGGGGTGATAGGGAGGAGCCGACCCCGCGGCCTCTGTTGGTGGGCAAGCTACCCTGGAGGTCTTTGAGAGGGCGGGTATTGGGTCATCATCGACCCTGCAACCTCTGCAATCAGGTGGGTATTAGGCCATCACCGATCCCGCATGTCTGATCTGGATCTGGTGGCGAGCTGCCGAGAGGGGGGGCGATAGGGAGGAGCCGACCCACGCGGCCACTGTTAGTGGACGAGCTGCCCCGGAGGTCTTTGAGAGGGCGGGTATTGGGCCGTCGCCGACCCCGCAACCTCTGTAATCGAGCTGGTATTGGGCGGTCGTCGACCCCGCATGTTCGCTCCGGATCTGGTGGCAAGCTGTCGAGAGGGGGGTGATAGGGAGGAGCTGACTCTGCGGCTCTGTTGGTGGGCGAGCTGTCCCGGAGGTCTTTGAGACTGTTGGTTGTCTTGCGAAGGCTTGGGCTTCCCAACGTATATCTGACCTTCACCGAGGTGCTCTTAGCTTTTAGGGGAGGGCTGAAATGCAAATTCAGACTCACTGAGTGTACAAACACAGCGATTTATTAAAGATTTTGACTGAATGTACAAGTGCATTTATTGAAAATATTTGAGCAAATGCTCGGCATTCCAAGGATGGGCCAGCTCCTCGTCCTCCACGGTCACCAAAATGTACTTCACCGGTACCATGACGTCAGCTATGGGGTAAGGGCCTTCCCACTTTGCAGATAACTTGCCTTGGCAGCCGATCTCGGGTCTGAAGGTGGCATCCCGGAGGACGAGGTCGCTGACTCTGAAGCTCCACTTCCTGACGTGGGAATTGTAGTACCTCGTCATCCTTTGGCTGTATTTTAACAAACTTGTTAGCGCATGGTCCCTTACCTCATCGGCGAGCTCAATATTGATGTCGAAGACCTCTTCATTGGCTTCTTTATTAAAGTACTGGAGCCTGAGAGATTTCTCGCCGACCTCCACCGGGACGACAGCTTCCACCCCATAAGCTAGCATGAAGGGGCTCTTGACGGTCGACACTTTATATGTCGTGCGGTAGGTGTTGGACGCAACGATCTAGGATCTTTGGTTTGATGATGACAAGCGTGTTGTTATATTTAACGTGTGTGCTAAGTGTTTTTCAGGAATGTCAAAGCGGTAAATTCTCAAAGTGATGACTTAGTCAACCGGTGGAGGAATTGTTATCCACATAGCTAAAGGACTTGGTCAAAGTGCTTTACACAAAGCGATTTGACTTGGTCAATATGGAGATAGATGGAATCTATTTGGGATTTGGTCAAATCAATTAGATATTTATTTCCAATTTCATATTCAATTTGAATTGCTATCAAATCCCAATTTGATCAAATCAAATCTCCTATTTGTGGTGCAAAGTGATAGAACCAAATCTCCACCTCCTATTCAAAATAGGATTCCCCACAACCGCATCACCCTAGTATCTCCCTATAAAAACCCATCTTCTAGGGTTGAAGAAAAATGCAGCACACAAAAGAGAGAATACGGCCGTAGAAAAGAAAAGAAAACCCTAGGCTAGTTGTTCAAGCCGTAAGTTCTTCCAAAGGGCAAAAGGAATCTCATTGCATCTTGCTGCAACAATATTATCTCCAAACAAATCAAAATTTCAAGCCCAAAGCATTAACCCATGAAGCCAAGAAGCCAATCTCATCTCCATCTCCTATCAGCAACTCGAAGGATCAACTTCATAAAACATCTTGCCGAGTTCATCTCCATGCCGTGATCATCCTGCTTCCGTTCAGAACTTCTTCGCTGTCGGGACTCATTGGCGAGACAACTACTGGTACAAGCTGACGACAACCTTATCTCCAAACTGTGACTTGATCACCCCGCCGCCAAGGTCATCGTCTTGCTGGCGAAGTCTTCTGTTAGTTGTCGAGTACTCTCCCTTGTCGTGATCGGACTGCCACCGTGTTCTGCTTGTTGACATGCGGGCTGTGCTATCACCGAGGACGACTTCCTTGCTGTCGTAACTCCTCGCTGCCTTGAAGAATCCTCTGCTTCAACTCGACGATGACGAACTCCTCTCATTGCCGTGATTCATAAACAAGAAGTCGACACCGTTGAGTTTCTTTTCAAGACAAGGCTGCGTGTACTCTTAGCACAGAGCTCTGCCGTGAGTTCCTCAAGACTACAAGCTTTGCAACTTTCCTCAAGTCTCAATTTCCAAGCAAATGAAGTAATTGTCAAGGAGACAGGGAAGTGATTGTCATATGCAAGTGTCTGCTGGAAACCTACAACCCCATGTGCCATAAGTGACTCATTTCTTTTGTATACATGATGCAAGAGGAACACAGGTCAAAGAGGCATCACGTGGGCACTTGAGGCCACCAAAAATCTCTCAGGCTTTTACTTTTGTGTTTCAATCTACAGGGGCTGAATTCACAAGAGAAGCAAATCCCTAAGAGCCGAGAAAAAACAAGGAACACATGTTCTTCATCAAATAGAAAGGGGCGCCGAAATTCACAGGCCAAGTTACTTTTTTACTGTCACATTTTTAAGGGGGTTTGTGCACAGTCCGGCCGAATTAGAGCTTAAAAATAATGTTATCTTAATTCCCCTTCATTCTTTTCTGTACTTGTGCATATGTTTTGCAGGCCACACATGCACTAGGATTTGTATTTCTCTATGTGAAATCAAAAGTAGAAGAAGAGAGCAAAAGAAAAGGACAGATCAAGAAAGGTTAAGGAAGATGTTTTAAAAGGCATTGAATTAATTCCTTAACAATTTTTTTTTGTTTGATTTGCAGGTGAAAAGGAAACGCACAGGGAGTTGGCAAGGAAAAAATAAAAAGGGGTTTGTTTTTTTTTCATCAAAAATTACCCGAGAGAAGCATAGACGAGTTTTTATTGGGTGCCTTTATTTTGTTGAAGGCCGCATCTTTTTACCCACTTCTCCAATTAAAAGGAAACCTCAGCAATCTCAGAGAGCCACACTTCACCTATCAAAAGAGGCCGAAACTTTTCAGTGTGTTCGTTGATGTATTGTTGAGGTGCTGAGGTGACGTGACGACTACTAACTTGCCAGACGACTTCTGGCCCGTGCTTATTGACGAAGACATCGCTGCTGCACAATCTGAGCTTTCTAAACTCAATATTCTATTATTTTGTGTAGCAATTGTGATAGATCTTCGTAGGAGAAACTTTACCATCTTTGGGGACTATTTTGGGACTTGTCTAGTTGGGACTAGACAAGTGGGACCCAGCTAGTTTGGGACTAGCTGGTAGAAAGCTTTGCTAGGATTGATAGTGAGAGGAAACACTGTGTGTGGGGTACTGAGAGCCTGGCGAGTGTAGAGACGTAGAGGGTGCTCTGAGCGTGCTCTAACTTGTGGTTTTGTACCTATTGCACTATTCAATACTAGTTCTGCTTTGGGGGCTGGAGTAGGTCGTTGGGACGACCGAACCAGGGTAAATCTGCTGTGTACTCTGTGTCTGCTTTTCATTACTCTGGTTGTGCTTTTAACTGCGTGTGATTTCTCGTGGGTTGCACGAGAATTTTTTTATTAGCCTATTCACCCCCCCTCTAGGCTAGGATCCAGATCCAACAAGTGCTATCAGAGCCAAGTTAGTAGATCTAGCCTAGTTTGACCATGGACCACATTGATAGTGCTTTTGCTGAGGGTCAGTCTATTTTCCGACCACCTAGATTTAATGGAGTAGACTATGCTTATTGGAAAAATTGTATGAGAATCTACTTGATTTCTATTGATTATAAAGCTTGGCAAATTGTTGAAAAAGGCTATAAATCACCTGTTATTAAAATTGAAAATACTGAAATGCCTAAACCTGATGATAAGTGGGATGATAATGATTGGAAGCTTTATTCTCTAAATGCTAAAGCCATGAATGCTCTTATTTGTGCATTAGATAAATCTGAATTCAATCGTATCTCACATTGTCTAACTGCGCAGGAAATATGGCATACTTTGGAGGTGACGCACGAGGGAACATCACAGGTGAAGGAGTCTAGACTTGCACTTCTGAGCACGGAATACGAGGGATTTCGCATGCTACCATCAGAGACGATATCAGAAATGTTTGCGAGGTTCACCAACTTTGTCTACAAGTCTAGTTCGCTCGGTAAGCCATATTCTAGCCTTGAGCAGGTGAGAAAGATATTAAGAGCACTGCCAAGCTCTTTCAGGCCTAAAGTCACTGCCATCCAAGAAGCAAAGGATCTATCGCAGATGAGGGTGGAGGACTTGATAGGTAATTTAATGTCCCACGAGCTTGAATTGCAAAACGTGGATAAAAGGGAGAAACCTGAGGAAAAAGAAAAAGCTACCAAGCCACTTGCTCTGAATGCTGACAAAAGTGAAGATGATGATGATGACATAGCGCTAATGGTCAGAAATTTCAGAAAGTTTGTCCAGACCAAGCAAGGAAGAGCAGAAATGGCACCCAGGTTTAATCGCTCTAACTTTTTTCAGTCTTCTAAGCAAAATTATGATCAGAATACTACTAATAGAATGACTTGTTTTAAATGCAAGAAAAGAGGACATCGAATGAGGGATTGCCCACATGAGACAGCTCAGGTAGCTAAAGAAAAGGGAAAATCCAAGGTGCTTACTTGGGACATGGATAGCGAAGCTGAGAGCGAGGAGGAGGAACACGAAGCCCATTCATGCATGGCATTGATGGGAATACACGATGAGGTAATTTCTGGTAGTAAAACTGAACTCCTTACTCTTTGTAAAGAAATGCAAGATAAAATAGTAGAGCTTGAATCCACTATAGATGACTACCAAAATGAAAACTTTGAAATGCAACAATCTGAATATGAAATGTCTAAAGAGATTGAAAAACTCAAAATTGATATTGTTGCTCGTGACTCTACTATTGATACTGTGAAAAAGGAAAAATCCAGTTTTAATGATGAAGCACCTTGTCTCTCTTGCCCTTCCTTGATGAATAATATTAGCATGCTTAAACTTGATTTGATTAAGCTCGAAACTGAAAAAGACTATGTTATTAGAGAGCTTAATGATAAATTCTGCATGTTGGATAATGATTTTAAAAGAAAAATGGTTGAATTTGAAAAGAAGGAAGAGGAAAACAAGAGAGCTTTTATAAGTAAATGCACATTGCTTGTGGAAGAAAATAAATTGTTGAAATCCAAAGTCTCTAATCTTGGATTGGCCATTAAGAAATTCTCTATGGGAAAACAATCGTTGGATAATATTTTAGAGAATCAATTATATGGCAATAATAGAAGAGGACTTGGATTTGGTTTGAAAAATGCCGAAAAGCCAAAATTCAAGAAATTCCGCAATGCACCCTCTATTGCAAAGAACACATATGCAAAGTGCTTTACTTGTGATAGTGTAGGCCACACTTCATATTATTGTAAATTTAGGAACACAAATATCAAGTTTAAACAAGTGTGGGTTCCTAAAACTATATTGGCTAACACTAGTGGACCTTGTTGGATTCCAAGGTCACACTTAACACCTTTCATGTAGGTGTGATGGAGTTTTGGCGAGGAGCGTTAAATTCAATGTCTCATTCTTTTCGCTCCTTCGTCAAAAAGCGACGAGAAGGTATACTTTTTTATCCCTCTTTGCATTTCATTGCATACCTTCATAGATTGTTTGTGTGCTTGATTTTTTTTTGATTTGTGTGCTTGCATGCATGATTTTTAAAATATTTTTATTTCTGAAAAAAAAATATGAAAAACCAAAAAAAAATTGTGCTTATTGATTATCCTTTTATGAATCTCTTAAGTGGTATTGTATGAATGATCAATGTATCCCTTGTAGAAGTAAATTCATTATTGTTGTAGCTACATGAACATGATGTTATTCTTTTTAGTAGCCATGACATGTCTCATAATTTTTAAACTTGACTTCTACACCTACATTTGCACTTTCACGATATTTGACTTTTTAGTACTTTTGGAGATTCTTTTGAAGAATAATGGAAAGTGAATGTAGGAATGATTAATTTCTGAAATTTTCTAAGGGATATGAAGTGTTTAGCCATGAATAAAAATTGAGCACAAAAGAATTGCAAAAAAAATTATATATGAAAATTGCTCCGTATGAAAAATGGATACACTTCATGGCTAATACACAACCCACGAGTATCCAACTTGTGCTACATGGGCAATCATTAGCGTTGGTGTATATAACTCGTCAAGCAATGCCACCCCACATTTAAAAGTCCTTTTAGGCCATGTTTTGGGGTTCGGTAACTTGAACTCATCTTTGATGAGGTGGGAAAAATCAATCCTAGTGATATTCATGAAAAATTGGAAAATGCGGATTGATTTGGTTGATTTTCTGAAATTGAATCTCCTCTTATACTTTATTGTTTATATCACTATACTTACACAAAGGTGGGAAGTCTTATTATGAAATCCTATGAGCTTGGATTGTCGAACATGCTTGAAAACACATGCAAATTGCACGCTACATTTAATAATGATTTATTTTTGCATGGAATATTTTTGTGACTCCATTAATCCACTTTTGGTGATTACAAAGTGGGAGAAAGAAAAGAAAGATTTGTTGGTAATTTGTTGGTAGTCGGTATTATATATTGAAGGGGGAGCATGAAAAATAATGTTGAAGGGGGAGCTTGAGAGAAGGGGGAGCATGCTTTTATATTTGCTATATTGTGCATGCTATGTTGTAATACTTCCATGGTTCGTATTGCATTACACCCTTCAACACACTTCACACACACACCCAAACTTATTGATCAAATCTTTTATGGGGTTGTCATCACCAAAAGGGGGAGATTGTTGGACGCAACGATCTAGGATCTTTGGTTTGATGTTGACAAACGTGTTGTTATATTTAACGTGTGTGCTAAGTGTGTTTCAGGAATGGCAAAGCGGTAAATTCTCAAAGTGATGATTTAGTCAATCGGTGGAGGAATTGCTATCCACATAGCTAAAGGACTTGGTCAAAGTGCTTTACACAAAGCGATTTGACTTGGTCAATATGGAGATAGATGGAATCTATTTGGGATTTGGTCAAATCAATTAGATATTTATTTCCAATTTCATATTCAATTTGAATTGCTATCAAATCCCAATTTGATCAAATCAAATCTCCTATTTGTGGTGCAAAGTGATAGAACCAAATCTCCACCTCCTATTCAAAATAGGATTCCCCACAACCGCATCACCCTAGTATCTCCCTATAAAAACCCATCTTCTAGGGTTGAAGAAAAATGCGGCACACAAAAGAGTGAATACGGCCGTAGAAAAGAAAAGAAAACCCTAGGCTAGTTGTTCAAGCCGTAAGTTCTTCCAAAGGGCAAAAGGAATCTCATTGCATCTTGCTGCAACAATATTATCTCTAAACAAATCAAAATTTCAAGCCCAAAGCATTAACCCATGAAGCCAAGAAGCCAATCTCATCTCCATCTCCTATCAGCAACTCGAAGGATCAACTTCATAAAACATCTTGCCGAGTTCATCTCCATGCCGTGATCATCCTGCTTCCGTTCAGAACTTCTTCGCTGTCGGGACTCATTGGCGAGACAACTACTGGTACAAGCTGACAAAAACCTTATCTCCAAACCGTGACTTGATCACCCCGCCGCCAAGGTCATCGTCTTGCTGGCGAAGTCTTCTGTTAGTTGTCGAGTACTCTCCCTTGTCGTGATCGGACTGCCACCGTGTTCTGCTTGTTGACATGCGGGCTGTGCTATCACCGAGGACGACTTCCTTGCTGTCGTAACTCCTCGCTGCCTTGAAGAATCCTCTGCTTCAACTCGACGACGACGACCTCCTCTCATTGCCGTGATTCATAAACAAGAAGTCGACACCGTTGAGTTTCTTTTCAAGACAAGGCTGCGTGTACTCTTAGCACAGAGCTCTGCCGTGAGTTCCTCAAGACTACAAGCTTTGCAACTTTCCTCAAGTCTCAATTTCCAACCAAATGAAGTAATTGTCAAGGAGACAGGGAAGTGATTGTCATATTCAAGTGTCTGCTGGAAACCTACAACCCCATGTGCCATAAGTGACTCATTTCTTTTGTATACATGATGCAAAAGGAACACAGGTCAAAGAGGCATCACGTGGGCACTTGAGGCCACCAAAAATCTCTCAGGCTTTTACTTTTGTGTTTCAATCTACAGGGGCTGAATTCACAAGAGAAGCAAATCCCTAAGAGCCGAGAAAAAACAAGGAACACCTGTTCTTCATCAAATAGAAAGGGGCGCCGAAATTCACAGGCCAAGTTACTTTTTTACTGTCACATTTTTAAGGGGGTTTGTGCACAGTCCGGCCGAATTAGAGCTTAAAAATAATGTTATCTTAATTCCCCTTCATTCTTTTCTGTACTTGTGCATATGTTTTGCAGGCCACACATGCACTAGGATTTGTATTTCTCTATGTGAAATCAAAAGTAGAAGAAGAGAGCAAAAGAAAAGGACAGATCAAGAAAGGTTAAGGAAGATGTTTTAAAAGGCATTGAATTAATTCCTTAACAATTTTTTTTGTTTGATTTGCAGGTGAAAAGGAAACGCACAGGGAGTTGGCAAGGAAAAAATAAAAAGGGGTTTGTTTTTTTTTCATCAAAAATTACCCGAGAGAAGCACAGACGAGTTTTTATTGGGTGCCTTTATTTTGTTGAAGGCCGCATCTTTTTACGCACTTCTCTAATTAAAAGGAAACCTCAGCATTCTCAGAGAGCCACACTTCACCTATCAAAAGAGGCCGAAACTTTTCAGTGTGTTCGTTGATGTATTGTTGAGGTGCTGAGGTGACGTGACGACTACTAACTTGCCAGACGACTTCTGGCCCGTGCTTATTGACGAAGACATCGCTGCTGCACAATCTGAGCTTTCTAAACTCAATATTCTATTATTTTGTGTAGCAATTGTGATAGATCTTCGTAGGAGAAACTTTACCATCTTTGGGGACTATTTTGGGACTTGTCTAGTTGGGACTAGACAAGTGGGACCCAGCTAGTTTGGGACTAGCTGGTAGAAAGCTTTGCTAGGATTGATAGTGAGAGGAAACACTGTGTGTGGGGTACTGAGAGCCTGGCGAGTGTAGAGACGTAGAGGGTGCTCTAAGCGTGCTCTAACTTGTGGTTTTGTACCTATTGCACTATTCAATACTAGTTCTGCTTTGGGGGCTGGAGTAGGTCGTTGGGACGACCGAACCAGGGTAAATCTGCTGTGTACTCTGTGTCTGCTTTTCATTACTCTGGTTGTGCTTTTAACTGCGTGTGATTTCTCGTGGGTTGCACGAGAATTTTTTTATTAGCCTATGCACCCCCCTCTAGGCTAGGATCCAGATCCAACAGTAGGACCAAAGAAAGCCGGGTAGTTCGTCAAGCTAAGACCCAGAGGTGCTGTCGACCTTCTTCTTTAACGGCTCAAGGATGCACTTGTTCGCTGCTTCGGCGAGGCCATTGCACTGCAGATGCGCCATGTAGGGGAAATGAAGATTGATGCCCCAATTAGAGCAGAAGCTCCTGAAGTTTGCGGAGTCGAATTGCTTCCCATTGTCTGTCACTATGGAGTGAGGTACCCTGAAGCGGCATATAATTGAGTTCCAGATGAAGTTCTTCATGTCCACCCAGGTGATGCATGCCAGCGACTCTGCCTCGATTTATTTTGTGAAATAGTCGACGGCGATGAGGAGAAACTTCCTCCCTCCTGCTACCATAGGAAACGGGTCGAGGATGTCGAGCCTCCACTTGGCAAATGGGACCAGGCTAAAGATCGGGATCAGATTGGCAGGTGGGGCTGTCATATGTTTGAAGAATCTTTGGCACTTGACGTGCGTTTATATTTCATATATTTACGCACGTTTTCTTCCGTGTTTTTCCCGTATTTTGCTGCCGTCTTTTATTCGTTTTCGCGTGTTTTCTTGTTTTCTTTCACTTTTCTTTATTTATCCATGTTTGCAGGAGATTGACCGTGTAGGGGACGTTTAACGATGATATCACAAGTCCCCGGAGCAACGGGAGGAGTCGCGCGTGATCCAGGGGGTCAAACGTCAAAGAATTCATCTTTCAGCCCCTCACCCGGTCGGTTGGGCATCTCCAACCGATCGGGTGATGCACGTGTACACCTACCGGTCTCTGCCGCAGCTCATAAGGAAGTCACCCGACCGGTTCACAGACCGGTTCAGCGGGGGGCTGTTCTCTGTTTTTTCGAGCAAAATGCCAACCGATTGGGTGACTCTCACCCGATCGGTTCATCTGTAGCTGATGTTGAAGAGCTGAAGACACGGGCGTCCAACCGATCGCTTCACCCGACGGCTCCAAGATCCAACCGGTCACCCCAAGAACTCAACCGACCGGTTCATCTGACCGGGTGAAGCTCTGTCATTTTCTGTTTACTATTTGTAACAGATCACCCGATCGGTTGACTTGTCAACCGATCGGGTGACGCTTTTTCTGCGGGTTTGGACCCGAACCATTAGGGTTTCGAAGTGGGGCTATAAATACTCGAAGTTGGCCGACTGAAAGGGGATCTCTTCTCAGTTTTTTAGGGCTTTTGCCCCTTTCTCTTGTGAGCTTTAGGTTAGATTAGATTAGGTCTTTTTGTTAATAAATCTTGTATTGGATTGAAGATTCAAACTCAAGATAAGTATTTCTTTCTCTTGTTCTGCATTTTTTTGTGTTGTATTTCTTTTGCTTCATGATGAATGTTTGTGTGTGTTTTGTGTTGTTTGTTTATATGTTTTTCATCATAGAGTAGTATTGATGAACCCTAATACGGGTTAGGGTAGGATTGTTGCTTGGGAATTTACATTAGACTTGGTTGCATGGCACGTGTTCGCTGATATGTGTCAATGGGGATTTCTAGCAATCTGGGTCCAATTCGTACGGCAACACACTAGATGTGTTGCGGATTGGGGTCCGGTGCTTGTCCTGTCAAGATCCGCTTCGATGTATTGCTAGAAATCACATTTGACCTATTTGGCCATTAGGGTTACGCTGGGGTGTTTCATTGTCATCGGCGGGAAAAAGACCGCCTTTGACCGTCGGGCTGAGGGGGAATAAACTTGGCGGTTGACTCCCTAGCCATAGCTCACGCCCCCAGCGTAGACATCGAGTCCTCGCGCGCGGGAGCGGCTTGGACGAAGTGTTGGGAGATATCATTGTGGCCTTAATGCTCCCGGTTGCGGAAGGTGTTTATGGACACGGGAGTGCCCACCGTCCGGAACCGGGTAGGCCTAGCGTGCTTGGCACCGACCGGAATATCGGGCCATGGACGCTAGGTACCACCTTTTGGGGCAATGTCTCACCCTGGATCAAGTCAAATGCCAAGTGTCATGAGTGCTCTAGCCCGTGTTATCGGGGATTCATTTCGTGTCTTTTTCATTTCTTTCTTTTATTTCAACACTTCACCTATATCATCCGCGTAGCTAGCACGTGACCTAGGCGAGGCTAGTAGCCACTCAAGCCATCCACCTCCATGTGTTCGATATACCTGCACCCTACACTAACCGTGCACTTGCGGTAAAACGAAACCGCGCCCAAACCGTAAACGGGGCGCCGGTCAAGTTTTTGGCGCCGTTGCCGGGGAGGCGTTCGGTTTGATATTAGCTTAGCTTGGGTCCGTTAGACTACGCATAAAAACACAAAAAAAATTTTCTTTTTCTTTTTTATTTAAAAAAAAAACAAATATATATTCAATAAACAAGAAATTTTTCCCCCACCATTATATTATCTTTTTGTTATTCTCTTGTACTATTGACGCTCCTCTCTAGTTTTCTTATTTTTGTTGTCCAGGTATCTTTGATATGGCCATGTGGAGATCAGATTTCGATGCTCAGATGAGAGGCTACAATCCCTATTCATTTTTGGTTTGTGAGGCTTGTGGGATGGCGGGGCACGTGTATTATGATTGCCCATATACGCTTGAGAGCCTCCCCCCACTCCAAGGCCAAACATTTTCCCACAACCTTAGCCCAAACACCTCTCATCTATTTCCTCAACCTTATACCCCTCCACAAATACAAGAAGAATCAAGCCTCGTGTCTCTCCTTGAAAGTGCCATGTTTAACCAAGGCCAAATATTACAAAACTTGATGGTACCAATCACCGAGCCTACACCGAGGAGAGAGGATGAAGGAGAGGATATACCCACTTTCATGGTTGAGACCACCATCTCATCGGCCACCATAGACACATCTCATACCGATGCCCCATTTTTCCCACACTACCACTTGGATGACGAAGCATTTTTTGATGATGATAGTGAGGATGGGGAGATTTCTCTAGGATCTGTGGGAGAGACTTGTCATCTCTATTTGGATACCCCATATGAGTCCTATGAGAGCACCGAGGAGACCACAGAGCTTATGCATACCGACGAGGAGGATGTGCGTGAGGACGACGATACCACGACCACATACGAGGGGTCCGCTCCACATCCACCTCCACAGCCATCTCTGTCACAGCTTCCTCCTTGGTCGGTGGTCAACCATGAGGATGTCATTCAGGACATCGAGCAGATGGAGAAGCATGAGCATATCGTCGAGGAGGATGTGCATGAGGGCTTGGATACGATCGTCCACTTCATGGAGCCCGAGCCACATCTACCTCTACCGTCACACTCCACTTCTTCTACGGCTGAGCATCTACTTGAGCATATTGCCCCTATTCAGGGAGATTTTCATACTCGCTCTCACTCCACTTTTGAGTCTCGCTTTTCACTTCCTATTTCTTTAGACTCGTATATATTTGACATACCATATCTCTCGCAGGACACAGGATCTACTTCCCCTGAGGTATGCTGCGGTGTGTCACCACCTGGAGAGCCACTTCTCATGGAGAGCAAGGATTTGGTCGTCGCTAGTATAGAGGATAGCGACCCATTCTCAGGGAGTATTCGTCACACTTTCACTATTTTTCAATCTTATTTTGACGATTATCTCTGGGATACTTTTATTTTGGGGAAAGATTTTTTGCCATGGACTAATGCACCTCGTCCTTTGCAGGTCGCAGGTGGACACCTACGAGGGATGCTTGGAGGTGCATTGCTTGGGTCCATTGGCACACGTGGCACAGCGCTTCTGGCGGAGCCACAGAAGGAGCAGTTAGAGCAGCTACCTGCCCCACTCCAGATCTTGGATCCGCCTATGCTCAGGTGTATCCTAATCCAGTAGTGTAAAAATTTACCGCTTTCTAGTTTAGATTTGAATAATCTCGTCTCCTCTCATTAGCAAGGGGATCGTATCTAGGATTTGCTTTTGCATCATAATAACCCTTCATGTCGTGCCCTTCTATCATTTCACCCCACATCCTCTTCAGAGGAGAACGAGCAGACTGTCTCTCCTGCATTCTGATTTCTTTCTTTTCCGATTTTCCTCGAGCATATTTCTGCATCACATTGATCATATCATTTTGCTAGCATTGTCATGTTCAGCTTGGGGGAAATCGATTTGTGTGCATGTTTTCTTGTGTCTTATTTTTTAGTTTCGCTCATGTGTTTTTCGTGTTTTTCATTTTTTGTGTCGGTGCACAACTCCCCCCCCATTTTCATTGCCCTCCCGTATTCACTACTATTGCATTGAGGACAATGCAAGTTTTACTTGGGGGAGTCGCACTTCGTGCGTCATTTGTCCCCTTTTCTTCGCTATTTGAGTCGTTTTTCTCCGTCTTTTTCTTTTTTTTTCTTTTTCTTCTCTTCTTTTGTCCTCCCTCCTAGAGATGACCATATATGATGAATTGCCACAAACTGCACACACACCTAGTATGGCCTAGATAATCACACTCACTAACTCTTGGAAGCCGAATCCCATTGCATTTCACGCTTCGTGGGTCCACTTTGCTTTTATGTGAGTCGTGTGTCGTATCTAGCTTATAGTGTGCTTCTACTTTGTGATGTTGATTTATATACCTACCCTTGGTTGACCCCTAGATTATCATGCTTCGATGTTGAATATGCGGTATTTGCTTCTAATGTCTGCTTCTATATGCATGCTATATATATCGTATACTTCATTTCGCATGTGTCGGGATTCCACAATTAAGGACTAGGATAACCCATTTAGCCCATGCTCTAATTAGCGAGAATAGTTTCCTTTGCCCAAGTGTTTAGATTCCGATTTCTTTTTTGTTTTACTTGGTGCAAATCCCCTCGTCGTGTACCGTTCTCCCACTTGGGAGAGTACACATGTATATATCCCAATATCCAAAAATCCAAAAAAAAGGAGAAAAGAAAAGAAAAACCCAAAGAGAAAAGAAAAAAATATATGTATAGCCAAAAAATCCAAAAAAAAAATACAAATACCCAAAACCCAAAAATTCCCGTGTGAATATTTTCCTACTTGTCGAGAATAAAGGGAAGGCGAGAATTTCAACCGAGTGTTCTTCTCCACATCATCTTAACCCCCATCGTTTTCGAAAATACTTGGCTTAGGAACTTTTTAGCTATTATCTAGGCTATAGTGTGGTGAATTCCTTAACCCTAGTTGTGGAGTCCATGACGCATGATATGTTTCAATTCTTGCTCTATTCTCATGCATGCTTGAGCTATATATTCACCGCTTTATTCGAATCGAATCGATATTTGGGTCATATCTTGGATTTGTGTATATCGAGCTTTATTGCACAATGTAGATAGTAACACCGTTTGGTAGCACACGACCACGCTCACTCGCGCTTCACCGCGTGAGCCCACGGCACTTGTCTGGACTCGTACTCCTTGGTTTAGTGATGTGATTTGGCGTTTGCTTGCTTGGTGTGTCGTTTTTGATTTTGTTGGCCCTGACGGGCGATCTAGGATATTGAGTTCTCCTTTTCTCTCTTTCTCTCTATTTTCTCCCTCCGAGCTCCTACTCTCACTCGTCTTCCTCGAGGACGAGGAAGAGTTCAGCTTGGGGGATTTTGACGTGCGTTTATATTTCATATATTTACGCACGTTTTCTTCCATGTTTTTCCCGTATTTTTCCGCCGTCTTTTATTCGTTTTCGCGTGTTTTCTTGTTTTCTTTCACTTTTCTTTGTTTATCCGTGTTTGCAGGAGATTGACCGTGTAGGGGACGTTTAACGATGATATCACAAGTCCCCGGAGCAACGGGAGGAGTCGTGCGTGATCCAGGGGGTCAAACGTCAAAGAATTCATCTTTCAGCCCCTCACCCGGTCGGTTGGGCATCTCCAACCGATCGGGTGGTGCACGCGTACACCACCCGGTCTCTGCCGCAGCTCATAAGGAAGTCACCCGACCGGTTCACAGACCGGTTCAGCGGGGGGCTGTTCTCTGTTTTTTCGAGCAAAATGCCAACCGATCGGGTGACTCTCACCTGATCGGTTCATCTGTAGCTGATGTTGAAGAGCTGAAGACACGGGCGTCCAACCGATCGCTTCACCCGACGGCTCCAAGATCCAACCGGTCACCCCAAGAACTCAACCGACCGGTTCATCTGATCGGGTGAAGCTCTGCCGTTTTCTGTTTACTATTTGTAACAGATCACCCGATCGGTTGACTTGTCAACCGATCGGGTGCCGCTTTTTCTGCGGGTTTGGACCCGAACCATTAGGGTTTCGAAGTGGGGCTATAAATACTCGAAGTTGGCCGACTGAAAGGGGATCTATTCTCAGTTTTTTAGGGCTTTTGCCCCTTTCTCTTGTGAGCTTTAGGTTAGATTAGATTAGGTCTTTTTGTTAATAAATCTTGTATTGGATTGAAGATTCAAACTCAAGATAAGTATTTCTTTCTCTTGTTCTCCATTTTTTGTGTTGTATTTCTTTTGCTTCATGATGAATGTTTGTGTGTGTTTTGTGTTGTTTGTTTATATGTTTTTCATCATGGAGTAGTATTGATGAACCCTAATACTGGTTAGGGTAGGATTGTTGCTTGGGAATTTACATTAGACTTGGTTGCATGGCACGTGTTCGATGATATGTGTCAATGGGGATTTCTAGCAATCTGGGTCCAATTCGTACGGCAACACACTAGATGTGTTGGGGATTGGGGTCCGGTGCTTGTCCTATCAAGATCCGCTTCGATGTATTGCTAGAAATCACATTTGACCTATTTGGCCATTAGGGTTACGCGGGGGTGTTTCATTGTCATCGGCGGGAAAAAGACCGCCTTTGACCGTCGGGCTGAGGGGGAATAAACTTGGCGGTTGACTCCCTAGCCATAGCTCACGCCCCCAGCGTAGACATCGAGTCCTCGCGCGCAGGAGCGGCTTGGATGAAGTGTTGGGAGATATCATTGTGGCCTTAATGCTCCTGGTTGCGGAAGGTGTTTATGGACACGGGAGTGCCCACCGTCCGGAACCGGGTAGGCCTAGCGTGCTTGGCACCGACCGGAATATCGGGCCATTGACGCTAGGTACCACCTTTTGGGGCAATGTCTCACCCTGGATCAAGTCAAATGCCAAGTGTCATGAGTGCTCTAGCCCGTGTTAGCGGGGATTCATTTCGTGTCTTTTTCATTTCTTTCTTTTATTTCTACACTTCACCCATATCATCCGCGTAGCTAGCACGCGACCTAGGCGAGGCTAGTAGCCACTCAAGCCATCCACCTCCCTGTGTTCGATATACCCGCACCCTACACTAACCGTGCACTTGCGGTAAAACGACACCGCGCCCAAACCGTAAACGGGGCGCCGGTCAGCACTCCCCATACCGCTTTATTGGATCTGGATCTAAGCCTAGAGGGGGGTGAATATGGTTATAAAAATTCTCGCGCTACTCACGAGAAATCACACGCAGTTAATAATCACAAGCAGTGAAAATATGAAGCAATCACAGAATACGCGCAGATATACCCTGGTTCGGTCGTCCCACGACCTACTTGTAACGGCCGGTACCCACTATTCGTTATACGGCTGTGCGTATAGCAATTTCGGGTATCGGATTGGTTTTGTTGCTTTGTATGTGAGTTGTGTTGTCGAATCGTTAGGGCCGTAGCGCCTTGGTATTCCCTAGCTATTCACCATTTCTATATCACACAAATTGCACTCCCTCCCTCTCTCTCTTCAATCCTCTAACTATACCCCCCTTGCAATACCCTTTAGCTAAACCCTTTCCCAAGAAAACAACCCACGTTTTTCAACCCTTGGGCTCTCTTAGCAGCCCAACCCTATGGCCTACCCACTTTACTCAGCCCCTATCACATGAGCACTCCCCTATCCAACTAACCTAGGGTGCTACATCTTTCACAGCACAAGAGAACGCCGCCGCCCCTATATACCATCTTCCACGCAAACGATCGAGCGCCGCCTCCTCCACTTCTTCAAGCCCGCAACCCATCTCCTAGCACTCCGGCCTTCCCCGCCGGCGCTCCCATCCACCGTCACCGACCCACAACGCCGCTTAGCCCGCCATTGCTCCGCCAGCATCGCGCAGCAACCGCTGCGATCGCAGCAGCGACACCTCCCCTGTCCTCCCCCCCTTCCTCTGTTCGAAGCAGAGCAACCGAGCCCTTCTCCTCACAAGCCCGCAGCAGCGGCCGTCGGCCATCCAGGCACCGCCATCCGACACCCCGCAGCACCCAGATCGCACGGCGGCCTCTCCTCGCCGTCGGCAGCCTCCCACCGTCGCCCCGAAGTCTCTCCGACGTACTCGCGGCCTCCCCTCGCCTGTCTCCGGCCGTCGTCCGGCCAAGCACCCAGGTCCGCCGCCGGTGCTCTCAGCAACGTGGCAGCGCCGCCCTAGGCACTGCAGGTCGCCGGAGATCCGATCGCCCGTTGCTCCGACCGCCTTCACCACGTGCATCTCCCCTCTCATGGCAGCCGTAACCCCAAGAGTATACCGCCGCTGCCCCCTCATCTTCACGCCGCGACAACACCTAGCTCCGGCCATGAACGCCGGCCACCCAACTGGGCCTCGATCTCCTCGCTCGGTGATCCCCGCACCTATTCTTCCTCGCGCCGGCACCGACCTCCCTTGCCGTAAGCCGCAACTCAAGGGCAGTAGCCTTGATGCCGCCGGAGAGCCCAATGCCAGCCTAGCACTCCGGCCACTTGATCCGTCGGCAACTCACCTCCTTCCCGACTCCGGCATCCCATCGCCAACCGAGCCTATCCGCTGTTCAAGAACAGAGCTTCAACCAGCTGCTCTTGTTAATATTTTATAAACTACATTTTCTTCGCGACCCGAGTCGACGACGTTACCTTGCATGATACCAAAGATCAACCCCTGACGTCGCTACCCGACGTCAGTATAGCTCTCGCGTCGTGTGAGGGTATAATTCTGAACCGTAGGAACCCCCACCAATTTTGCATGCTAATCAAGATTAAAAACAATTACTTTTACTGCTTTGTAACTCACTAATCCAACTTAATAATACGGGACTGTAGGCTGATTGTTGGACCGAGCGTGGGAGCTCTGGAATTTGTGAATCTGTGATTGGACATTGAGTATTGTGATACCGGCACGTATATCAGGCAAGTGAAACTTGCTACCCTTGTTGTTTAGGCCGTGCTTAGGCCATTACCTTGTTTTAGCGTAAAAGAGACTAGACAGTGAAAGGATAGCTGTCTGGACGCCTTTGATCTAGCTTGACAACGAAGCTAGATCCGTCACCTTCATCATGCTTGTATGTCACGTTTAAATTCAATTAACGGTACGTAATTATCTGTTCATATCATCCCTGCATCTTTGCCTGTCATGTTTAAATTCTATTAACGGTACGCAAATATCTGTTCATGTCATTGCATAGTGATTATTCATCGTGATTGCGTAGCACACGCTACAATACTTATATTCCTGGCTCGTGTTCCAGAAGCGAGCCCTGTAGTTGGTAACCCCAACGCTCGGATACCGGCTAGGTGCACCCCTATGCCAAATACACTTCCTGGCTCGTGTTCCAGAAGCGAGCACAGTGAGTTGGTAATCCCAACGCTCGACACATATGGGTGGGGTAAGAGATAAGCGGACTGAGCCCTGAGTTGGCCTGATCCGCCACTCCGGCCAGCAGGTGGACTCTCTAGTGCACAAGTGATTAATAGTGGTAGAGATAAGCGGCCTGAGCCACGAGCTGGCCAGCAGGTGGACTCTCTATGCACTAAGTGTTTAACAGTGACAAGTGATTAATAGTGGTAGAGATAAGCGGCCTGAGCCACGAGCTGGCCAGCAGGTGGACTCTCTATGCACTAAGTGATAAGTGATAAGTGATTAGTGATAAGTGATAAGTGTTAAATGATAAGTGATTAGTGATTTGGTAGCTTTTGCTGCATCGTGCGTGCTTGCCTCTCTTTTTAAACTGTTGCATCATACTTAACTGCCATGTCATTGCTTAATACTACAAGTGCTAGGTTGTTAGTTACTTTCAGTTTCCTTGCCCAAGTCTTTTAGACTTGCTGACATGTGCCCCTTTTCTCTTTTGGGTGTCACATGTTAGATTGTGAGCCAGAGTTGGTCGTTGAGGACGAGCAGGTTGCAGGTGTTGAGTTCGAGGACATAGGAGACCAGTCCTAGAGCTCCTTCTAGCTGTTGTTATTTTCTGCTTAGTCGTTGTTAGGCTGTCGGTGCGTAGCACCTCTCTTTTCTTGTTGATGATATGTATTATGTTGGCCATGCCTTAGGCCTCTTTTCAGTCTCTTGTACTTTCCTTTTAGATTCTTCTTTTAGCCTGGTGGCTTTTCTGTGATGTTGAAATTTATTGTGGACATTCTGAGATTGAATATTTTATCTCTATCTCCTTCCTTGTTATTATGGTTGTTCCGCGTCGCACTTGCAAGGACCTGCCAATTGATATTTTATACGCTTATCAGACTGCAGCTTCACAGCTCCACGTCTGAGCGGACCTCCTCACGTCTCGCCTTCCATTTTAGGGAAGCGGGGCGTGACAGGTTTTAGTGGTGGCCCATGCAGGTCCGTTTGCAACTGTGAATAACCGGAACAACGATAATAATAACAAAATGTCCATTAAATAAATTAAAACATCCAAGTCACAAGTCTTGAGTCTAGTTCTAATCGTTTTCCTTGTCACTAGATGATAGGAAGACTTAGTTAGACGTCTATACTTGTTAGTTAGAGGACCCTGATTGTTAGTTAAACTCCCTGCTAGGAATTGATTTAATTGTCTTAGGAGTCACCTTAGTGGTTCTCGCCTAACTCTGACCATGTTGGACTTCTAGAATTTCGTTAGTCGTTCACTTGGGTTCATCGATTTCGGACCAAGCTGGACGCATCTCATTACCGTCTAGCCTTAGAAAGTCTCAGCGCTTAGTTCTTAAATCCTTGGTTGGTCGACTATAGGAGTTTCCCGTAGACTTTCCTGATTCATGTCCTAGGCGTATATATGTTTTGACCATCCGACCAAATTCCTTGCCTCGATCCACATGACCACCACGTTTCGATAATCGTTGACCTTTCAAATATTCTCCGTTGCAAATCTTGAATCTTCCAAGTCATTTTCAAATGCTTTCCTTATTTAAAGTTTTTACTCAATTTAAATTTTGTTTTAAATCCCCTTCTCGTATATTTCCCTTACCTTCGGTTAAGTTAAAGCAATTCTTAGATTTCAAAGTCTATTTGGTCGTAATTTTAAATTACTATCTTGTAACCATTTTCTAATCTATATTTTTTTCGCATTTCGGTTTAAGGACTCTAATACTATTTTGAAAATTCGATATACCATTTTTCTAAACTATGAGATTTAATCTAACTGTTTAGCATACATACTTTAAAATCTCTTTATCGCAAATGCTGAATCTTTGGAAGTATTTTCGATTCCCTTATTCGCAAGGTTTAAACTCATTCGAAAACTTTTAATATATGTATTTGGACTTCATGCTTTTCCGTTGACTTAAATTCATTTTGAAATTTCGAAAGGTTTGACGAGATTTTGATTACTGTTTTATAATGTTTTTCCAGCCTATACTTTTCATACCTATTTAAATATCTTGTTCCCTTTCACATATTAATTGTATTCTGAGCCGTATTTCTATTTTTCCCAATTCGATTTATAATTTTCCTTTCTTATTTATGCGGTTCAAATGACTCGTCGCGCTTCCTTTAATATATTTTTCAAGTCGCATATGATTTCAGCAAGTCGATGTTAAGCTCAACGTTTTTCCTAGTTCCGATTTCCATAAAATTTCCTTTCAAAACCATTTCCTGATTTATACCTTCCATAAATTTGATTTTAAAGTTTCACTACAAATTTTGATAATACTACTAATAAGCTATTGTTATCTTTCCGTTCACCATACATGCCTTTAGAAAAATTTCTAACCTAAATGGAATTTCAATTATTTTTATATATCAGCACCAGGCTCGTAGTGCTCGTATGTTAAGAGCTTTGTGCAAAACAGTCTCTTTTTGGCAAATCCTGATTCCTCAAAAAGTAGTTTCAATATTGATTACTTTAAATTTTCCCTGGCTTAAGGATTTTGAAAGCATTTAACCTGAGTTTAAATTCTTCAGTTAATTTAATTTCATTTCAAACTTTGCAAACGTTATTAAATTACTACCGTGTGATATTTTCCTAAACTACGACCTTAATATTCGTGTAAATGATTTACTTCCTTTTATAATGATTTTATATAAACCAATAGACCATTTTCTCCTATCATGTATATTCGACTCAAGCTTATTCCGAACAATTTGTTTTATCGACCTCTAAATATTTTTATTCGAAAAGGGACATCAACTCTTGAAGTACAATAGTTTTCAAACTTTTAGTATTTTAACTTAAAACTTTTACATACTATTTTTTCTCTATTCCATAAGGGTATCCTTACCTCTTACTCTTCCCACCTAAGCAATCACAGTTTTACCCTAGTTCATCTAACCAATCTGGCTCCTTACCTTCGTCCTAGATGAACTCGTGCTTTTCGATCTTTCCATTCGTCATGCTTTTGATTTCGGTTTCTTTCCTTTTGTCTAGCCAATAGAGCTTGTCGTTGCCGTGTCAACCTTAATATAGTTTGGTGGGACCCATTAGTGTAATTTGATATGTCGTCATAGTGTATTTAATTTCATGGTGCTTATGAAGTTGTATATATGTTGGTATTGATATATGTATGGATGTTGTGTTATGGATATAGAATACTCTGCTATGATTTGAGTCTCACTCAAGCTTGAGTGGGTATACTCTATGTACCTTGGTGAATTGTATGTGGTTGGTGTATAGTGATGGATAATGTATGTATAATGTTTGGATTGTTTGTGCCTGGTCGTGTTACGCACATGATTGTGGGTCGCTATACCAGTATATAGTTATGGGTGTTGGTCTTGTGGTATAGTTATTTACTAAGGACTTGCCTGTGTGAACATATGTGTGCTAGCTAAACTAAGTGTGTAGATGTGCTGGATATATAGTGGTATGATTGGTATGTATGTATGAAACGTTAGCGTGCGTGGATGTGCACCATGCACGGGTAAGTATATGATAGTTATAGGAATTGGTGACTATGGTATGTGTGGTGTGTCATGATTATAGTTATAGGACTATATATGAAGTGGTAATATGGTGAAATGTGTGCATGCATTTGAATAACTATAAATTGTGAAATTATAATGATGGTGAATGTATATTAAATGTAGTGAACTTGTTTTAATGATGGTGTGGTGTGATTTCACTTATTGGTTGTTTGGTATTGGATGTGCACTAGGAGATATAAGGAGTGGTGTATCCTTATTATTTGGTTCATAGGTAGTTATCTAAATGTGGCGTGAACTATTTGGTTGTTTGTGAGTATATGCACCATGGTAGGTGATAAGTATTTAATAGTTCTATAAGGATGTTGTGACTATATGGATGATTGAAATACGTGTATGAAATTGTCTGGCTATGATAGGTATAGGGGTATAATGTGCGTGAATAAATACATGATTGTAGAATAAATGATTGACTACCTAGTGTATATGTATAAGCGTTTGAAATGACTATACGTGGTTGAATGACGACGTGATATTGGTTGGGGTAGTTACTAGATCGACTAGATGTGTTAGAAAGTCCGAGGACGGACTTTATTCTAAGGTGGGTAGGATGTAACGGCCGGTACCCACTATTCGTTATACGGCTGTGCGTATAGCAATTTCGGGTATCGGATTGGTTTTGTTGCTTTGTATGTGAGTTGTGTTGTCGAATCGTTAGGGCCGTAGCGCCTTGGTATTCCCTAGCTATTCACCATTTCTATATCACACAAATTGCACTCCCTCCCTCTCTCTCTTCAATCCTCTAACTATACCCCCCTTGCAATACCCTTTAGCTAAACCCTTTCCCAAGAAAACAACCCACGTTTTTCAACCCTTGGGCTCTCTTAGCAGCCCAACCCTATGGCCTACCCACTTTACTCAGCCCCTATCACATGAGCACTCCCCTATCCAACTAACCTAGGGTGCTACATCTTTCACAGCACAAGAGAACGCCGCCGCCCCTATATACCATCTTCCACGCAAACGATCGAGCGCCGCCTCCTCCACTTCTTCAAGCCCGCAACCCATCTCCTAGCACTCCGGCCTTCCCCGCCGGCGCTCCCATCCACCGTCACCGACCCACAACGCCGCTTAGCCCGCCATTGCTCCGCCAGCATCGCGCAGCAACCGCTGCGATCGCAGCAGCGACACCTCCCCTGTCCTCCCCCCCCTTCCTCTGTTCGAAGCAGAGCAACCGAGCCCTTCTCCTCACAAGCCCGCAGCAGCGGCCGTCGGCCATCCAGGCACCGCCATCCGACACCCCGCAGCACCCAGATCGCACGGCGGCCTCTCCTCGCCGTCGGCAGCCTCCCACCGTCGCCCCGAAGTCTCTCCGACGTACTCGCGGCCTCCCCTCGCCTGTCTCCGGCCGTCGTCCGGCCAAGCACCCAGGTCCGCCGCCGGTGCTCTCAGCAACGTGGCAGCGCCGCCCTAGGCACTGCAGGTCGCCGGAGATCCGATCGCCCGTTGCTCCGACCGCCTTCACCACGTGCATCTCCCCTCTCATGGCAGCCGTAACCCCAAGAGTATACCGCCGCTGCCCCCTCATCTTCACGCCGCGACAACACCTAGCTCCGGCCATGAACGCCGGCCACCCAACTGGGCCTCGATCTCCTCGCTCGGTGATCCCCGCACCTATTCTTCCTCGCGCCGGCACCGACCTCCCTTGCCGTAAGCCGCAACTCAAGGGCAGTAGCCTTGATGCCGCCGGAGAGCCCAATGCCAGCCTAGCACTCCGGCCACTTGATCCGTCGGCAACTCACCTCCTTCCCGACTCCGGCATCCCATCGCCAACCGAGCCTATCCGCTGTTCAAGAACAGAGCTTCAACCAGCTGCTCTTGTTAATATTTTATAAACTACATTTTCTTCGCGACCCGAGTCGACGACGTTACCTTGCATGATACCAAAGATCAACCCCTGACGTCGCTACCCGACGTCAGTATAGCTCTCGCGTCGTGTGAGGGTATAATTCTGAACCGTAGGAACCCCCACCAATTTTGCATGCTAATCAAGATTAAAAACAATTACTTTTACTGCTTTGTAACTCACTAATCCAACTTAATAATACGGGACTGTAGGCTGATTGTTGGACCGAGCGTGGGAGCTCTGGAATTTGTGAATCTGTGATTGGACATTGAGTATTGTGATACCGGCACGTATATCAGGCAAGTGAAACTTGCTACCCTTGTTGTTTAGGCCGTGCTTAGGCCATTACCTTGTTTTAGCGTAAAAGAGACTAGACAGTGAAAGGATAGCTGTCTGGACGCCTTTGATCTAGCTTGACAACGAAGCTAGATCCGTCACCTTCATCATGCTTGTATGTCACGTTTAAATTCAATTAACGGTACGTAATTATCTGTTCATATCATCCCTGCATCTTTGCCTGTCATGTTTAAATTCTATTAACGGTACGCAAATATCTGTTCATGTCATTGCATAGTGATTATTCATCGTGATTGCGTAGCACACGCTACAATACTTATATTCCTGGCTCGTGTTCCAGAAGCGAGCCCTGTAGTTGGTAACCCCAACGCTCGGATACCGGCTAGGTGCACCCCTATGCCAAATACACTTCCTGGCTCGTGTTCCAGAAGCGAGCACAGTGAGTTGGTAATCCCAACGCTCGACACATATGGGTGGGGTAAGAGATAAGCGGACTGAGCCCTGAGTTGGCCTGATCCGCCACTCCGGCCAGCAGGTGGACTCTCTAGTGCACAAGTGATTAATAGTGGTAGAGATAAGCGGCCTGAGCCACGAGCTGGCCAGCAGGTGGACTCTCTATGCACTAAGTGTTTAACAGTGACAAGTGATTAATAGTGGTAGAGATAAGCGGCCTGAGCCACGAGCTGGCCAGCAGGTGGACTCTCTATGCACTAAGTGATAAGTGATAAGTGATAAGTGATTAGTGATAAGTGATAAGTGTTAAATGATAAGTGATTAGTGATTTGGTAGCTTTTGCTGCATCGTGCGTGCTTGCCTCTCTTTTTAAACTGTTGCATCATACTTAACTGCCATGTCATTGCTTAATACTACAAGTGCTAGGTTGTTAGTTACTTTCAGTTTCCTTGCCCAAGTCTTTTAGACTTGCTGACATGTGCCCCTTTTCTCTTTTGGGTGTCACATGTTAGATTGTGAGCCAGAGTTGGTCGTTGAGGACGAGCAGGTTGCAGGTGTTGAGTTCGAGGACATAGGAGACCAGTCCTAGAGCTCCTTCTAGCTGTTGTTATTTTCTGCTTAGTCGTTGTTAGGCTGTCGGTGCGTAGCACCTCTCTTTTCTTGTTGATGATATGTATTATGTTGGCCATGCCTTAGGCCTCTTTTCAGTCTCTTGTACTTTCCTTTTAGATTCTTCTTTTAGCCTGGTGGCTTTTCTGTGATGTTGAAATTTATTGTGGACATTCTGAGATTGAATATTTTATCTCTATCTCCTTCCTTGTTATTATGGTTGTTCCGCGTCGCACTTGCAAGGACCTGCCAATTGATATTTTATACGCTTATCAGACTGCAGCTTCACAGCTCCACGTCTGAGCGGACCTCCTCACGTCTCGCCTTCCATTTTAGGGAAGCGGGGCGTGACAGGTTTTAGTGGTGGCCCATGCAGGTCCGTTTGCAACTGTGAATAACCGGAACAACGATAATAATAACAAAATGTCCATTAAATAAATTAAAACATCCAAGTCACAAGTCTTGAGTCTAGTTCTAATCGTTTTCCTTGTCACTAGATGATAGGAAGACTTAGTTAGACGTCTATACTTGTTAGTTAGAGGACCCTGATTGTTAGTTAAACTCCCTGCTAGGAATTGATTTAATTGTCTTAGGAGTCACCTTAGTGGTTCTCGCCTAACTCTGACCATGTTGGACTTCTAGAATTTCGTTAGTCGTTCACTTGGGTTCATCGATTTCGGACCAAGCTGGACGCATCTCATTACCGTCTAGCCTTAGAAAGTCTCAGCGCTTAGTTCTTAAATCCTTGGTTGGTCGACTATAGGAGTTTCCCGTAGACTTTCCTGATTCATGTCCTAGGCGTATATATGTTTTGACCATCCGACCAAATTCCTTGCCTCGATCCACATGACCACCACGTTTCGATAATCGTTGACCTTTCAAATATTCTCCGTTGCAAATCTTGAATCTTCCAAGTCATTTTCAAATGCTTTCCTTATTTAAAGTTTTTACTCAATTTAAATTTTGTTTTAAATCCCCTTCTCGTATATTTCCCTTACCTTCGGTTAAGTTAAAGCAATTCTTAGATTTCAAAGTCTATTTGGTCGTAATTTTAAATTACTATCTTGTAACCATTTTCTAATCTATATTTTTTTCGCATTTCGGTTTAAGGACTCTAATACTATTTTGAAAATTCGATATACCATTTTTCTAAACTATGAGATTTAATCTAACTGTTTAGCATACATACTTTAAAATCTCTTTATCGCAAATGCTGAATCTTTGGAAGTATTTTCGATTCCCTTATTCGCAAGGTTTAAACTCATTCGAAAACTTTTAATATATGTATTTGGACTTCATGCTTTTCCGTTGACTTAAATTCATTTTGAAATTTCGAAAGGTTTGACGAGATTTTGATTACTGTTTTATAATGTTTTTCCAGCCTATACTTTTCATACCTATTTAAATATCTTGTTCCCTTTCACATATTAATTGTATTCTAAGCCGTATTTCTATTTTTCCCAATTCGATTTATAATTTTCCTTTCTTATTTATGCGGTTCAAATGACTCGTCGCGCTTCCTTTAATATATTTTTCAAGTCGCATATGATTTCAGCAAGTCGATGTTAAGCTCAACGTTTTTCCTAGTTCCGATTTCCATAAAATTTCCTTTCAAAACCATTTCCTGATTTATACCTTCCATAAATTTGATTTTAAAGTTTCACTACAAATTTTGATAATACTACTAATAAGCTATTGTTATCTTTCCGTTCACCATACATGCCTTTAGAAAAATTTCTAACCTAAATGGAATTTCAATTATTTTTATATATCAGCACCAGGCTCGTAGTGCTCGTATGTTAAGAGCTTTGTGCAAAACAGTCTCTTTTTGGCAAATCCTGATTCCTCAAAAAGTAGTTTCAATATTGATTACTTTAAATTTTCCCTGGCTTAAGGATTTTGAAAGCATTTAACCTGAGTTTAAATTCTTCAGTTAATTTAATTTCATTTCAAACTTTGCAAACGTTATTAAATTACTACCGTGTGATATTTTCCTAAACTACGACCTTAATATTCGTGTAAATGATTTACTTCCTTTTATAATGATTTTATATAAACCAATAGACCATTTTCTCCTATCATGTATATTCGACTCAAGCTTATTCCGAACAATTTGTTTTATCGACCTCTAAATATTTTTATTCGAAAAGGGACATCAACTCTTGAAGTACAATAGTTTTCAAACTTTTAGTATTTTAACTTAAAACTTTTACATACTATTTTTTCTCTATTCCATAAGGGTATCCTTACCTCTTACTCTTCCCACCTAAGCAATCACAGTTTTACCCTAGTTCATCTAACCAATCTGGCTCCTTACCTTCGTCCTAGATGAACTCGTGCTTTTCGATCTTTCCATTCGTCATGCTTTTGATTTCGGTTTCTTTCCTTTTGTCTAGCCAATAGAGCTTGTCGTTGCCGTGTCAACCTTAATATAGTTTGGTGGGACCCATTAGTGTAATTTGATATGTCGTCATAGTGTATTTAATTTCATGGTGCTTATGAAGTTGTATATATGTTGGTATTGATATATGTATGGATGTTGTGTTATGGATATAGAATACTCTGCTATGATTTGAGTCTCACTCAAGCTTGAGTGGGTATACTCTATGTACCTTGGTGAATTGTATGTGGTTGGTGTATAGTGATGGATAATGTATGTATAATGTTTGGATTGTTTGTGCCTGGTCGTGTTACGCACATGATTGTGGGTCGCTATACCAGTATATAGTTATGGGTGTTGGTCTTGTGGTATAGTTATTTACTAAGGACTTGCCTGTGTGAACATATGTGTGCTAGCTAAACTAAGTGTGTAGATGTGCTGGATATATAGTGGTATGATTGGTATGTATGTATGAAACGTTAGCGTGCGTGGATGTGCACCATGCACGGGTAAGTATATGATAGTTATAGGAATTGGTGACTATGGTATGTGTGGTGTGTCATGATTATAGTTATAGGACTATATATGAAGTGGTAATATGGTGAAATGTGTGCATGCATTTGAATAACTATAAATTGTGAAATTATAATGATGGTGAATGTATATTAAATGTAGTGAACTTGTTTTAATGATGGTGTGGTGTGATTTCACTTATTGGTTGTTTGGTATTGGATGTGCACTAGGAGATATAAGGAGTGGTGTATCCTTATTATTTGGTTCATAGGTAGTTATCTAAATGTGGCGTGAACTATTTGGTTGTTTGTGAGTATATGCACCATGGTAGGTGATAAGTATTTAATAGTTCTATAAGGATGTTGTGACTATATGGATGATTGAAATACGTGTATGAAATTGTCTGGCTATGATAGGTATAGGGGTATAATGTGCGTGAATAAATACATGATTGTAGAATAAATGATTGACTACCTAGTGTATATGTATAAGCGTTTGAAATGACTATACGTGGTTGAATGACGACGTGATATTGGTTGGGGTAGTTACTAGATCGACTAGATGTGTTAGAAAGTCCGAGGACGGACTTTATTCTAAGGTGGGTAGGATGTAACGGCCGGTACCCACTATTCGTTATACGGCTG